>OZ010580.1:82424942-82427442 GCA_963932145.1 Acanthosepion lycidas | reverse complement strand
TATATGTTTATGCATATATATATAAATGTGAGTATATATATATATATATATATATATCTATATATATATGTATATTTATATGTATGTGTGCATGTTTATATATACATATATATATGTTTATGTGAGTATATATATATATATATATATCTATATATATATGTATATTTATATGTATGTGTGCAAAAATAAAAATGTAAAATACAATTGAAATAAATTAATCCAAATATTTAAATTAATTAACAAACTGCTCCTACCAAAATAACCATTAGAATAAAAAGCAAAAAAAGTAAAAATAATCAATCCATATAAATAAATAAATGAAATAAAAAAAATAACAAACCACTGTTGCCAATATAACAGACTACACCATGCGATCCAGATATTGGACATAAAAGTAGCTTTAATTACTTTCCCAGATCAAAAACAAAGTATTAAATAAAATTTCAAACTCATCTTAAGGAAAATTTTACTATGTTACTAAAACATTGAAAACCAAAAAGTATAAATAAATATATAAAATAAAAATAGAAAAAGCAAACAAAATAAATCCACACAGTATAAAGAACGGGATTCCAATGTGCTACTTACAACACTGAGCAAAATGTCATCAGTGGCAACCTAGAGACACTAGGTAAAGAATTGGCAGATAAGAATAAGCACCACCCTACAATGTAACAACTACCCTGTGTACGTGGCAGCAGTCCCAATTAACTGGGAGAGGTTGGCACAAGAGGAGGAGGAAAACAACACGCAGAAAAGGGGTTGTCAGAGAAAATACAAAGGATATGCAGTCCATATAACGTCAGGGCAACTTTCAAAAGTTGTACGACACTTTGCAGATACCTCTTCCAAGTAAGGCAGCCCCCCACCCCCAGAGGAGAACATGACTAAAGACTGTGTATACTTCATCCCGTGCAGCTGCAAAAAGAAATATAAAGGAGAGACTGGACGCCCTCTTAAGATAAGGCTTCAAGAACACCAAAAAATTGTAACATGAGGGGAAGTGGAAAAATCAGGCATGTCTGACCATATATGGAGAGAAAAGGGAAATCACTGCCCGCTGTGGGATCAGGTTGAAATCATAGACATAGAACATCATTGGAAAATTCATAAACTTAAGGAATCAACACATATGCTAGGCCACAAAAATCTCCTGAGCCAACCAAGCATAGAAATGAATACAATATGGGAACCAGTAATAAGGAGTGCCAGAGAAAAGCAATAACAACAAAAATTACAATACGAGCTCTGGTAAAGAATAATATGCAATGATAACAGCAAAAATTGCAATATGAGTAGGGCAGAGAAGTTCCTGGTAGATGACAAGGCCCAATCCACTTCACCAACAAGAACTGAGAAAGTAAGGTTAGACACGTAGCCTCCCCTACTAGGACTCCTTTTTCCCCTTCTCCAACCAATCCCAAGTAAAGATGAAGCACATCTCCCTAGAGGAAACAAAATCTGTGTCATTAACTGTGAGGTTCTTGAGAAGGACTTTTCCTCCCAGAGGAAGTCCCTCTTGAGATTTCTTTTCATATATAACCCCATATTGTATTTATTTCTATGCTTGGTTGGCTCAGGAGATTTTTGTGGCCTAGCGTATGTGCTGATTCCTTAAGTTTATGAATTTTCCAATGGTGTTCCCTATCTATGATCTCAACATGATCCCACAGGGGACGGTGATCTCCCTTCTCTCTCCATATGTGGTCAGCCATGCCTGATTTTTCTACTTCCCCTCGCGTTACAGCTTTCTGGTGTTCTTGAAGCCTTACCTGTCTCTCCTTTATATTCCTTTCCGCAGCTGCACGGGATAGTGTACACACAGTCTTTAGTCATGTTTTCCTGTATGGGGGGTCTCACTCGAGAGAGATATCTGCGTAGTGTTGTCAAGCTTTTGAAGGTTGTCCTGATGTTATATGGACCACAGATCCTTTGTATTTTCTCTGATAACCCCTTCACATAAGGCAGGCACACTGTTTTCTGAGTGTTGTTGTCCTCCTCCTCCTCCTCTTGTACCCGCGTATCCCAGTTTTGTGGGGCTGCTGCCATGTACCCAGGGTAGTTGTTACGTTGTAGGGTACTACTTATACTGACCAACTCTTTATCTAACATCTCTGGGTCGCCACTTATGACTTTTGCTCGGTGTTGTAAGCAATGGACGATCCCTTTCTTTCAGAGGGAAAATTAGCAGGAGATAACTGATAACTGACATCCATCAAACATGGCATGTGGAACTAGAACAGTCTACCTCAGGGATCGAAATAAAGGGTTCAGTTTGAAATTCCAACCACCTGAAGAAGGCCGGAGCGTACAACGTCCGAAACATTGTGACAAATGTGGCGACAAAGATGAGTCCGCATAATGTAAATACTATACATAATACCTCATCTCAGAAATATAGACAGCCTCAAGTACATTTCGTAAAGCAGGCCATCAAGTCCTGGAGACTAAGTAACTGGCTACCTGGATGGACAGCCAACAAGTTCATGCCCATAGCTTT
>OZ010580.1:82417442-82422442 GCA_963932145.1 Acanthosepion lycidas | reverse complement strand
GACATTTCCCTGATATGGCGGCCCAAACTATCACTGATCCACTTCCATGCTTCACTGTTAGAAGAAGGCAGTCAGGGTTGTAAGCTTCTTTAGGCTGCCTCCACACACAAACTCACCCTGAAGTTGGGAAAAGAGAAAAACTGGACTTGTTTAAGAGTATGACTTGCTTCCATTGGTTTGCAGACCAGGCATTATGATCTCTGCACCACCTCAACCTCTTTTGAATGTTGCGAGTGGTGAGAAGAGGTTTCCTCACAGCGGCTCTTCCATGATATAGGCCTTATGGAGTTCATGGTGAACAGTTTTAGTAGAAACTGAACTATTCAGATGGTTATTCAACTCAGCAGTCACTTTGGCCACATTTGTCTGATGATTTTTTGCCACATTGCGTTTCATTGCACGCTAGTCCCTGTCAATAAGTTTGCAAATCTGACCTGAATTGCTACAGTCACATTAAACTGAATGACCAGAAGGTGACGCACTAGGTCTATCACCCACCAGTGAAAGCAGTAGTCAGCATCAGCCAATATCAGCTGAGTGCCTCTGAGGAGTCAGTATTGAATAAGGGTCTCAACTTCGCCACAACCATCAGGCGGGTGACATACTTGGATATCATTGCCAGAGTCGAAGAGGTGGTCTTGAACATCCCACAGGCTCAGGCGGATGAACTGAGATGAAAAGTGAGACAGGCATTGGAGAGAGCCAAGCCGCCCAGGTCTAACATAACAAAACTGGAGAGGCTGGCGATTGGATCTCTACAGAGGAACGAAAACATCATCATACTACCGGCTGACAAAGGTAATGTGACTGCAGTGATGGACAAATCAGATTATACAAGAAAGCTAGAAGTCCTCATTAGCAACAGTAGCTACAGCAAAGTAAAAAAGGATCCTACTATGAAAACGGAACGCAAACTGTCACAGATACTAATCAAGAACAAGGATCACTTTGCACCCAAGACGTATAGGCAGTTATCGCAGCGTTACACCAAGCTACCTCACATATACGGTCTCCCTAAGATTTACAAAGATGGTATTCCACTCAGGCTGTTAGTTGCCAATGCTCTGTGTGCCACCCTCTGAGTCACTTCCTTGTAGATATAATTGACCCATTGATCGGAAAGTCTCTTTCATATGTCCAAAACTCCACCCACATCATGGGAATAATCAAAGATGCTCCCATCCTATCCAACCAGATGGTGAGCTTGGATGTTGTGAGTTTGTTCACCAAGGTACCCACGGAGGAGGCACTCTCAGTAGTCAGAGACAGATTGGCCTCTGATTCATCCCTAGAAGAACGGATCAGTATTCCAATTGATAATCTGATGGAGATGTTGACGTTCTGTACACAAACAACACACTTCGGAATGGGATCACACATATATCGACAGGACGGGGGCTTAGCAATGGCTCACCATTATCACCAGCAATGGCGAATATATACATGGAATACTTTGAGGAAATGGCATTAGAATCTATATCTCTAAAGCTAACTATATGGTTAAGGTACGTAGATGTCTCCTTCATACTCTGGCCACACCAGGAAGATGTTCAGGTTCTACTGGACCATGTGAACTCAATAAGACCCTCGATACAGTTCAGAATGGAGAAAAAGAGTAATAACACACTCCCATTCCTGGATGTTCTAATATCTTGAACAGAGCATGGGTTTAAGACATCCGTATACCGTAAACCGACATTCACCGAACAGTACCTCAGTTTCAACTACCACCATCCATACAGTCCGCTGTTACAACACTGAGCAAAAGTCATAAGTGGCGACCCAGAGACACTAGATAAAGAATTGGTCAGTATAGGTAGTATCTTACAATGTAACAACTACAATGGGTACATGTCAGCAGCCCCCAAAAACAGGGATAGGCGGGTACAAGAGGAGGAGGAAAACAACACTCAAAAAACAGTCTTATGTGAAGGGGCTATCAGAGAAAATACAAAGAATCTGCGGTCCATATAACATCAGGACAACCTCCAAAAGCTTGACGACACTTTGAAGACATCACTCCCGAGTAAGACCCCCCATAGAGGAGAACATGACTAAAGACTGTGTGTACGCTATCCTGTGCAGCTGCGGAAAGAAATATAAAGGGGAGACAGGCCACCCCCTCAAGGTAAGGCTTCAAGTACACCAGAAAGCTGTAACACGAGGGGAAATGGAAATCATGTATGAATATATATATGCATGTATGAATATATATATATACACATATATATATATATACATATATATATATATATATATATATATATATATATATATATATATATATATATATAGATTGATAATATTAGTGGTAAATATACATATATATGCAAAATCCACAGGTGCATATATACACATGTATATTTTAGATCGTATTTACGATTCCAATGGAATGAATTATGACCATGGAATATTAGTGTTTAAGCCTTTTTATTATATATATATATATATATATATATATATATATATATATATATATATATATATATATATATATATATATGCATGTATATACACTGTGTGCCAAATTATTATCAAGATAACTTTTTTTCTAATATTTCAAAAACTGTCCAATCAATTCACAAAATTTTCACACAATGTTGGCAACACTGACCTGCACAATCACTGAAATTTTTGTATTGATCTGCGCAATGTAAACAAACTGGCACCATATTTGTTATCAGCACGGTGATTTGAGCATGCCAAATTATTAGAAAGTTTTAGTAAAATTCCCAGAATTGAGCAAACAAAATGTTTATTAATGTTGCACATGAATGTTTATGATCAAAAAAAGCTAATAAATAAGATAATCAAACAAATAATAACAGATACAAACAAAGGCACAGTTTTAAACAAATTAATAGGGAATGTGCTTTCCCTATTTTGAAATTACTTGAAGAAGTCGATGATCCATAGAATTTGTTAATTGTAGGATTTCATCTGCTGTAATGCCGTGAGATATGTCAAGAATTGCTTCTCATAACTCAGCGTTGCTCCTGAATTGTCATCCGTTGGCATACAGTCTTCGCTTCATGATGCTCCAAAGGTTTTTGATTGGGTTCAAATCTGGAGAATTTGCTGGCCACTTCTTTTTTCGAGGTCCATCAAAGCCTAACTGTTTCAAATGTTCAGTGGTCTTGTGTGCAGCATGTGAGGGAGCATTATCTTGCATAAAAACAATGGCCCTTCTGAAGGTAACTCTTTACCTTTTCATCGACAGTTCAAGATGCTCCTTCATAAATGCTATGTATGCATCAGCATTCATTTTGACGCCATCTGGTACTCTCCATGGGCCCACTAATGTTTTTCCAATGATACCACCCAAGATCATTATGCCTCCACTGCTTCATTGGTGTCTCAAACGATGATGGCGATTCTGTCCGTTCATTACCCAGCCTTTGCACCATCTATCTGGCCCATCAAGTGTTGCTCGAGTTTCGTCTGTGAACAAAACTTTAGAGAAGTCAATCTTCATATTGTCCTTGGCCCATTTCAATCTATTCTGAATGTGATTTCTTGTCAACGGGGACTTTGATACAGGTTTGACTGTTGTTGCTATTTCCCTCAGATACCAACACTGAGTACTTTTAGACACAGTAGGATCCCTGATGCGACTGAAAACCTCTTGACTGGTAAGTGCAGGATTATTCGTGGCTTCTCGTTTAAGTCATGACATGAGACGACGTGAAATAACCCTTGGCTTGCCTTTAACAACCCTTTTGCGTACATGTGTAGCATATATATATGTATATATATATATGCATGTATGTATATATACACATATATATATATGCATGTATGTATATGTATGTTGCTAAAGGTCTTGTCCTATTTTTCGATTTGCATCAGGTGTCCTTGATATGGTAGCTCTTGAAAAACAAAACAGTTCAGCAACCTTAGTGATCGAGGCTCCTGCCATGAGACCTCCAACAATTTGCACTTTTTCGAACTCGGAGAGGTGACGCATTTAGCTTAAATTTTACTAAATTCTCAAAATAAATAAAACAAAGACAGTAAATTAAATAAATAAACATATTTACAATAGATATAAGCTGCAATTACAAAGTTTTTCTTAAAGTTCTTAATATAGGAGTGGATTAAAATGAAATATAGGAGTGGATTTTGCAACTGTTCCAATTATTTTGAACAACCTCTGTACAGATATACATGCATATACCGGTATATAAATATATATATATATATATATATATATATATATATATATATATATAAATACAAATATATAAACATATATATACATGTTTACATATATGCCTGTGTATATATCTAAGCATTTTCTGTATTTATTCATATATATACTTATGCATATATATTTATATACATATCTGTATGTATATGAATTTATATTCATATATGTATATATATATATATGTATGTATATATATAAATACAAATATATAAACATATATATACATGTTTACATATATGCCTGTGTATATATCTAAGCATTTTCTGTATTTATTCATATATATACTTATGCATATATATTTATATACATATCTGTATGTATATGCATTTATATTCATATATATATATATATATATATATATATATATATATATATATGTGTGTGTGTGTGTGTCTATTATATGTGCATTTATTTATACAGTAGCGTCCAAAACTAAGGGACAAAATTTTAAAACCTAATATTTGTTAGAAATAACAACTGTGAAAAGCTGAAATTTTGAAAACTGGTAGTTGTTATCATCCATAATAACATACTAAAATTTGAATCATTTGCAAAGGATAGAAAAAGAATTATAACAATTATTTATTTATTTTCAAATTTGGAACGTCCAAAAGTAAGTTGTTATTTCTAACAAATATTAGGTTTTAAAATTTTGTCTCTTAGTTTTGGACGCTACTGTATATATATATATATATATATATATATATATATATATATATATATATATATATATATTTGTGATCCCAGCATGTTTGAAAAATTCCTGAACAACTTACATTTTAACCCAAGA
>OZ010580.1:82302442-82412442 GCA_963932145.1 Acanthosepion lycidas | reverse complement strand
ATTGCTATATTTTCTTAACTATGGAATATTATTTAGTTTTATATGTATACATTTTTAGTATGCAATCTGATACAGTAGATATATTACCATTTTGTTAATTTAATATGTTACAAATAAAAATGTGAAATATTTTCATGTGTACGATCACTTATTCAACCCCATTGTATTTATAAATGTATGCATGTATATATATGCCTCATTGAATATATTGCATCATTATGTCTACTTTTTTTATCATAAACGTTTCATATTCACACATATTTTTGCATATATTACAATTACAGAAGGCAAGAGATGCATCATATTGTAGTATTCATAGCTGATTCTATTCAATATAGGCTTCAGTTTTTCTATGAAAAATGGATCTGCCGTTTTAATTTGTTATTTTCTATGTGTGGGATAGTTGTGTTGTCAATCATTATTTTTCTATACTGCGAATGTGGATAGGAATTTTGCTCTTAATGTCTCACAATGGATGTATAATTAGACAGGTGTAGTGTATGACATCTTGATAATGTATTTCTCATATATTCAAAATATATATATTTGTTTTTCTGTCAGAGATGCATTCTGCCAAGGGACATTTGAATTGTCTAATGTTGGTTTTATGTAATACATCAACAGGAATATTGATATATTGTGTAACATACTGTTGGTGTATTATGTAACAAAAGATTAAAAATAATGGATGCTTTAATAATAAAAAAGGAAAAGTGAACACTCAATAATATTAACTATGAACATGGCTATAATGTCCTGGCTGTGTTCATAAAATAAAACAAATAACTCTAGAAACATACACATAATCCATACATCCATTTGAAAATTAAAGATAAAATCATCCATGATAGTATTTAAATGTATAGCTGAAAGTGCTTCAAATTACAGAACATTTGGACAGTTTCTCTATACACTGTGTTCTGAGAAGAAAACACTTGTTTGAATAGAAAAAAAATTAAATAAAAGGCTTCATCACAGTACCTTGTCTGGCATCTTTAATGAAACATATATCTGTGCGTTTATTCATATATATATATTTGTGTGTGTGTGTGTTAAAGATTATATATATATGTGTGGATTGGTATGATTAAAAGTTTTTTGCCTAACCCACCAATCATTATTGTACAAAATGACTAATCATAACATTATTTTTGGGGGAACTTCTATGTTTCTACTCCCTCACATACACACCTATTTTTTTTTAAGGATACTCCCAATAAAAATTTTACAGAAACCTAATGTTTTTTATACTTTCTTCTGTCATTCTGCAATAAAACTATAGCAAAACTATAAGATAATATTTTATTCACATTATTTTATATTGAGTCATTGTAAAATTTTGTGAATAATTAAATAAATTCTGCTGACTTTCATAAAAATAATTTTTACTTATTCAACCCAAGTTATATGAGACAGAACAATGTGTGAATGGGTGGAGCTTAATTATTAAGATATTTCCACACTGAAATGATGCATGAGTATCACATGTGCAAGATATACACTTCTCTTTTTTTTAAACAATTGTCTGAATCAGCTGATGTATTTAAAGTGTATTTCAGTTGATATTTTCAGTTAGCTAAAGTTAGACCATAGAATCTTTCCCGCTTTCCATCTCTTTCTATCTTTCTTAATTTCTATAAATATATATATATATATATATATATATATATATATATATATATATTTAATTAATTCATCGAGTCTGATAGAAACCTAATGCTCCAGTAGGAGTGGCTTGGTGAGAGTAGTCGTGGCTCCAGGGGGCACAGTCCTATGGTTACAGAGAACGCAGTATGGTTCCGCCACGGAATATGTGAGCGAGCGGTGCTATGTTGAGTATGATTTACAATCTCTTTGTCACCGAGGCCCATTTGGAACAGTTGGTATGATGTTTGCTTGACAACCTGTCAGGGTTTCAATTCTCGGTAGTGGATGCGCACTGCTGATGAGTCCCAAATATAGGACAAAACGGCCATCCAGTGCTTTCTGCATTCTGTTTAGGTTTCTATCAGACTCGATGAATTAATTAAATATAATTATCAAATCCTCCTAATAATTAATATATATATATATATATATATATATATATATATATATATATATATATGACATTATGATATATAATTTTATATATCAACAAATTGTATTTCGAAGAATATGACAAACTGGAAAGTTTTTTTGTGACACCCTTCATCTTTTAGGATTTCATCAGAATGGGTTTTGTTGACGTTGTCACATATACACATGCGCACAAAACGAGTGACACTGGTAGTTTCAAAATCTTTGAAAGAAGATTTTTTTTTTCCTCAATCTAACCAAAATCATCTGTATTCTTTTTCTCTCCATCACCTTTGTCCCTGACTATCCCACACTGTGACAATATAAAATCTACCAAGAATAATGATATATTGTAAGAGCCTGTATGCAAATTTATCGTGGCACAACTAGCAATCAAGGCAATTTCCAGACATTTTGAAACTACCTGTATCTCTCATTTTGTGCGCATGTGGCATTGTCTCATTAAATTCTAACGGATGAAACATGTCACAGAAAAAACTTTCCAGTTTGTCATATTTTACTAAATATATATACATACATACATATATATATATATTCACAGAAAAAACTTTCCAGTTTGTCATATTTTACTAAATATATATATATATATATATATAATTATTTATTTTTAAAGAAAAAAAAAAAAAAATTTATAACATAAATATGTTATAAAATCACTACAAAAATAGCCATTTTGTTTCAACACCTTCGGTGTCTTATCAAGTGATGACGTTGAATGTAAAATTATTTTACATTCAACGTCATCACTTGATAAGACACCGAAGGTGTTGAAACAAAATGGCTATTTTTGTAGTGATTTTATAACATATTTATGTTATAAATTTTTTTTTTTTTTTTCTTTAAAAATAAATAATTATATCTGCTCTACTTTGTATTGAGCACTCTTTTAAGAATAGTAATTGTTGGTTATTGGAATTCATTCCATATACACCAATCATATACTTGGATATATATATATATATATATATATATATATAGTATTTAAATTTTGCTGTTGACCACAATTAAAAGTTTCATGTGGATGTAATATTACTGTCACACAGGTGGTAAAAAAGCAATATAATATCCATATAATGAGTATTATACTGCTTTTTTACTGCCTGAGGATTGTTTGACACTAACATTCACCACAATAAATATTATACTGCTTTTTACCACTCAAGGATTATGTTATAGTAACATATCCATCTTTACATCCATATGAAACTTTTAATTGGGGGTGAAAGCAGTGAAATTTCAGTACTGTTTTCCCATATATTTTGCTTACTCTGATTTTGTGTTTATTTTGTAAACCTTACATAGGCATTTTGTCTTTAATTCCTACAAATTTTGCCTTGTATGTATATCTTTGTATATCTACCTTGATGAGCCAAAACATACTAACATGTGACAAAAATGGCAGTTACTGCCTCATAACAAATTTTCATATCAGTAAGGGTGATACATAAGCATGTATACTCTCTTCATGGACTTTATTTTGATTTGCTGAATGCTATTGTTACAGTGAAAATTTGATTGATTTAGATAAAATCCAAATTTTGCTGGTACAAAATCTAGCTTATGACTTGTGGGATGCTTCCATTTAGTACCTACCAGCAGTGGTCTAAGAGAGAAAAATCACAAGTTGGCATTATGGCAGCCAAGACTTGTTGGTGTAATAAGTGTAAAGAAACTTTCTTTCTAAGTACATGTCAACAGAAGGACATATGTCACAAATTGCAGATAGCTTTAATCAAGAACGAAGGAATAAATCCCAACATCTGTATTTGTTTTGCCTGGGAGTGTGTAGCTGCAAACCAGTCAAAGTACCTGTTGTGTCGTGGCACAATAGTAAAAATAAGAAAATCAAGTCGAGGTTGGTTTAAGGAACAAGTGTATTTAACATCACAGATACAAAGGTAGGAAACGGGTACTACTCAGCTAGTACTGTCGCTGCTTACCCCAGGTAGGTATTACTGACACTATATATAGTGAGAACCGGTGTAATTCCCTTGTGTTAGGAGGCCGGTGTAACACCACCCCCTTTGAAAATATCCCATCTGGGGATTAATAACGTTTTTGTTTTGGGTTCACCCTAATCAAATCCGTTGATTTCCGTTTTCTTTTTGACCTCCTATTCTCAGGAGGTGTCTCTGGTATCTCAGGAGCTGTATCTGGTATGGGCACCTGAAAAGTATCAAACACTGTGTCCATGATGTCCTCCTCGGGCGATCTGGTCACCTCACTGTTCGAGTATCTTTTCCGGATTTGGTTAGTGTGACGTTTGTGCACGAAATCTGGTCCCTTAATCATATAGACCATGTTGCCTATTTGTTTCTCAATAGTGCCGGACTCCCAACAGGTCCTATTATTTCTATGAATCTTGTAGAAAACTCTTTCGCCAACTTTATACAGTTTTTTTGTTATCGTTTTTTTTTAGGTTTGGCCTATCCTGGTTTGGTAACAACTTGTGGAAAATTGATCTAACCTTGCGTCCGAACATGACCTCAGCAGGTGTCTTCGACGTTTCGATGTTTGCATTCGGAGTGACCCTGTAAACTTGTAAGAACTGTTGGATTGCCTTATCCGTCGGTGACCCACTAGCTTTTCTCAGGGCTCTCTTGAACGTATCTACGAATCTCTCCGCTTACCCATTACTTCTTGGGTGGTATGGTGGAATGGTTATATGCTCGATTAGATAATCCTCGCAGAGATGTTTAAATTCGGTAGACGTGAATTGCATTCCATTGTCTGTGACAATGCAGTCTACAACTCCAAACCTAGCGAATAGTTCATACAGGAAGTTAATAGTTGCCTCGGATGTGGGGTTCTTGCATTTCAGTACTTCCGGCCACTTAGATAGACTGTCTATAACAATGAGATAGTAGAAACCATCTAACGGTCCAGCAAAATCCAAGTGAATTCTCGACCAAGGTCGGTCCGGTTTTGCCCACGATCCGAATTGAGTCGGAGGAGCTTTCATAGCTAATGCGCATCCTCTACACTTCCTGACTTTTTCTTCTATATCCTTATCCATGTTTGGCCAGAAAACGAAAGAGCGCATAAGGCTTTTCATTCTCGATATGCCTGGATGTCCTACATGGAATTCCTTGAGCATTCTTTTCTGTAATGTCGTAGGAATTACGACCCTGTCGCTATATAACAGGACGTTATCACAAATTGAATAAATTTCCTCATCCAGTTGGTTACTGTTGATTTTTTCTTTCGTGCTTATAATAAATTCGTCCACCTCTGCCTTACTCTTAATCTCATCAAGCGTTACTGGAAGTTCTCTTATCGTGTCACATAAAGTATTTTTTACTTCAACTTCCGCTTGAATGGCTGCTATTACCATATCCTCCAATGGTTCTGTGTGCTTAGGTATTAACCTTGATAAGCCGTCTGCATGACCAAGTTTTTTAGATGGTACATACTCCATTTGAAAATTATAATTCAGAAGAATGGTACCCCATCTTTGGAGTCTATTCGCCGTATGTTGTGGTAGTCCCTTTTTCGATCCAAAAATCGTTAGTAAAGGTTTGTGATCTGTTTGTAACAGAAATTGTCTACCGTGCAAGAAACGATGAAATTTCTTTACTGCGAATATAATGCTTAGCGCCTCTTTCTCGATTTGCGAGTAGTTCTTTTCGGCTGGTAAAAGTGAACGGGATGCATGGGCTATGGGTTTTATTTTTCCATCATCCATTTTGTGTAGTATGCATGCTCCTATGCCATAGGCACTGGCATCGCTTGCAACTATAATATCACGCTTGGGATTATAATGTGCCAGAAACAAGTCAGACGTTAATATATCTTTAATTTCCTGAAATGCTTCTTCGCACTCTTGCGTCCAGACCCATTTTTGGTCCTTCCTTAACAATTCATTTAAGGGTGATCTTAGTTTATGCATATTTGGCACGAATACATTGTAATAATTCGCCAAACCTAAGAAACTTTGTAGAGACGCAATATTTTCTGGAGCAGGCATGTCCCTTATTGCACTCGATCTATCTGGATCCGGCCTTCCTCCATGTTCGTCGATGATTTGCCCCAAGTATTTTATTTTTTCCATGAAAAAGGTACATTTTTCCTGTTTCAGTTTAAATCCATAATCCTGGATCCTTTTGAATACTTGGTTTACATGAGCTTTGTGTTGTTCTTTGCTAGCGCTGTTCATTAACACATCGTCCAGGTACCCTACTGCGAAGTCCAACCCACTTAACCTCATGTCCATTGTTTGCTGAAAAATCGCAGGGGCGACTTTGACCCCAAAAGGAAGTCTGTTAAACTTGTACAATCCCTTATGGGTATTGATGTATAGCAGCTTTGAACACTCCTGATCGACTGGAATTTGTAAATACGCGTCACTGAGGTCGATTTTAGAAAAATATTTCCCTCCACTCAGTTTCGCGAATATTTCTTCAGGGCTCGGAAGGGGATAATGGTCATCCTTTAATGCATTGTTTAAACCTGTTGAGAAATCGGCACAAACCCTAATCTCCTTGCTCTTCTTTTTGATGTAAACTGTTGGCGTAGCCCACTCACTGTGATCAATTTTTTCGAAGACACCCATGTTTTCGAGTCTTTCTAATTCACCGTCTATTTGTTCTATAGCGGCGTATGGAACCTTTCTTTTCTTTTTGAACACTGGCTGTTCATTTTCTTTGACTTCAAATTTTGCTACCGCTTTTGTACACCTTCCAAGACCGCCTGTAAATACGTCTGGAAAATTCTCTTTTAACTCCCTCTTAAGTTTTTCTGCCTCCACATTCGAATCCTCAACTTTTTGACAAAAAGAGCTTAAAGGCAGATCCCATAGTCTAAATTTTTCGAACAGATCAGTTCCAAAGAGGTTATTTGATTTTCGCATGACAAAAATTTTCGCTTTTTCGGTCTTATTCCGAAAAGAAATATTCGTCAATAATTCTCTTTCGAAGGTGATTTTTTCACCACTGACGCTTCTCGCCGTTTTATGTGATTTAATCATAGTGGGTCTCCCAAGCTTCTTCCATGTCTGTACATTAATGATGGAAATATCAGACCCACTATCAAACTGTAGTCTTACTTTCTTTTTAAACATTTTGACCTGTACAAATTTCCGGATATTTCGTTCCTCAGGTTCAATTTTCGTTAGTTTAATGGATGTCTTCTTTCTACCAGATTTTTTCCTACAATGTGATGCCTTATGCCCCTTCTGGTAGCAGTTGTCACATTGTTTGAATTTGTAAGGACACTCATTGTACCAATGTTTATCTCCACACCTGCAACACGGTCCAGGTGGATCTTTTCCCTGTTTTTTCCTCTGGTTATTTTTTGAAGTTAAATTTTTCTTCTGATGGACCTTTTTAATGTGCGACACTCCGCTTTCCTCTATGTCACGACTGTCCTGTTTCAACGCAACAAACCGTTCACAGTCTTCCGCTAAGCTTTGTAGTTTTAAATTTGGCTCGTTTTCAAGTTTATTTAAAACACGACGCCTGATCTCAGCGTCTTTACCTAAAAGCAGCCCTTGCACAAATATTAAACATTTAAAATTATCTGATGATAATTCCTCCAGTTTAAAGTCGTTGCAATGCTTGTTTACAATACTTGCATAAGTAGTGTAATCATCTTCCTCTCTTCTAGTGACATTCATACACTTATATCTCCTGTGAAAAAGAGAAGTTTTTGTAGAAAACAGTTCTGTTAGTAGAGTAACTGTCTCTTGGAAGTTCAACTCACTGGTCTTTTTGGGAAGGATAAAATTCACGAACTTTGTATGATCGGCAGTTCCCAATTTTCTTAGCAGAAACCTAACTTTTTTAGCGTCTGTCCATGTACCGCAATCCGATACAAAAATATCCTCATATCTTCTATAGAAATGAGTAAACGTGACATCGTCTTCTGGATTATAATTGAAACTTTCAATAGCGTTCCACACAGCCGTCTGGGAGAATGCGTTATGATTCTCGCTTGCATTCGTTAACTGTGTTGCCTCCAGAAGTTTCCTCTGTTCCTCCTGTGTTTTCATAAAGATTTCTTCGACGCGTTTCTGTTGTTCCAACAACTCTTTTTGAAATTTCTCCTCACTTTCAAGTTGTCGTTGAAGTTGTTGCTTTTGCAACGCGAGACTTTGTTCCATTTGAAATTTGAACAATTGAAGAAGAGACTCTCTTAATTCTGCGTCCATGGTACGAATTCAATTTACGCACCATACAGTTTACACTTGTATTAAACAAATCAGTTTTCCCAGGGCTTGCTTAATAAATTTAGTTTGCTCAACTAATACACAAACAAGAAATATGTATTTCTCGTAAAAAAAAAATCCGTTGCTTTAAGGAGTGTCGACTAATGGGAAAGTCACAATTTTTTTTCAACCTCTTTGTGGTTTTGCACAAATATGACTCAAATATTTAACAGACTTTGTTAAGCACAAATGACTTACGCGAATATATATTTTTCACTCGACAAATCATTTAACTTTGAAGAGGAGAAAAAAAAATCTTACCATGACAAAAAAAAAACTGGTTTCTTGTAAAGAAACAAAAAAACAGTGAACTTTTTTTTTTCGAAACACTTGGTGTCAGTATTTTCAATTATTTTAATAATTGACAATATTATTCGCGTTCTCACGCTGTAGACTTTTGGTAGCAAATTTTTGGTTGTTTTTTTTTTTTTACGCCGCCAAATTACTATTGTAGTAATTAATTTGCTATTAATCCTTGCGTATCCAAATATCTGTTTGAAATGACAAAGGTGTTTTGCCGTAAAAATCTTGCGAATCCTTGTATTTCAATCACTTTAGGTGATTGTCTACAGTGATATCGTTTCGATTCCGACGTCTCCAATCTGTTGTGTCGTGGCACAATAGTAAATAAAAATAAGAAAATCAAGTTGAGGTTGGTTTAAGGAACAAGTGTATTTAACATCACAGATACAAAGGTAGGAAACGGGTACTACTCAGCTAGGCAGTTGTAGTACTGTCGCTGCTTGGTATTTATCAATCCACCCACGAGGACCGAATGTGGCACAAGGCCAGTTTAATGTGGGTCTCTCCGAGCCCGTAGGCTCGGCCAAAAATATAGCCTTTGAACCCGCCTAGACGGGTTCAGGCTCTGTCTACCTCCCCAAATGAAACATTGCCCTTCGGCAAAGCTTCCTCCGAGTTCCTCTCCGTAATGCAGAGAGTTTGACAGACTCCGACCCGGAAGCTCACAAAGGCAGCGTACTACACTTTGATCCTCGCGACCGGGCCAAGCAGTACTGTCGCTGCTTACCCCGGGTAGGTATTACTGACACTATATATAGTGAGAACCGGTGTAATTCTCTTGTGTTAGGAGGCCGATGTAACAGTACCCATACTATCCAATGTCCATCATTGAAAGAATTTTCAGTAGCCATACAAATGTTAGGATTGAACATTGCATCAATAGGAGAAGATTACCTGGTTCTGTAACTCACTTTATCCTTAACAAGGTGGTTGGTAAAGAAATGATGACATGAAGATGCACTTGGCAAAATAACAAACCAGTGGAGGCAGTGTGATGGCATGGTCATCATTCTCTTTGAAAGCACCAGATTCTATCATTTATGTAGAAGGTACATTTTTACAGACACCTATCTCAACACCATTGAAGACCAGGTACCCTACTTTATGACAATACCTCTGCAGTGGTAGTGACATCTTTCAGTAGGACAAGAACATTACAGGAGTTGTATAAGAATAATTTTAGAAACATGAAGATTTCATTGTGTTGCTTTGGCTACCAAATCCCCAGACCTTAATTCTTAGGGTGTATTGGACCAACCAATTCTCTCTGCAAAACCTCCAATACATAACTTACAACATTTAAAGGCCTTACTGTTAACATCTTGACACCATACACCAGAGAAGACCTTTGGAGCTATTTAATATTAATAAAAAAATAGTCTCCCTAGTGCAATTGGTACTTTTGCCCCTTCAAGGTACTTCATCTAGGAGTACAAACACTTAGCATCCCTCTTACTTTTCAGAAGTTCTCTTTCAAGAGTGCCACGAAAATCTCAGTGTATTCTAAATCTTGTAAATAACATTTCAACAGCAATTCTAGCTTTGGGAAAAGCTAGAAGTTTCAAGGAACCAAATCTGGTTTTCATGTGTGGTGATAGTGATAGTATGAGAGGCAGGGTTGACAGTCTTTTGCGATGTAAAATTTTGCCAAACTTTGCACAAGATATGAAGAACCTGCTAGCTCACCTATTGGGAATGCAATGGTTACTTAGTGATATCTCACTGCTGACTGAGTAAACCCATGGGAGAGCATCTGTTAACATATGTGCAGTAGTATCCCCTCTTATTGGTTGCCGTGTTATATCAAGTCCACCCCACTGGTTCCTGGAATATTCAAAATGGTTGTATACATACAGAACTGATCACACACACACACACACACATGTATGTGAATACAAGGTTGTATCAATAAAGCTGTAACCTGAAATTTTAACTATAATAATCACCCTATTGGATTAATGGAAAAGTGTTGGTTTAAGTGCATTAGCAAGGAAGTAGATAATGTTGCAATATAGATTACTGTTATATAGAATTTATGCTTTATTTATCATAGGCTACAGACTTGTTGACTTACCTACCTACATACATACATACATACATACATAGGATATGAAAAATTATGGTTTCCATAGTAATAAAAAAATAAAACATCATGAGCCTTAGTACAAAAGTGACATCAGTAAAAATTGGTTTATCAATTCAAATTTTAAATTTTATTTATATTTGGATATATATCAGATTTGCATTTTCTCAATCTATCAAATTATTTTGAAAATTGAAGCTAATGAGGAAATGGGTAATTTAATATAGTATGGGGAGGGTACATTATAAGAAAAAGACAATAATTGAGCAAATGTAATATTACAGTATCAGTATACTTTCATGTAAATATGAGGGTTGGTGAAAATGTAATGCTTCTTGTTATTTTAATTACAGCAGATTTAATAGTAGAAGCACCAAAATGAACATAGAGGTCCAGAACTAGTCTTCAACATAATCATTTTCCTTCTCAATCATGGTATTCCTCTTTTAAATAAGGGAATTTATATACCATAGAGAAGCTTCTTACTGCTTTCTTAGCCATGTGCAAATTGTCTCCTTCACCTTATTATTGTTGGGGAAATACTGCCCTCCAATTTCCTCTTCCATGGTCCAAGATCAAACTCTGTGAGTAACAAGTCAGATCTGAAGGGTGATTAAGGCAAAGTTGTCTCTCAGTGACAATTACAATTGCCATATGGAACCTGAATGCCAAGGTAACAAAGAGATGGTGAAATAGCCAATTCACACTAGGAATACTTAGCATCAGACAGAGACAGTTGAAATTTCTAGAACACATAATGAGAAAAGAGGGGTTAAAAAATTTGACACTCCTAGGACATATTGAAGGCAACAGAGATAGCAGAAAACAGTGAATAACCTACATAATAAGCTTGTGTATATGGTTGTCAGGACTGGAATTAGGAGAGATAGCAAAAAGACATACTTTACTAAGAGCTACAAAGGACAGGAAATTGTGGAGGGCCATGATCGCCTACATCCTGAAGAAGTCTAGTAATGTGTTATTATTATCTGTTTAATCTTTTTCATAAAGGAACATTAATTAAATTTGAATTAACTGAAAACCAAAGATAAATAAGTGTTATACACAGATGTAAAACTTAAGAGAACATTTGATGTCCTTAACTTTATACACAAATATATTCTTATAAAATGAAAGAAACAAAAGGAGATCAATGTATGAATTGGATTTAGCTCTTTTATGCAAATCATTTACTGTCTTTTATTATCTGCATATTCACAAAGCTCAATTTATTATGAGGCAAAGCTAAAAAGAAGGAAAATTGGAAAGAAGCTTAAATTATGCCAATTCTCAAACTTACCTAAAAATTAATAGTTGAGATTTTTTACTTTTGTGTTCAAATACTAGATATTAGCACCAGTAGTAAATATACAACTAATTTAACCCATAAGTAAGTCATATTTCATACTGTGTTATAATAAATAAGCAAAGATGCATAGAATTATCTGGATTTTATTGCTTTGGAAGTTTTCATTTATCCAATCTCACACACTAGATGAAAATAATTTACATAACACAAGTAACTTATAAAAAATAAGAAAACAGGATTTCTTGAGTATTTTTGTGGATTTATATCTCATTTTATATTCATAGACATTGTACAGGTTTTTTTCCAACCACAATAATACTGCATGTTTTTTTCAGTAAGCCTTTGTCTTTTTTATTTATAGAACCTGTTATCACTAAAATAACCTGTTTGCTAAGCTTTTCAGACACTTTGATAGGCTTATAATGTTTGCAATAATTATCCTTATAATGTGCCAGATGTACATAAGCATTTATATGTATCATTACAAAAAGCAAATATATTTTAACTGAATGTAAGAATGTGAAAGAATGAAGCTTTGTTATTATTATTCTATGAATTATTCAAACTAATATTCTCATCCTTGTTGTTTTTTTGTATCATTGACCTCAATTTAAACAGTGATCTCTCTACCTAAATGTCAAAATTTTATTCACTAATTTTTATTTTTGTTTTCTTTTCCCTCTCCCAATAGGAGTAAATATGTCCACCTATCATCCAATTCACACTCCTTCCTGGTTTAAATCTATACTTCTAATGTCTCTAATTATTGATTTTATTTTATTTTTTTTATTTCCACTGCTGGAAAAATGCTTAGCTATTGATGATGGCTATGAAGAAAATAGTGTTTTTCACTATTTTTGGAGCAGTCCTCATACATAGGTTCTTTCAGTTTTCTTACCCACTGATGATGTTCCCTATCTGTTATTTAAACGTTATACAAGAGGTAGTATTATGATATTTTTTTTCATTTTGATATGGTTTATTATACTCGTCCTTTTTACTCTGACTTTGGATATGGCTTTTTTATGTTCCTCAAATTTGAATCTCAAAGATCATCTGCTTTTGCACTTATATTCTTTTTCACAGTTGCATGGAATGTTGTATATGCAATCTTTTGTTATTTATTTTTTTTGTGAGCAACCAATTTGGTTGTGGTATTCAAAAGTATCCTGATGTTATAATGTCTACAAATCCTGTGGATTCATTCAGCTGCTCTAATAAATAGGCAGATAAATAGATTATAAAAATTAGAAATTTTATTAAAAAAAATAATTAAAAAGTCACTTTTAAATATTATCATGTAAAATGCATTATTATCAGTAGTACCAATAATAATGGTGGTTGTAATATTAAAAACAAAGACCAAATTATTTATGAGAAAAGAAACTATTAGAAAAAAAACATATGGTTACATCTATCTATTTCAACAGTAAAATAGTGAAACCAAGTTACTAATCTGGTAATACACTTAAATTCATGCAGTTGTGACACCAAGGAGGAAAGCTCATAAGAACAATTGTTATGAAAATATTTATAGAAAAGACAGAGGGAAGCCATGTCATGTCAGTGAGAAACTGACTGATGGCAGGATTCCAGGTCAGATTCAATTACATTACAGACCATTCTTTGAATTTTGTCAAGAATCTCAAGATAGGATCACCAGACTTGGTATGTCAGCATTATTCAATCCATGGACAAATAGCAGACTTATAAATGTGCAAGATGGATTCTGATGAGGAAAATTGTTTGGCACAACACATTGAATGAACTTTCCTAGCAGTAGGCCTAGCAATCAATTCAATATAATCACTCCACTGCATGTCAGTGGAAAATGTGACCCCAACAAGGTGCAAAGATTTGCTCTATGTTCTCTATAAAAGAAAACAGTTTTGTTTTGGAGGCATTGAAATTTACAAGCCCTTAATTGTCCCATTTAACTGATTGAAGGTTTTTTTGGGAGTAGTTGCCAATTTTACTTTATCAGATCTGCCAAAGTTGCTACTAAGAAAGGCATAAGTAGTTATCATTCACATAAATACTTAGTTGGGAATTGATGACATCAGAAAAGTCATTAATGAATATCAGAAACAATGTAGGTTCTAGAATAAAAATATGAGGGTCCTTCATTACACGATTTGTTAGGAATGATTGGATTAAGCCAAATATCTGTCCAGAGATACCATAGACTATGATATCTAGAAATACCTTCAGATATCTAGAGCCACAACCCAAGCTTTGCTTTTCTTACCTAAAGTTTGATAGACAAATTCAGTGATAGCCATTAACACATAGGCAGTAAACCTGGAGAAATGGTAGCCATATTGTTTATCTGAAAGGAGGCAATGTGAAAGATGCTTAACCAACTTAATTAGAGTATTAATTAGAGCCTTTACTACTTTGCCAAAAAGAGGTAAGAGATTAATAGGGTGGAATTTGAGGTGTCAGAAGGTTACCCAGAGTTCTTCAGGAACTACAGTGGAGGACTTCCAACAAGCTGGAAAGCAAGGAGCAGTGAGACATTATTGTAAAGTTTAGAGAGAACAGAATCCAGTTCAGGAGTACATTTCTTTAGAACAATTGCAGAGACATCATGAAATCTGCATTCCTTGTTGGGATCTAGTTTAAAAGTCAGAAACCATGGACAGAATTATGTGCATATGACTCAGTAGAGACTCTTTTCTAGGTATGGAAACCAGGCAAAGATACTCTAGATGAGTCAAGCTTGGAGTTGGAAGAGAATTTAACCTATATGCTGTCAATTATGGTAATAATACATATATTAGTTGATACTAGTAGAAAGAAATGAAAAATAAGACAAACATGAAAAGTCCATTTAGATAGATGTTGACAAAAGTAAAAAAAAATGAATTTACAAAAATAAAAAATGTCACTATTAAATATTATATAAATGCATAATCTTAATATTAGTAATAATGGCAGTTATATTCAACTGACTCCTTCATGATCATTGCTGTTGCCTAGACAAGTAAGTTATAGATGAACAATCTTTTTTCTATCAAATATTGTAGCATACCATTGACAAAGCCTTGTTTAGCATAACTTGGGATGAGACAAAAGCAAGAAGAATAAGCAAGAAACAGTTATTTGAATTTGAATCACTGATAACTGTTACATTTGCATTTCTAATGTAAAGGAGAGGTCTAAAGAAATATTGGAAGATATTTATAACTTATATGATTGGGAAGATGTAAATTTACTGTCTCTACAATTGCATACTTAGTAATAATATTATTTCAAAAGGAAAAAAGTTCAAACCAACATATAAACTCATTTTAAGTTGTTTAAGTAGATATACTTTATTTGTATATCTATTTTAAATCAGGGAAGCTATATGATAAAACACATCAAAGATTTAAAAGCAATAATTTTAATGGTAATAAATAAATAAATTACTCTTAACATATTAAAAAGTAACACCATATATAATAATGAAGAGTGTTATTTGTTTCTTTGTTAGCAACTTGCATAACACTAAAACAAACAAATATAAATAATAAACAAGTGAATGCTGCCCTGATTCAAACATCCAACCTGGAATTAAGCAAGCAAGCTTGGTGATATGTTCACAGTACCAACATTCTGCTGCTTGAACAGCATAGTCAAATTAACTGAAAAATACTAAGTTAGGCCTAGTGCACAGGTACTACACTGATCCAAGGTATTGTTCAAGGATTAACATTTTTATCCAAAATGCACATATACTATACTGGTCAAAGGAATGAGGCCAGGAAGTAACACATTCATCCTAGGCAGAGTTCCCAGATACTATACTGATATAATGCAGGGGGTCAGGGAATAATACATTCATCTTTGGTAGAGTACACAGATACTACACTGATCCAAGGTATGGGCCCAGGACTAACCTTTTCATTCTAGGCAGAGTTCACGGATACTATGCTAATCCATGCCAGGGACCAAAGAGTAACACTCATCTTAAGCAAAGTGCACAAATACTAAACTGATCCAAAGCAGAGGGCTAGGTACTAACACTTTCATTCTAGGCAGATTAGGTTGCACAGATACTACACTGAGCCAAGTTAGCAGACCACAGAGTAACTCTTTCATCCAAAGTAGAGTGCACTGATACTACACGGATCCAAAGCAGTGGGTTAGGGAATACCACGTTCATCCTAGGCAAAATGCACAGATACTATACTGGTCATAAGTATGGAGCCAGAGTGTTCACAGATACTATGCTGATCCAATGCAGGGGGCCAGGGAATAACACATTCATCTTAGGTAGAATAAACTGATCCACAGATACTATACTGATCCAAGGTAGAGTCTAAGGAGTAATACTTTCATCTTAAGCAGAGTTCACAGATACTGCACTGATTTAAGTTAGCAAGCTAGGAAGTAACTCTTTGATCCAAGGCAGAGTGCAGAGATACTACACTGCTCAAAGGCAGAGGTTGAAGGAGTGACAGTTTCATCTTAGGCAATGGGCATGGATACTCTGAACAAGAGGTCCCAATTTATATTTAAAGAGTTCAAAAATCGTTTTGATGGGTTCTATCTTAGTTATCAAATATTTAAGCTGTTAAAAATACATGTTATCATTATATAGGGTGACCCCAAAAAACGGAAACTTTTTAACAATCCAATAAAACCAAGAGTGATGAAAGAAAAATATTTTATTCATAGTAATTGAAACCTTAAAACATGCCATTTAAGAAACAATGATGGAATTTTCATTTTTTTTAAATTACGTCCTGTAGATGGCGTCCTCCTGTACGAATGCATTCTTGAAATCTGCTGTTGAGATTCCTCATTGACTGCTGCAACATCTCAGCTGGGATACTGTGAATTTCATCTTGAATTCTAAATGGCGAAATGTTTACTTGCTCAAGGTCACTGTCTCACAGTGTTGCCACTTGCTCATGTCTGGCAATACACACTTCAAAAATTCCTGTTTTTTTGGGTCACCCTGTATATGATTTTGTTTGTTCCTCCCTTAGTTAGTAAGTCAGTTAACATGTGTAATACACCATGTTATTTCTCATCATCATCATCATCATCATTCCTTTGCTTCCATTGTCAGGTAGAATAAGGGTAAAAGAATCACACAACCTTCTCCATGAGGATCTGTTGACCTGTGGCTCTTAGGGATTCTGGCATTGTCATGTCTATCCACTCTTTGATGTTATCTGACCAACTCTTGTGTTGCCATCCCTGCTTGCATCTGCCTTGAACAGTGTCTTATGATGTGGCCAAACCATGCCATCTGATGCTTAATAGTGGTGAGGAGAGATTCCTATTGGTCCACAACACTATCATTTTTCCTGAATTATTGTCCCTTGTGAATGCCCAATAATAATGGGTGCTGGAAGCAAATGTCTTCTGAGTTGGCATCATCCACCTGATAGTCAAAGATCCCAAACTTAGGATAGGTTCCTTAGGAGTTACTCTATCAGTAGTTGTATAATATCAGGACTATTGTACTGCCATTTTGTAAATGATATCTGGACCATGCAGTCTCCTGTGGGGCCTCTCAAATCCATAGTAAACTGTACAGTTATGGTTGTACTTCCAGATAATTAAATCCAGATTGTTGATGCATGTACTACTTGTTGGTGTGACTGTTTTGATACCTCATTTTCAACTGATATCTAACCATGACCACAGCAAAATCAAAGCCAAACCCCACAAAAACAAAAGTATACCTCAGGTTCATCATCTCTTACACCAAAGTGAGGGGTCTATGATACAACTTTCCAGAGGTTGAACTCCATCTTTACAATGTTAAATCTGACCTTGTTCCTGTCTGGAACTGGTATTGTAGACACTCAATATTCCATGCTACTCACTCCTAATAGTGAAACATGACCCTCAAAATTGCTTCAGACTCAGAGCCTATTTAAAGGACAGGTTCACATGTGGCAGAGACTCTAAAAAATGGACCCTGATTTCTTGTTCATGTGTTTTCCCATGGCACTTGTTCAAAGTGCATCCTTTATTTTCACTCTCTATCATCCACAAGATGATGGAACTCTAATGATCAACAAAATAGCTGAGAAGATTGATGATATCCTCTCTGAGCATCCTTCAGATAGCCTTCATATTTGTGGCAACAGAAATATTCACCACAAAGACTTGTTAGTCCACTTGAACAAAATCAATGAAGAAAGTATATACTGTGAAGACTTTTCCATCATTTACAATAAGCCCATTCATGTTTCTGTAGTAACAGGACATCATGCAAACCTCCTAGAACTCTTCATCATATCCTGCCCAGAAAAATGCTCTGCTGAAGTGTTACCTCCCTTGAGCACTTCAGACCATTCACTGGTCAGTGTTAAAATCAATGCCAAACCAAAAGCATCTCCTGATGTGTGATTTTATAAGATGATTTTTTGTTACACCAAAGCTGACAGCTTCAGATCTTACTTGATAGAAACTCTTTTCTCTGTATTTTTAAAAAATAGAGCCTCCAGAACTACTACTCTCATCTTTGAATGTTTACTTTATAACCTGGAAAGTTTTATCGCCCAGAAAAAATACTAAAAATTGTGAATAACCAGCCCTGTCCCACACCAGAATGTCCTGCAGCCATAGTTCACCATAATCACTGCAACATCCACTACAGGGAATGGTGTAGTAGGACCCTTGCTGCATTCAGAACTCAAGAGAATTCTAGAAAGTGCAGCTACACACATGCAGTTCAATCCAAGTTCTACAGCAAAATAATTGCATCTCATGAGTTCTGGAAAATCTTTAACAAAATTCTCAATAGAGACAAAGCATCAGTGCCTAATATCATAAATGGCCTTTATCTGATAAGGCTAAAATCTCTTCACAATAAACTTTGTCTCTAACTCTACGTTAGATGACAATGGCCATTTCCTTCCTATCTTTCACAGAGCACAAACTTAATATCTCTATCACAACCCAAGATGTTTCCAAACTTATCAAAGTCTTCACCCTAAGTGGTCTACCAGTCCATGTTGTCATTAAAGATATTAGCCCTGAGTTATCTCAAACCTTGGCAAAATTGTTTAACCACTGCCTGAAGGAGAAATCCTTCCAAAGTCTATGGGAGGGGTCAAGTGTATGCCCTGATTTCAAGAATGTGGGTGAATCACAATATCCCACCATCAGCCTTCTTAATCCTATTCAACAATGAGGCTGTTGAGCACCTCTACAGAGACAACCTCCTGAGTGACAAACAATATGGATTTTGCTCTGCTAGCTCCACTGCTGATAATCTTAACTATCATTATATACAGAATCCGTGAGATATTAGACAATAACTACATCATAAGGATGAATGCCTTTGACAATGTGTGGCATAAGGATATGGTGCAAAAAACTTTCTAGCTATGGAACTACTGGAAAAGTTTTCTCAATTGTCAAATCCTTCCTAACAGGTAGAGCCATGGAGGTTATTAATTGCCATTCCTCTGAGGCTCATGAGATCAATGCAGATGTTTCCCAAGACTTGCTTCTTGGTCCTACCCTTTTTCTGCTTTATAATAATGATCTACCTTAGAATATACTCTGATCTTTAGTAAATATCTATGTTGATGATACAACAGTATATGCTTGCACCTCCAAAACTCTAGATGACCAGATCCTGGCAGCTAATCTTTCCTTTGGCCTAGTTTGAACAACTCAATGGGAGGAAAACTGGATTGTTAGATTCAATACATCCAAAACAAACTAGTACGATTTCATCATCACCGAGTAGACCCTGAATTTTTGCCTATCATGATAAACAAGTTCCTTCAAGGAGGCCCACGTCCTGGGTATGACGATAAACTACATCCATGTCCTGGGTATGATGATAAACTACGTCCAACAACAAGGCCTCAGATAATGTTTTCAGAAAAATAATGTTGCCAGCTATACGTTTTTTGGAAAAAATAATATTGCCAGCTATACATTTTTGAAACAATAATGTTGCCAGCTATACGTTTTTTTGGAAAAATAATGTTGCCAGCTATATGTTTTTGAAACAATAATGTTGCCAGCTATACATTTTTTTAAACAATAATGTTGTCAGGTATGCGTTTTTGAAACAATAATGTTGCCAGCTATATGTTTTTGAAACAATAATGTTGCCAGCTATACGTTTTTTTGAAAAAACAATGTTGACAGCTATGCGTTTTTGAAACAATGTTGCCAGCTATACGTTTTTTGGAAAAAATAATGTTGCCAGCTATATGTTTTTTGGAAAAAATAATGTTGCCAGCTATATGTTTAATAGTACTGTATATTTAATATATGTATAGGTATATGTGTATGTATGTATATATATATATGTGTGTGTGTATGTGTGTGTGTGTTCCTTGATTTGGCATTAAATGACCCACAGTGGTTGATATGCCATAAAACGTAACCAACCAACCATCAAGGAGGCCCCTTGCCTTGAATGTCTATTGGGATTTGTTTACTTCAGACTTCATGTGAAACTTATGTATACAATCTATCACTAAATATGCTGGAAAAATGATTGCTTCCCTGTATTAATCCAGTAAGTACCTGACTCCTCCCCTATCTTTACAAGAGCCAGATCAGACCATGAATGAAATACTGCTGCCATATCTGAGATGGAGCTTCACAGTCTTCATTTGCCTGAATATATATATATAAATTGAAAATAATTGTCCAATCAATAAGTAGTTGGTCATATAAGTTAGTGGCACATATTATTCCATTTTGGTAATAATTAAACATTTTTAGTATATTAACACAGTTTTTTTAATATAAATATTAATGAATAATTGTTTTATTGTGAACAAGACTGTCCTCTTGATAAATTTTCTACATATATTAAAACCAGAAACTAACTTTCTAACTGTTCCTCAATGTTAGGTATCCAAACATTGATTTTTAAGTAATATAATAACAGTAGATTATGTAACCCATGTTTGTCATCATCTCTAAATAAAAATCTATAATTGGAAATACTAAAATTTCAACATTTTCCTAGTTTCTGGTCTCTTATTTTCCATGGTTTGCATTTCATAGCAAATTTTTTTTTTTTTATCTGATTCAGTCTGAACTTTAGCATATATCTTCACTTAAAATGTTGCCTTTCATAGCAAGTATAATTTTTCCATTTTTCTTTATTTGATATTTATAAGTGACATTATATATATATTTTTTATAATTTTAAAATATGCTTGAAAACACAGGTCATTTAGTTTACTATCCCCTCTGTTAAATTGTTCATTCTTTCATTCTAGCTTAGTGATAAGCATAATTTTAGCATTTTAGATTCAAGTTTGACACCTAGGCTTTTAATTTCTTCACTGGCACTTAAAAGTACATTTTATTATTAATGTTGATAAATGCCGATTTTGTAGAAAAACTGAACATTTTAGAGAAGATTACTCTGTGTTTAGAGTTGGTATTCTCTATAACCAAGCTGTGTAAGATATTGAAAAAAAAAATTTTGTAGATTCTATTCAATGGATAAAATGGTATTCAGATTCAGCAAAAATATAAGTCTATTTTAGCAGCTTTTACAAAGAAACGTCATTTTCATATCTTATATATTCAGAGATTTTGCAATACAATGATTACAAAGTTTTATGGTTTGAGAATGCTTGTCTCAGTGTCACTGTTTTCTAATCCATTATTCTGTGTGGAACAAAAGATGTTTTAATACGATTTCAGTTGGAGTGCAAAATGGTTGTCTATCATATCCTACATTTACTTTGAAGCATTGAATAAGAGACCCTCAGCATTGCATTTGATTTAGCTAAAGTAATTCTTTAATGCATGTTGTATAAAATGTTTGCTTATTATTGTAATTTCCAAAGTTATTGAAAATGTTAAAATTATGAACAGTTTTCTGTGTCTGTTCAATAAAACTTTATAAATTAAATTTCTACTTTTTAAAAATTTTACTTTACAACTTTAACACCAGCTGTAATTATACTGCAGATACTGAAATAGTCTGTTTTTATAAGATAATGCATATATAATATTACATGGGTCATAACAATTTTAAATTTAAGAAAAAAGAAAAAAATGAAAACAGAACAGGAAGTTGAAAAAGTTGGCCCAGAAATGAATAAATCATGATCCCAATGATTTTAACCATTGCTAATGGAATCTTATATCATTTGCTTACTTTTTACCAACATTTGAGCTTAACTTGATTAATCAATATGATTATTTTTGATAACATTGATTAGTAAGTTGAGAAAAGATTTTGACAGCTCAGGATCCAATTCTTCACAGCCATGACCCATTTTGAATATTTGAAACATGCAGGTCATGTGTTGGCACCAATTTTATCTGTTTAAGTCAACCAGACAAAGATTGGCTTATATGGGACACCACTGCACCTGTTGCAATTGAGTCAGAATTTTGGCTGCTGCTTTAACCAACCAGATATACAGCACTTTGTAATATTCATTTTGGCAATTCTTAACTTTATGATATGCTTAGTATCATAAAAAAAATAATAAATCATAAAAAGATAGCAGAAAAAATGATGAGAAAGAATAATTGGTAAAAATTTAAAAAAAATTTTTTCAATCTAACAATTTTAGAATCTATTAAGAGTAAGCTCACAATTAGAAAAAACATACTTAAGAGAGTAATTTAAACAATAGAGCAGAAACACTTTTGTGTTTGTTATTTACATAAATTCTGGATTTTACAAAAATTGCACTGTTTACTAAAGAGAGAAACACTTGTCATTTTATATAAAATGAAGATGTGAATAGAAATTAATATTCTCAAGTTAAAACTTTATGGCTGAATATTTCGTTTTCAAAATCTAAATAGCACAATTTGCCATTAATTTAGAGAGCACAGATTTTCTCCTCTGCATCCGTGGTAACTTGTTTCAGTTCTTCACGAGTGGAATATTGAATGTTTTTAGTGTACATATCTCTTGTAATCATTTTCTATTCATTTTCTACTGGTTGGAGGTCTGTAAAGAAAGCAAGTGACTTCATTACAGATGAAAAGTGATCACTGAGACAAGAAAGTTGTCTTTACAGAATGGCAACTTGTATTGACTTGAAAGATCAACTTTTTCACATCTCCTTTTTGAGATCAAGCTATGTTCTAGGTATTTGAGTACTAGCAAAATTGTGTTAACTAAACAGCAGAGTTCACAAACAGTAATGCCATACTAAGCCATCCCTCCACCATCAAACATATGAGCAACTTGCTTTTAGTATTTCTTCTTGTAGATCATGTGAAAAAGAAAACAAATATCTGTAGTAGTTTGGCCTGTCAAGATTAAAGCACTTTTCATCTGTCCAGATTACATTTTGCAGATCAGAGTGCACTTTAAGGACCATCCGATGCCCACTGGGATCTACCTTGTTTGTGGCATTTGTGGGGATTCACTCACATCATAGCAGTAGAAATTAGCCTTGTGGTCACGGAGATAGAAGCATACTTGATAGGAAATAAAATGTACACAAATAACAAGAAAAGCATGATAAATTGTATGTTAATTTCATACAATTTATTTATATTTTTTGTGCATATTATTGTGTATTTTTTAGGTTACAATTGTTTTATGGTACATGTGATAAAATGGAGAAATTACAAGCCATATCACAGAGAAAAGTCAGACATGTGTTGCCTGTACCAAGGTTCATATTGAAGAGATTGAATTTAATGTCTTTTGGCAGGATGTCTGTATTTCAGGTAGGAACAGTTTTTGTTAAGAGTATTTTTTTATTGTTTTTAATTTTTATTTCATTTATTTAATACAACATTTTTATGTTATTGTTTTATTCTATTTATAATTTTCATTATTATTATCATTTTATATTTTATTTTTATTTATTTATAATAATAATAATAATAATAATAATAATAATAATAATAATAATATCCCTACACATTTACACAGACACAGTTTTGATTTAGTTTGCACTAGTACTACATTAGAATTATTGGCCAAGGTGTTGCGAAGGGAAGATTCAATACTTGCTGTACCTGGCTTATTGTTTGTAATTTTCTTAACACCTTTTGATGAATTTTCTATGGCATCCCTTAGAATTTGTCATCTAGTTTGCTTAGAAATCTTTAATTTTTTGCCAGCTTGTTTCCATACCTCTTTCTAAGTGTCAGTAGTACTCAAAAATTATGGATCACAGCATCAGACTGGAATTTTCCTAAATTTTGTAGAATCATTTATAATCATATGTATTTTGGGATAATCATAAGACTAGTATGTCAGCAGAAGTTTTTAGGTATTAGCACAAATAACCCAACTATTGGGATATAATAGGCAAGGTGAATTTTTGAAGGAGTTTTTTTTTAAAGTGTGCCTTATATGGGGCAAGTTATGGCTTATTAGTTGTAATGCCTCCAAAACAAAACTTTTCTCTTTTAATCTTCTGAAAGAAGCCTTTCTGTCTTCACATCAATCAGTATGGATGATGCTAGCCTCCTGAAGAGAAACTCATTGCACTTTCTCAGGCTAACATTTTCCACTGACATGAAGTGGAAAGATTATATCAATTCAATTGCTAGGTCTACTGCTAGGAAAGTTGATTTACTGTGTTGTACTAGACAATTTTTATTGCCAGAAACCTTACAAGTCTACCATTCATCCATGCTTAGAATATTGCTATCACATATGTTCTGGTGCTTCTGCTATATATTTAGAGATCTTTGATAAAATCCAAAGAAAAATCTGCAATGTCTGCTAGGTCCTGACCTAGCACCTCAACTTCAATCACTTTCCCACAATGCCTTTTCTAAAAATACTTTTGCAGTAAATGTTTTAATGAAGTTTCTTCTGTCATACCTAAACTCTATGAATTTAAGCACATTACTAGATTGGCAGCAAGATCATATCACTTTACAGTCAAATGGCTAGATGTAACAATATTCTATACTAACAGTTTCTTTTCTTGCACTTCTGACTTGTAGGACTCTCTTTCAGCTTCTTGTTTTCTAGTAAACTTCAAAAATTTCAATGCATTATCAATCATTATCTTCTGTCCTCTTAAATTCTGTTCTTTTATTGTTCTCTCTCTTTAATAATGTTTTTCTTATATTCTTTCACACTCAGTAACCCTCTGCATGTTAGTGGCACTCTTGCCTTGCTTGGGGTGATTTTAAAGAAAATGATTTTTACCTTGTGTGATTGAAAAAAATAATTCATCTAGTAAATTTTTTTCTGTATTGTCTTTTTTCTTCCTTTTTATATTTATACCCAAATATCTCAAACATTCAATTTCTCCTCATTTATAATTTCATTTAATTTTCTTTCTCTTTTTTATTTATTAACATTTTCATACATTTCTCTCTCAATTTGTTTATGCTGGTTTATAAGTTTTTTCTCTTATGGTATATATTTGCTTTATCACATTTTCATCCTTTCTTTTACTCTCTTTCCAACATTAGAGGCATTAAAAGAAACTCATATGCAAACTTTCATTAATTAATTTTACTTGGTCATTATATTTAATTTATTTTTAATGGTTTCTCTCCTTTATTTATGCACTTTCTTTTTAATTAATTTCTTTCCGGCATTGCTCTTCTCACTCCTATAATTTTTACATTTTTCATTATTTTTAAATTCACTCCTTACATGCAATATATAATTCTCCCCTTATATATATATATATATATATATATATATAAAGGGTGAAAATGGGTAAATTGTCACCATTTTATATTTTTTATTTCATACATACATGTTGGTTGTTTTTGACAAATGTACAATATAGTAGGGTCAGTTGTGCACTGTCTGTGAGAAAAGAGCACCATGACAATTTACTCCACCAGAAATTTGGAAATGGCATGCTGTACTGCTTGCATTTGTGCCAGAAGCTCCAATAAGAAAATTTAAGAAAGTTTACGTGTCAATCTGAGGACAGTGCAGAGGATTCGGAGAGAAATGGATGAGTCTAATGGTGATTACAAAGGTATGGCAGCTCAGAAAACTCACTCTGATCATTCTGAAAAGAAAAGAACCCTTGAATTTGTTGGTGAGGGCCTCAGACTCAACTTGGTGGTCCATACCAAGTGCCTTGAAGACGTAATGCTGCCCTGAGTCAAAAGGTTGACTGCTGGAAAACCCTATGTCTGGAAACAGGACATTGTGCCATGCCACACAATCAGGAGAACTCAGTCATGGCTGTCAGACAATTTCTGCAAAAACATCACCCCTTACATCTGGCCACCTACCCACCCCCAGATTGCAAGCCCCTTGATTATTATTTGTGGGGTGCAGTTGAGACCAACAAAACTCCTTGTAACACCAAAGATGAACTAAAGGCAAAGATTAAACAAGGTAACTCTCCATAAGAGTTGCAGGAGATTCCAAAGTTGTCAAGAGGCTGTGGTTGAAGCCAATGGTGATTTTATTGAATAAATTTACTCTTTAGTATTTCAAGATATTTTTGTGTAATTTTGGTAACTATATCTGTTAAAATAAGATGTCAGCGTTATTTTCATTTTTGTGTAATTTAGACAACAATGGATAAATTGTTGTCTAAATTACATGCATATATATATATATATATATATATATATATATATATATATATATATATATATATATGTGTGTGTGTGTGTGTGTGTGTGAAAATATATAGAAAATAGGAAAGAACTGGTTAGGTAAATAATCCAAAGTTCTTTAGTATTTTTGTTATTATTTTTAAAAAATAGTGCTCGATACAAAAGTAGAGCAAAAAAGTAGTGCTCGATACAAAAGTAGTGCAAAAAAATCTGTCCTCTTTCATAATGGGGACCAATGGATAAAAAACAATAACGACCTGTTTGACATCACTATGGGATCATTAGTCTCTGCAGAGTCTTCTGACTTTGTTGATCTTTTAATACTGTACAACTTAACCGCACACCGCGAAATTGATATTAAGGACATCGGACTGTATAGAGATGACAGGCTCATGGTGGTGAGGAGTTCTACTAGTTTTAAGATAGAGAAAATCAGAAAAATTATATTTAGTGAATTCAAAAATCTAAACTTAAAGATAACAGTCTCTTCTAAATTGAAAAGGGTAAACTTCCTCGACGTAACTCTAGACTTAGCAAGCAACACATACCAACCTTATAGAAAACCAAATGCTAACCCCTTATATATACACCCAAAGTCAAACCACCCTCCATCCATAATTAAACATATACCCTCATCAATAGAAAATATAATTAGCATTAACTCCGCTAACAAAGAAATATTCCAACAACACGATGGCTTCTATAACGCTGCCCTAAAAAATAGTGGTTACAAAAATGCAAACATTAACTATAGAGACAATTGCACTGACCAGAAGAAAAAAAACAGGAAAAGAAAAATCATTTGGTATACCCCTCCGTTCAACCAAATGGTTAGTATTAAACTGGGACAGAAATTCTTAGCTTTAATTGATAAACACTTCCCCACCAATAGTAGGCTTAGTAATATATTTAATAAGAACACCCTAAAATTGAGTTACAGCTGCACTGAAAATCTAGAAAGTATAATAAAAAAACACAATAATAAAATCCTGAACAAACCCCCATGCCTGAATATTATTAATAAAAACCCTACACTTAAATCAGACAATAACAGTGAAAAATTGTGTGATTGTAGAAACTCAGAAGACTGCCCATTAGAAAATAAATGCTGCATCAAATCTGTGGTATACCAATGTACTATCTCATCCACTGCGAGTCCTAATACTAATATGATATACATTGGGTCCACGAAGAATGAATTTAAAGCCAGATGGAGGCAGCATAAGTGCTCTTTCAACAATATAAATAAAAAAAATCAGACTTCTCTATCTAAATATTTTTGGCATCTGAAGGAAATAAATAGGACACCTAAAGTAAAATGGAAAATTATAAATAGGACTAGAACTTGTAAAACTTGGGATGACCCATGCCCTTTGTGCCTCCATGAGAAACTGCACATTATTAAGTTTCTAAATAATAAAAATCTATTAAACAATAGACATGAGTTAATGGTTTTTTGCCGACATCATCAAATTTATGCACTGAATAATTAGCTAAAAACAAGCATACAATAAAATAACTTTTATAATCCATAGCCCCAATAAATAGTTTAAATACCCTACCAAAAAAGATAACCCTTTATGAAGTCATCAAAAAACAAATGTTACGGCAGTTTTTATATACACAAATCCCTTTCATAAAGAAATAAAATAAAAAAATAAATAAATCTCCATAGACACGTAAACCAGACTAGGCGAAAACATCTTCCGTTTTAATTTAGACACCCCCACCTTACCCTGACTTGACATCTATGAAAGTAACTCTATACTGATACAAATTATTAGGTTGGTGCAAAAATAATGACGTAATAATGTCGTTTTTTGACGTATTTTTTAACGTCAAAAAACGACATTATGACGTCATTATTTTTGCACCAACCTAATATTAACACCCAATACCCCTACCTATTTTAAACAATTCGCCCTGGATGTTACCATTGAAATTTTGATTTCAATTATAAATATACTATTAAAACATGTAAATTTCAGAAATAAGTTATTCCAAAAAAAATTTCGCTTGAAGACGGAACAGGGCTTACTTTAACTCAATTTAATTCAAATAATTATATTGAAGTTTTCGGCTCTTGTTTTGAAACATGAGACCTCTTATGTAGTGTGTTGGAATGATATTTTTAAATAAATAATTATATACATATTTATATATATATATATATATATATATATATATAATGGGCAATTTTTAAAGAAGTAATAATTTTTTTATTTAGCAGTCTGTCAGATTTTATTGGACACTCCATTTATTTATTAAACAGAATGTTTATTTATTTTCCTCTACTGACCTGAATATTCAAGAAATTTTATTAAAGAAAAATATGTGGAGAGCACATATTTTCTAAAATTTCTTGAATATTCAGGCTGGGATATGGAAATAAATAAATGTTTAATAAATAAATGGAGTGTCTACTCAAATCTGGGTATTCACTAAAATAACATGTAAAGTGATAATATATATATATATATATATATATATATATATATATATATATGAAGAAAAATATACGGAAAAAACAAACAAAAATCCTAATATGAAATTATGCTGTTTTAATGTTAATATAATGTCAACGTCAGACGTTTCGGTCTAGTAGACCATCTTAAGGACATATTCATAAAACATAATTAACATTAGACTATATTTAATTCAACATGAAAAGACGATGGACATAAGAGTAAGACTGATCAAAATTTATAAATCATATATATATGCACCAAGTGTAAGAGCAAAATTGTCCAAATCATGTAATAACATAATTGTTCATTCCACAAAATGTCTAATATAAAAAAAAATGCTAAACTAATTGAGTTTCTTTTTTTCAGGTTTTTTGATAAGACAGCCATCTTGATAACATTTGTTGTAAGAATCACTGAAAAACCCTTTGAGTTATTCAGCTAGAAAAAGAACAGATTAAAATTGTTTGTGTCAGCCTCACTGTCTTCTCAACTGAGCAATGGTGAGAGGAAAAAAATTTCAGGCCTTCAATAATGATATCAATAATCATACTCTGGCTTCAATCTTCAAAGTCCATTCAAGAACCATCAAGAGAATGGTGAATAAATTTAAAAAAGAGTGAACAATAGAAAGGAAAACTGGATCAAAAAGTCACAACAGGAAGAGGGATCATCATTTCAATTTAAAGCTAAAGAGATCAGTTAGAAAAGATCCATCTCAATTCATAAGATGTTTGGCATGTGACAGAGGATTTTCACCTCTGACAGTCCAAAGAGCAGCAAAAAAAAAATGATTGAAAATGAAATCTTAACTGAAACATGTGAGACACCTGGTTACTCCAGGACAGAAGTTTAGAGAGTACAAAGATCATTTTGAATAAGTTGGAAAATGATCCTGGAATAATACATACATATATATATATATATATATATATATATATATATATTTTAATTTTATTCCAATCAATAATGAGCTTCCAATCCTTAATTAATGATAAATATGCCATTTTCATTTATGATTGATTTCATCACAATTCTTCTGTTAAGCTTGGAGAATAGTTACACATTCTTATTGCTCAAAGTAGAGTCCAGTAGGGTTATAAAAACCTCATAGAATTCCAGTAAGATATCTTTAATCATTTCTAAGTGTTATAGTGGAACATACCTATTCTATAGTTAATAGACTCTCCCACCTATAATAAGTAGGAGTAGTAGGAGTCGCTCAGGGAGTTGGTCAGTCAGTAGATGTCGGACGACCATTAGTCAGATATTAAAGCCACCACAACTAGATTACTGCGTCATTACCTATTATATCAAGTTCCTAACGTTTTGTACGTCAAACCTATTTTAGGACCGACTTAGTACAAATACAAGCCTCCACTATGAAACCACTACATAACACTAAGATACAACAGTTCAAACCATAATTTAACAAATGGACTATTTTGCTTTTAATTGATTTGAACTACTTTTCTGTTACACCCAGTGTGTGTGGGTGTTATTTATACGCACACATACATACTTATAGAAAATACAAAGATAATACATGTAAAAAAAGACTAAAAATAATAAGAAAAAAGAAAAAAACAACACTCAACAACATCAAGTGTGTAAAAAATCTGTATATTCAGTTAAAAAATAAAAAAAAAGTAATTATTATTCTTTTTAATGGCTAAAAGCATATCCAAAAGCACTCAGATGTGCAGAACATTTGGACAATTTTTATACATTTTATGTCCAGTAAAGAAAATACTTATACAAACACAAGAAAAATTAAATAAAAGCATAATTGCAGTACCTTGTTTAGTCATCTTTAATGAAACTTGTATAAAAGAGTGATTACTGCCTAAATACACAATTATTTAAATCCTAGTGAGCCAGAAACTACCTACCTAGGTTTCATTTAAATGGATCTTCAGGGTTAGTTTTTTTTTCAAAATTTTTTCCCCAGATACAAATTTTTTTAATATATTTTTATTTGCAAATTGTACTATTTGTTTTTTTTTACACCAGTCAAGTATAGACATTAACATTTTATATATATATATATATATATATATATATATATATATATATATATATGATATCAGAGAGAGATTAAGGAAACTCTGACACAGTTATAGAAAATACAGTGATATTTGGACTCATTGTCAGCATTGGACAATGAAGAATTTTTTTTCTTTTTTTCATTTTGTTTTCAATATTTTTGGCACCTTTATTATTTTTCTTTGCATTTTTCATTTTTTTTTTTTTCACTTCTTTTATAATATTTTTTACTTTTTTTATCTTTAAGTTTTCTTTTTTTTCTCACCTCATATAAAACAAGAATTTTTAATTTACCCTGCAGTTTGTTTCAAAAAAGTAGTTTGTAAATCCAAAAAAAGAACTAGTCATAACATCTTTTTCTTTTTAGGCTTTCCAGGCTACTGTTATGCTTTCTTTCAAAACTTGGAAAAATAAAAATAAAAAATAAACAAAGCAAATGTCTATAAATTTTATGTTGGTTCCAGCCATCAGACGAGTAGGCAAAATTGCGTGAACATTAATACCCTGGGCACAATTTTTTTTTTTCCAGCAGAAAGGCCACCAGCCATAGGTCGATTGCAAACTCACTCACACAAAATGTTCTCTTAGTTTTTTTTCTCACTCTCAAATAATACTCATATTTGACCTTTCTCAACAATGCCCCTCTCTGCTCTCCTCACATTATTAAACCAAAGCCACTGTTATCACCTCTAATGTTTGCAAGATAAAGGAAGTGAAAGGAAGACAGACAAATGATTAAAAAAAAGTTTAGTAACTCTCCTTTCATAGCAAAAGGTCAGTTTCCCCAACTTCACACCTTATTCTTTCTAAAAATATTAATATAAGACAAAAAATTAATAGGCAAGTAATTATTTTGTTTTCTAAAAAGAAAGAGAAAAATATTCTTTCTCTTTTCCCTCAGTTATTTTCTAAGTTAATTTCATTTTTTAAAGTAAAGTTCACAAGGAAAGCCTAGTAAAATAGTGTTTTGGGTATGCAAATATTAACTGGCAGCAAACAATCAAAGAAAGCACATTTTGGGACTCAAGAAATAGTATTTAACTAATCACGTAATTTTACTATTCCACATTTGACAATAAATAGCATAATAAAAAGTTTAAATATTTGCAAATAGATCAACTTATATAAACATAAACACATGTAAGTATAAACACAGACATTACTTATTCATCATGTATTATATCAGTGGCACTTTGGGATTCAGGTTTATCAGGCTTAGCCCAAGTGAGTCAGTATTCAAGTATATCTATTTCAAAGCAACAAAAATCTTTTGTAGTGCATAGTTTTCATTCTTGACTTCAGCTGGATCCAAGATTGTTTTAATTCTATGCCTCAAAATATTGACCAAAATGCATTTTGTCGATATTGCTCATAATAAGAAAGAAAGAGAAAGAAAGAAAGAAAAAGAAACAAAAAAAAGAAAGTAAGTAAAAATAGATTTAAAAAAAATTAACATGGCCAGTCGGGTTGCTTAGATCTGAGCTCTATCAGGCTGGAGGCATACTTAATAGGCAATGTATTTCTTGCTTTAATTTTATAAGTAATCTTTTAAAAAACTCTAATACATACTTATAGAAAATACAAAGATAATACATGTAAAAAAAGACTAAAAATAATAATAAAAAAGAAAAAAACAACACTCAACAACATCAAGTGTGTAAAAAAATAATAACCTATCCCATCTAAATAATCTTAAAATAATCAGTATGCCCTGTTTTTCAAAGAACACATTTTTATTTCAACTTATTGTTTTCAAATGTCCATTTTGAATAATTTATTCCATACAGTATAAGGTTTTTTAGTGGAATGTATCAATTGAAAAAGGACAAATTAAATTTAGCCCCACTTAAAGTCAGCAAAAATCAAAGAAAGTAGATGTTTTAACTTGACTGGAGGGTTGGGGTGAGGAGTGTAACTGGGGTAGTGTTGAGGAAATATGATATCAGTCAACTATACCTATCTCTATCATCAGTGACTTGATAACCAGGCTATAAAACAATAAAAATGAAAAGAGGGTGATAAACAAACATATCAAAGACTTTCTTCTCACTCTTTTTTCTTACATGTCTGGAAATTTTTTTTTAAATAAATGTTTATTTTTATAGAATTATTACAATTAATATTAAAATACCAAAATGTGTTCTTTTTTTAATTTCCTGGACAGAGATTTTTAAAAAATCATATATTTTAGTTAGAGTTAGTTTAGCATATAAGTTATACCAATAGTATATTTTGGTAAAATATTTATGACCTAGAGTCACCACTGCATTATATAATATATAGATATATACCTGTTATGTTATCGTTATAAGTAACGATAATGGACTCTTCCTAACACTATAAATACTGCGCCTCTCAAGAGGTATAATGAATGAATGGTGTAACGAGTCGAGACAATATTAGTTCACTCTAAACCAGACAGACAGTCATTACTAACACCTTCAACTTCTTGTACTATATTTCTGTTGTAATATATCTTTGTTATTCTATTCTTGTGTTCATGTTGTTCTTCCTGTGGTGCGAGGATATTGGACCATAACAATACCTAACATGCATTTTTCTTTATTAATGTATCCTCTGCTTAGATCAAGAAGCTTAGAAAATTCAGTATTTATACTCTTGGCAGAAACGTGAATCTAAGGATCATTATATGAAAACAGTGAAATGAGAATGATCTGCCTCTCTGGATTGAATTATAGGTTCACTTCAAAATTCTGATAATTTTACAGAATCTGATAGGTACCTGAAGAAAGTTGGTGGGTACAACAACTGAAACATTGTGACAATAACAACCAAGATAAAGACAACAGTTCAATTGGATCACTGTATTATTATTATTATTATTATTATTCTCATTTGAAATTCACATAGAAATTATCAGCACAAATTGAATTCAATATGATAAAAAGCTACAGACAGAAAAATTCCCCCAAAATTGGCATGAATATCAAAACATCTATCATACATTGCAGATATGAAGCTGCTTCATTCCAGAAAAGCACAAATAATAATGGAAAGAATGGAACATAATTCTCATTGGAAATAGAATACATCATAACTGATGGATTAAATTGTTATTAAAAGGTGAACTCATCAACAAGAAGAAAAAAGTAAACTTGGATAGAAACAATTAAAAAGATCTAGACAAGAATTCAAAAGTATCAAGGTCTACCAAATATGTAAATTACAAAAACTGAAAGATCACGGTAGTAGATATGACAAGAATCATCAGTGAACTGTTAAAACAGTTGCCAATATCAACAAAGCCCAAATACCTCTAAACAAAAGGTTTCAAATTTACAGCAATTATATAATGAGTTCCATATTTGGATGTCTAACGAATTCAGGTCACCCAGAAAGGCAGCATGAAAAGGCCTAAGCAGGAATGTTCCTTTCCAGATACTTACTTCTTCCAAAATAATTACTTTTAAATATATATATATATATATATATATATATATATATATATATATATATATATAATCAAATGGATAAATCTAGGTAAATCTAAGAGCAAGTGTTCGTATACAAATACATATGAAAAATTTCTCAGAGTTAACCTGTAAAAAAAGACAATGTGTATAAAGGTAAAATACAATAGGAAAACTGTATTATTAGCTAACGCGTTTCATCCAATGTAGACTTTCTCAAGACAAAAAACAAAATGAATTTATTGAAAACAAAGTAACTATCAACAACAAACAAAATGTCCTTAGCAACTAGAAGTATTTAGAAAATGCTATTATATTCATGTTTTCAACTGAAAATTACGTCAAGTACTGTTACATATGGAAATATTGTTTTTATTGTGTTGATGGATTCAACCATTTTATTTCGATTTCTTGGCAAGTTGTGTACATTGGCTTAGGAGAATAGTAATTCTGTTAGGAAAGGTGATATTGGGAAAAGCCTGGGCATAGATTAATAGTTGGATAAAATTCAATGGCGACACTCTCAAGGATTTTCCTTCTGAGTGAGTTTTTTCTTTTTTATGAATGTAGCATTTTTAAAATCAAAATTGTGGTTGAATTTATTTCTATGTATGACTAGTACATTAGTTGTTTTTTGTGAGGTCTCTTTTGTGCTCATAGATGCATTTTTTTAAATTTCTGCTTGTTTTTCCAATATATTGGGAGGAACAGTTTTGGAAATTTATTTTATAAATACCTGCTTCAGAAATATTATTGCTATTATTAGTGTTTGAGGATCTGATTATATCCATAATGGTTTTGGAAGTGGTTGTGATTATTTTAAGATTATTTAGATGGGATAGGTTGTTCTGGATAGTGGACATGACAGAGTTGGTCGGTAGTATTATGCATCCATTTTCATGTAATTTATTATTGCGATTATGATATTATTTTGTTTTGGTTGTATATTTTTTATGCCTTTCTTCTTGAGTTGTGGATGAAATGATTATTATTATTTATAGCATCAGTCCCAATACTTTTTGATCAGGCCTTGTATATAATCAAATGACAAAATAGAAAAAACTTCAAAGTAACCTGTTTCACCCCTAGAGGAAACTTCTTTAGACAAATAGTAGATATGACAAAGATCAACATCATCCTTCGAAAGCAGTTGTCCACATCAACAAAGCCCAAGTACTCTTGGAGAAACTGCTAAACAAAGGTCTCAATTTTACAACAATCATATGAGTTCCATGCTTGTGTGTGATAGCCTCAATGGAGAAGACAATTTTAAAAATCTCCAAGATTCAGGCAGGTGTGTTTAGTTGAAAAATGAGACAAGCAGTGAAGGGATCCAGGTCCCTCAAATGGAACATCACAAAAGATGAAAGAATGGTTATCTGAACCCTGTAAACTGATAACTCTATAATCCTATGGCTGGCAGGAAAAAAGCAATGCATTTGGAGTGTTTGACAAATTGATATATTCAGAAAAATTGCAGATTGTAGTTGTAGTAGATGGTTCTATATAGTCAATCTACTAATGGAGCATGACACTTAGCTATTGTAAGCAAAGGAAGATCTGACCTTCAAAGTTGAAAGGAAGATTTCACAGATTCTCAATAGGAACAAGGATCACTTGCACTGAATACCCACAGTTAAATCAGTTAATAGAAATATATAATCTCCCCTAAATTCACTGCGTCCTGGGTATGATGATAAACTACGTCCAATAACAAGGCTTCAGATAATGTTTTCGGAAAAATAATGTTGCCAGCTATATGTTTTTTGGAAAAATAATGTTGCCAGCTATGTGTTTTTGAAACAATGTTGCCAGCTATGCGTTTTTGAAAAAATGTTGCCAGCTATATGTTTAATATATATATATATATATATATATATAGGTATATATATATATAGGTATATATATATATATATATATATATATATATATATATATACCTTAATTTGGCATTAAATGACTCACAGTGGTTGATATGCCATAAAACCCAAACAACCAAACCAAACCTAAATTCACAAAGATGGTATTTCATTAAATTGTATAGTAAATTATCAAGGCATGTCACTCGTTTATAATTCTTGATATAGTTTTACACTAACAGGTAAAATCTCTGTTCTATGTAAATGCCTCTACTTCCTTTGTGAATTCATAATTTTCCATTCTTTCTAATTCCATGGTGAGTTTAGACATTGTGAGTCTATTTACCAAAGTGGTTTGGGTTAAACTGGAAACTGACCCTTCCTTGAGAGAACATGACAGAAGCCTGATTGATAATGGATCTTTGTACAACCTGTGTAAAAAAAAAACAAACAAAAAAAACATACTTGCCATGTAAAGAAAAATATTATGGAATAACCTAATATCAAGAAAAAAAATTATAGAATTCATTAACAAAAAAAATTAGAATTCATTCTTAGCTGCCCCTCCTCAAGCTTTTAAGGCAGTCCAAGTTCTTTCAGGAATGGATTTTACTAATTTAAAGAAATATTCTTTATTTTTCCAACTTTACTAAATGGCAGTTAATAGACCTTCTTTGATGGATAGAACTTTCTCATGGATCATTTTAATTTCCACCATAGATTTTCAGTTGGATTTACATATGGACTGTTTGCTGGCCATCTTATTGATTTTTATATACCTTTCCTGAAAAAAGATTTTAATCTCCTTTGCTTTGTGGCAAGATGCATTTTCATCATTAAAATGACTTCATCATCAAACCAATTTTCTATCACTGGAATGAGAAATTACACAGGATTTCAATGTACACATGTGCATTGATTGTTGAGGTAATGACTGCCATCTCCCCTGGTCCTTTAAATAACATGCAGCACCATATCAGAAATGCCTTGGGAAATTTATTTGTTTTCTTCAAGCAGTCATCTTTATCTATTTCATTTGAAAGGTACCAGACAAAAGTTCCAGCATTATTGCTTGGCCTATTTAGATTCTTGATTCATCATTGAATATCCCTTTCATCCAATTCTCCACATGCAATGGTTGTTTCTCTTTATCTCACTTTAACCTCATTTTATTATCTTTGTGTGTTTGACTTTTATCTATGTAAATCCTATTTCATTCATCTGGTTTTATTATAACTCTGTTACAAACATTGACTCTGTTTTTCATTTGTTTTGTTCTACATTTTCTATTTTCAAGGTAATTTTGATGTCTTTTGTGATTTACCAGTATGTTCTCCTTTTTTAACCATACCATTTCTTTTCCAAGAAAAAAATAAATATTTTCACAAAGTTTTACATCCAGCTGATAACCAATGTCTTTTGTGACACTCCACTGTATTTTACTTCCTTCTATAAGTTCTTTTGTTGGAGCCATGTTCCCTTTCAATTAGGTATGCCCAACTGATTATTGAGGTCTGCAAGAAATCTGTTTTTTTTTTTGTTTTTTTGTTTTTTATTGCAGACTGATTTACATATGTAGGTTTTTGTTGGTACCTATTTTAGGAATGCAAATTACTAGATCATTTCATTCTTTTTTCTTCAACATTGTGTTATTTCATAATCTTTTCCCCTACCTAGCCTGGAAAAAATTTATACTATTAATTTAAATCTGCTTTTGAGAGGGCAATAATAGATGCCTTAAGTGGTTCTGATGCATGTTTGTACCCTTTCATCTGGTTAGTGACTTGAGTGGCTATTTCAAGCTGTTTTTATACTGTATGAGGCTTTCTGGAATATTCTGGAATACTCTAGATTTAATTTAAGCTGTTTGAGAATTCTCTAGAATATTGTTCTGAGTGTGTTGTAAAATAGTTTTAAATATTTTGTCAAAAGCTCTTTAAATTTAACAGTTTAATCATTAGAATGCAATATCTGAATCACTTTTTTTGCACAGAGTTTTTTCCTGAATCTCATTTATATTCAAATTTATAATTATCAATAGAATACCTTAGGGTGAATAAACTTTTTTTCTAGGTGGTTGGGAAGGGGTTTTTATATTAGTAAGATTAAAAATTATTTTAACTCCAAAAACAATAGACAAAAAATATATTTATTAAAAAAAATCAGGTGAGTCACTTTTATTGAACACCACTGTATGTTAATATCTAACTTAACATCATATAATTATATAATAATATATAACTTATAATAGCTAACAAAGAATAAGCTAATTACAAAGTTAAACTTATTTAAATAAGAAGTACATATATTATGGAACTTTGCCAGAGAACACACTATGTTAGAATTTTGAATGACAAAGTGAGAAGTGTCTTCTGTATATAGGTTCCATCCAATAGTCCTGGTGGTGTTAACAAAATATTTCAGATAATAGAAAGCAACTACAGGACTATTTCTACACATGTGAAAAACATACTGACTTGATCCACTCACAATCTGTAAGAAGGGATTGATCAGTTAATATCAAATATAGTGGCCAAGTCCCCAAGTTTGGTTGCTCTGTTTCAACTAAGTTCATTCATATTGTCTCAGACCAATTAACAAAAGGCAATATATACCCCAGACAATTTTTCACACAGCAATAATGGTTGGACACCACCAGGATTGATTTTGAAGGGAACAGCTTTCTACTCTATTATATGGGCATGTAGTTATAGAAAAGTTTTGTCCAAGGACTCCTGAACCACTTGTCTTTCATTCAATATTTTTGGTAAGCTAGTGACAAGACTTTATCAAGATATCTGACAATGGAATAATGCAGGCAAAAGTGAACTCATGCCTTTCCCAAGGACATTAGTGCAAAGTGAACAAAACAGTATTAATTGGAATTTAAACTTGGTTTGCTGGTACTATTTTTTGATGAGGTTAATCAATTTCCTATTCAAGTGAGTATGAAACAGATACTACACTTCAATCATCAGTAGTCACAGGTTAAAACAAAAATCATTAAAAAACAGTAAATAATTCTCAAATGGACAATTAAGAATAAAAAAAATCAAATCTTTTTCTCTTTTTAGTAAAGTTATTCTTTTGTAGTTTTATTAAAATGTTTGAATAGCATTACATTAACAATGATCTTGATAACTGTTGTAACACTGGTAATAAACAATAACTTTGTTTTATTGAAATTCTATTTAGCAACAAGATTCACTTTTTTACATAATATGCTGAAAATAATAAGAATTAACATTGAACCATTAAAATAAAATCAGATATATTGTTTGTTGAAGATTTCTTTTGCGTTAGGTTTATCTTTCTACATTAGTTTATGATTTAACATCAGTGACATTAGAATTAGCAGTGACATTATGTTACTCTAAATCAGACAGATAAACTGATGACCTTCCTTTAGTTCTATGAATGAAAAATGAGGGTTAAACTCTGTTCATAGTAACCTACTTTGTACTCTGCATTAAACCATAGAAAGAAAGAAATGGAAGCAAAAGAAGTACAAGAAAATAAGACATTAAGAAAGAATAAGAATAAATTAAACATTATTGTAGAGAACAAACCTTGAACATAAAATATGATGCCATATTGGCCAGTTTTAATGAAATGGAATTTTTCTTGTTTGCTTATGTTATGCTTTGTTGAGTTTTCTTTAAAATAGCAAATACTTATTTTACTTCAGAAGTTTCAACATAGTAATAATATAATGAAACTTGTATGAAATGAAAAAAATTTTGGGCTGGAACAAAAGTTTGTTGCTTTGCTTAAGTGAATTTAAAAACAATATTTACATATTCATACATAGATTTATTCAACCACATATCTACAATTTTGTTCCACTGCCATTTTGCCATCTTTGAGACAGCTTCATAGTTCCATCCTCCATAGACTTGGCATCTTTCTAAGTGATGAACTGGCTTAAGTCGTTTTTACATACTTTTAGAGAATTTTGTAAGAATTAAATAAGTGAATATGGCAAGTGTAGTAGGACATCTTCGATAAACTGTACCAAATTTTGCCAGGTCTGCCAAAAGAATCAAAATAAGTGAATATGGCAAGTGTAGTAGGACATCTTCAGTAAACTGTACCAAATTTTGCCAGGTCTGTCAAAAGATGTGAAGTCTGGCATTGCTTCAATTGAAGATGATGACACCGTTCTGATTTTTAAATTCAAGATACTTTTTATTGATTGCTGCCTTTAATCAGTTCAATTGGAAACAGTATTTGTCTGAATTCATCTGATTTTGAAAAAGAATCTTTTAATACATAGTGCTGTTCAACAGAGAATTGCAGATGGAAATGCGGTCTTTTAATTCTCTTTCTGTTAAATCATGTCACACAAGCCTCACAGTAATTCATACGTTCAAGTGTTTTCAACTACCTTACAATACTTAGATATTTCAACTATCTCTGTTATCTCCCATGTCATGTGACCTGGATTATTCTATATCAGTATTTCAATTTGGTCATCATTAGCAACTTCAGTCCTCCTGCCCAAACATTCAGTCTTCCGGATCGAAATTTCTACTTCTGAACCTAGCAAACTGCTTAAGAACAGTAGTCTCAGCTATGACATCATATCTATAAATGACACATATCTTTTTGCTGTTTGTTTTTTCCTTTCCAGAAATAAAAGAGAATTATAGGATGAAAATTAATCTCATTTTCTTCCATTTTCACTTTAAACATAAAAGCATTTGATATTTACAATCCACACGTGTATCATATCAAAAGACTTAATTTAAGTATCACCTTTCAGAATGTCATAAATTTCAGTGACATGTGAAACAAAACCTTCTGTTCAAACAGCAAATATTGAAAAACTTTAAAAAATTTTGTTCCAACCCAATAAATACCAATACTCATAAAATCTGTCTGATCAATATAGTAATTCTATTGTCATTATTTTGACTTATTAGATTTTATAATTAATTATGAATGATTTAAAATTGATTACTTCCCTAATTATTTAATGTTTCTGAAAATCTGTATAAAATATAAAGATTAATCAAATTTATCCAAAATTTGAGATATTAAATGACATCAAATCATCTGATAACATACATTTTCAAAAGAAAGGGTATAGATGTTTAAACATGTGTATGTTGCAATTGTAAGTGCCTCTATGTCTGCAGGAAGAGAAACTTTCTAACAGACTGGAGTTCAACACTTGAAAATTCCATGATTAGGAACCAGGAATTTTACATTATAATGAACTGACATATATACAGGGTAATTGAAACATAACTCTCCATTTTTAAATTACTTATAATTTATTTATTAGCTATAATTTTTACAAGAAATGGATATGGGAGGAAAGCATTTAGCATGAGGTTTTAAATAAAATTCAGTATGGGGACCAGATTTCACTACCAGCTTCTTGAGTTGCCCAGGAATTGCATCAATTGATTTTAGCAGGAACTCTTCTGGTATGGAAGACATAACTTCTTGTATTTGCCCTTCAAGATTCTTTCAAAGTCTTGGTATGATATAGTAGGTTTGCTCCTTTAACCAATCCCAAAGAAAAAAGTTACAGGGTGTTAATTCAGGACTCCTGGCTGGCCACTCATAAAATAGTGAGTTACTTTTCAATCACCCTGCATATATATATATATATATATATATATATATATATATATATATATAGTAATCCATTTTTAAGACATGTTTCATTAAAATGACTGACAGGGTACTTCTGTTAAGTCAGTGATTCACAATGTAGGCCTTTAGACCCAAAAGTGGGCCTGAGAAATATTTTAAATGGGTCTGAAAATACCAGGGCCAGTGTAGTCATTAGTCAGGATTTACATTTTTTTTAATACATTTTGCTTTTATAAATAAAATGTATTTCATGTTACATAGAATTTCTATTTGTACTTATGTGGTTTTAAAATTTTTTGACACCAAAAATAGGCCACAAGGGAAAAAATCTTGAGAAGCTATCTGTTAGATTGTATTTTTCTTGAATGCCAGCAAGAGATCTTTTTTAACTTAGTGTGTGTAGAAATTATCAAGGTGAAAAATACAATAAAAAAATTTAAGAGAAGTACCTTGTCAGTCATTTTTAATGAAATATATATGTGTGGGTGCATGTGTGTTTGTAAAAAGAGTTTTTCTTTGTTTTCCTTTCTCAATTTTACATGTTTAAATAAAGAAAATAATCTTTTATTACTGAAGATAAATCAAATTGATTTTGAAAGCCACAGGGAAATTAAGATTTTGCCACTGTCTCAATCAAAACTTGTTCATTTATATTTTAGTTTTATTTCTTTCAAAATAGGTTAAAATAACTTTCAAAGCCTTGTCCATCAAAAATATATAAACAAATGTCATGTTTTAAAACACAAATAAAAATAAACCTCAGAATAAAAAAAGTTATAAACATTTTTTGATGAAATTGACAATTAATAAAAAAAAAGTACATCACAAACAATTATAAGCAGTCTATGTTCATATTGTTGAATAAAATTGTTTTATAATAAAGCTTACACAATACAAGGCTCCAGAGTCATGCAAGTTATAGCCTTACTGAGGGATGTATAATAATGTAAGAAGAGATAGAAGTGATTCTTTAGTAATAGTATTTCTCATACTAACAGATAACAAATACACATTGATAATATATATCTATATATAGAAAGAGAGATAAAATATAGTTTTATGGTTTGCTATATTTATGGGTTAAAGTACTTAATGTCAGGGATAGAGTGTATGTAAATATAAAAGTAGACACTGAAGTTAACACCCAGAGGTGATGGAGTTTCATGCTAAACACAATTTTCAGCACATGGCGATTTAGCATGAAACACTGTCACCTCTGTCCACTTATATATATATATATATATATATATATATATATATATATATATTTTTTTTTTTTTTTTTTTGTAGTGATTTTATAACATATTTATGTTATAATTTTTAAATAAATAATTATATTCACTTTACTCTGTATTGAGCACTCTTTTAAGAATAGTAACTGTTGGTTATTGGAATTTATTCCATATACACCAATCATATACTTGGATATATATATATATATACACACACACACACACACACACACACACACACACACACACACACACATATATATATATATATATATATATATATATACATATACACATACACAATAGAAAGTTAACTGAAAAATAAATAAAAGCTTTAGATTCTTGAAGACTTTATCCTAAAAATGAAGACAATATCCAATACTTAGGCACATCAGCAATGAACAAGTTGTATAATATGAATTCTTTTAGAATTTCACTCTTTTACTGCTGATTCATATTTACTGACCTAAAGAGAAGCAACAATTCCATAATCTACTAATTTTACAACACCTACAGAAGTGCAATCAATCTTAAGGTTGACATTTACATTAATATAGCAAAGCCTATAAATGAGTTAATTTGCATAGGTTTCCTCAAAAATGACATTATTTAGTTCAATTGTCCTAAATGATTCAGATAAACTAATTATTTGCCTATGTCTGTTGGATGTGGTTTAACATTTATAGGATAAGGTATCAGTAGCCTTTCCTATTTTGTTGATTTCGCAATTGCATTTATATTCACAATGTTTCACTCAGCATGTTCTCTGGTTATGATTAACATTACATTTGTGGTAACTCTTAATGTTATAAAAAATTTTATGGGAAACAATTTTGAGGAACAGAAAATATTTTTATTGCACATTTGTGAATTGCTTAAAACTTGAATTTAGTCAGAACAGTTATGTTTTTCTATAAAAGAATATATTTTATACCAGAATTAATGAATAAAAAAGTTGTAGAAAATTCAGTTGTCCAGGTTGTTTTGTATTAACAATCTAAATCCCCAAACAATAATAAAATAAAGAAAACATAGGTATTCATATTAAATAAATCATTTATATTTACAGACATATGCAAATGAATTTTTTAAAAAAAGTTAAAGGTATTAGAAAGAATCTTTAGTTGAGTTAAAGTATTTGGGTAGTTGATCACAGAAAGAGCTGTAGTTTATAAAACACTTTTAAATAGTTGATTCCACAGTAAAAAAAAAAAAAAAAAGCTTTGGATGATAAAAGACTTTTATCATTAGCAAAGATTCACTAACCAACCTTGTTACTGTTGTTTCTATATTTATTTCAGTATGCACTATGGGGAGAGCATCTCTGCTCCTTGTAAGTTGAAATCTGGGTTTTTATAAGAAATCTTTCCTAAAAGTAGGCTTGAGAAAAATAGGGTTTTAGTTTTCTTTAATTGGTTGAATATTTCACATGGTGATGTTAATTTTTAACCATTGACACTTTGACTTAAATGATATGCATCGTATTGTGGAATGTATTAGGCATGTTTGTAATATTTTCTGTTATTGAGTAAAAAATAAATTTGGAGTATGTTTTAATATGGTATATATGTGAATATGCAAATGTGTTGGAAATAGGGTTTATTTCCTATAAATATATATTTATTTATCAATTTATAGAAATTCAAGTTGATTAATTTAAACCTCTGAAATTAACAGTCTAATTTTGTGAGTATAAAAATGTCTGTATTATATTTTTTGGTTGATAAAGTCTGATACATTTTCTTTCAGTCCATTGCTTTAAGAGAAGTATGGTCAGGGTCATTCCTTAATGCTTGAGGTATGGGTGAGTGCTGTGGAAATAGAAATTTTCATGCCCACCTACATGTACAAGTGCGACCCCCCCCCCCGCTCCTGACACTGTGAGGAGGCAAATAAATCCTCTGATATATTTTCTCTATTTTATAACAAGGTTTTCTTATTTTGTATCTTTCGTTATTTTCATTACACACCTTTATTTTCTTTTACTTCCTTCTTTAAATATAAAGCTATTTCTTTTTTCACCACATTTTTGTTAATATTATTTTTGAAATAATTTATTTTATTATTTATTCCATACAGATGATGCTGTTGTTTCAGAGGTGTAAAGGTGGCTCCAGTTGCTTGACACCACATCCTTCAGGAAGAGTAATTGTGCATTCATGCATCAATAAGAAAAGTGCATCAATAGCAACTATGTTAAACAACAGCATAGTACTTCTAGTAACATATTTTTGTTCCTGTCCTGGGTATATACGTTTGGGTCCCCACCTAAAAATAGACCTTGTGTCACATCTCATCCTAGTGAGGGAACAGAGTAAATACTGCGTATACCTTACTCTTTTTGAGTAATTTCACGTCTACTTCTCAGTTGCATCTCTGTCCTTGGACAGAGTGCGCTCAGGGGTTTCTCTGTCAAAGGACAGAGGTGCAACTGAGAAAATTATACTGAAAGGTGCCCAGCCCTGGGGAACAGCTGCTTGAGGCCATGCCCTCCCATTGCACCAGAGGTAGGGATCGGTGCTTGCACCAAGGCCAGCACAACCAATGGTTGTAGGGGCTTAGTGGAATTTTTGTTCCTGTCCTGGGTGTACGCACTCGAGTTCCCACCTAAAAATAGACCTTGTGTCACATCTCGTCCTAGTAGTGGGATAGTGTAAATACTGTGTGTAAATTACTCTTTTTGCATAATTTCACATCTACTTATCACCTCTCAGTTGCATCTCTGTCCTTGGTCAAGTAAATACCAAATTACTACGAAGTAGAGCTGTGGCTTTTTAATCTCAGTATTCATGAGAGAATTGAGCTCCAATTTCACATTTATTCATATAGATTCCATAATATAGGTTTTACTTAAGTAGCTATTATGTTTCTCTAGCTCTTTAAATGTTGAATGTATAACTAATTCTAATTTCTGTTTTCCCATCTTTACACTATATTAATTTTATCTTATAAATTGTCCCCTGTTCCATCACCCATGAAATAAAAATAATTGTTTGTACAGAAAATAAGGATCTACATACATCAAATCGTCTTTAAATTAAGTGGCAGCAGAAGAATTATCATTGAACTTTTAAAAGGTAAGCTTAAACATTAATTCAACACTTAAATGCAGTGATCAATTTTGTGGTGTTCTGTAGTTTATTGATACCTATCACATCTACTCCTCCCTAGATATTGTGATGATGGGCAAACCAAGAATCCTCCACATGAGCTTGCTTAAATGCCACCCGATAGGGCGGCTTTTAAGCTAGCATAAAATTTTAGCTAGCTTAAAATTTTAAGATAGCTGCAATTTTGGATACAAAAGGAAAATAAGAGTGAACCATGAAAGCAACAATAATGGCTAGTATAATATATTAATATATATTTTTAACCTCACATAATCTGGCAAGCCTGAATCTGAGCTCAACGAAAATTGTCCCCTGCACCTAACTTTTCTAGGGTTTTTGAATGAGCTATGAATCATTGAAATCAGACCAGTGTGAGCAGAGGAGTTGCTTGGACATGTGTACACGCAAGCAGACACACATACACTGTACTTTATATATATATATATATATATATATATATATATATATATATATATATATATATAGATGCACCTGTGTGTATATGTATATTTTCAAAATAAAGATGTATATTTGTATGTTCACTTCCAAACAGAATTATTCAGGGTGTGGTAAAAAAATATCTCCCACATAATGTTAAAGCATTAGTGTCAATGGTGTCTTCATCTAGTTAATGTCTTACCATCTAGCAGGAGGTATTTCTGTATAATGCAGATGTATGTATGTGGTAATTTTAGCTAATAAATTTTGTTGATGATACAGTTTTGAACCTAAGATAAAATCAAGAGAAAGTTTAATTGTTGTTTAAATAATAAAGAGGTTTATCATTTGTTATTGTCTTTTCTCTTCTATAGCCTCTTTTTCTATTTTATTGAGACTGGATCAAATTAAACAAAAAAAAACACCCTGTATAACTTAATGATGTTCTTCTAAGGTATTTTAATCAAGGGAAAACTATTAGATTGAGTCATTAGTAATTTCTGTTTTTGGGGAACCAGTTGCAATGCCAGATGGTTTGTGTAAAAACATTGTTACACTTGTATATCTTTTCAGGCTCAGCAGTTAAAACCCACCAAAATTGTGAAGGATCCATTTCTAGTTTATTGAAAATTATTTTTTCATGTATACTGACCAATAAGAGATGTGGTCTCAAACCCTAGTAAGAACCTGAATGGGAGCTGTGTGAGCCTAAATTTCTGAATAAATAGAACTCAGGTTAGTGAATGAGAGGAGAGATGACTTTTTGACAGCAAGGTGATCAGACAAATCAACATCAAGGAACAGAAGGCATTTGACATCAAGAAGAGAATATCAAGAAGGCACAAGGTTACTGGCCAGCTGCAGAGAGATTAAAGAATTTTGAGGTTTAAGTGAAAATTTTCCTGTGGTTTAACAACAGAGAACAAAAAGAATTCCAAGACATTTTCCAAAGCACAAACTGTAAATTTAAAAGGGACTTTTGTAAGATTACTCTGTCTCAGAGATGCTTGTGGGGCAAGTAAAAGTAGATATTTTCATTTTTCTGAAAGGTGGTTGCACCTTTGTTTGCCTACCTTCTTGCTTTATCTTTTTGTCTTTTTCAAAACCCTTGTCTTTTCTCAAACTGTAATTTTTTTCAATTTTTCAATGGTAATCCTTTTTAACAGAAGTTGTTATCCTGCTTTAATAGGTACACAAAAGGAAAATTTTGTGCAAACTTTGTACCTTTTTGTACTTGTGTAATAAATGTTTTTTCTTTAAAATTTGATGCAGTGGTTGAGTCTTATTTTGTCATTTTGCAGCTATTATGACTTGCTATTCCTACTAAGTTTATGTGTTTGGCACAAGAACTTAGATTGAGTAGGGAATAAAATTTTTATACCATAGAAGGAAAGTAATATTGTGCACATGGTGGGATTTTTGGGAGTAGTATTCATTTAGAGTTCTTAAAATCCAATGAAACACTAAATGCACATTTATACATTTAGCAGCTGTAACATGGCCATAAAAGTGACCAGTGCTTATCAATAGGAAAATATTGTTCTCCATGATAATACAAGGCCGCATACAGCAAGAATAACATGGAAAAGAAATTTGGAACTTGGTTGGTCTGTACTTCTGCACTCACTATATTTACCTGATCTTATACCAACCGATTATTACCTTTTTCAATTGCTGCTAAATGATGGAGTAAACTTTATCTAATGAAAAGCAGATTCAAGAGTTTATCAAAAGGTTTCTGACATCAAAACCTGTGGAATTTTACACAAAAGATATCAAAGAACTGCAATAAGTCATTGCAAATAAGGGTTAATATATAATTGAATAAACTGTAATTAAACTTTATTTTTCAAAGAATAAATTTAATAAACCAGGACAGAAATTATTTATACTCATTCTATAACAGGGCAATGACCATAAAATCAACTAATAAGTAGAAACATAAAAATGGCATGAGGATTTAAATAAACAGAAAATTAAAACATAGTTTGGCAAATTCAACTCTGGCTTCAGGAGGATATGAACCGTGGACCAGTAATTGGAAGAAGGAAGTGAGAAGTTATGTTGATAGTTGATAAAGTAAGATTAATGTATTTTCAAGTACAGGTATCAGTGCAAAATGCCTTTTTAGCCTGAACAGGATTGGTATAATGATTGTTGGAATTTAATTTGAGAACAACAATTTCACAAGTTCACATTCTCCCTATTCTTTCTATCCTCACTCCAACCTCTTTTTAATTTCAAAACCAGCTCCCAAGACCTTGATTCTTATCAGAGATAAGAATATATTTTCTAAGGAGAGAGCTGGAAAATAAAAAATAATTCTACCACCATTATTCTTTCCATGGTGCCATAAAGTCTGGGAGAAACCTCACAGCTTCTTCACTTCAACCTGTTTTCAGTGCCTTTGAAAGCGGCTCCCAGGGCCCTGATTCTTATCAGAGATAAGAATGTGTTTTCTGACCAATAGAGGGGCCAGGAAATTTGTACAACGATTTTGGAGGGAAAAGTCCCCAATCCATTGGAGTCTACCAAAACTCCATAAATTTGGAGAATCTTCCCTATTTCGACAGTGAGATTTCTGCCCACCGTCTGTGACGTCGACATTATGAAGCTCCAGCACCTCTTTCACCAAAGAAGAACTATTAAAAAGGGCCATCAAAAACGAATGTAGGTCCACTATTCAAGACCAATCCAAAAAGCTGCATCCCTTCACCACTCCTTCTGACGAGCAGACTGTACTTCTGTCATTGACTAAAAAAACTCACTCAGCTGCAGGATTCCTTCATCTGCGAACAAATTTCCAGCTCTGCAAGAACTGTGAGTGTATCTATCTGAACCTTAACAATAATATCTAATTGCTTAAAGAACTCTTTAGGCACTCAGAGAAATATTTTGAGCAAGCCTTTCCAAGTTGAGAACATTTTCTCTTTTTCCCTTTCTTTCTCTCCTAATCGTCCTTTTATCCCTTTACCTTTTTTTTCTGTATATGTTGTAAATAAACACTTTCTTCTTTTGTTGTTACTCACAGAGCAGGAGTTTTTTCTTTATTCATACATGCCTAAAAGAGAGAGTTTGCCCACTCTAATCTTGCAGTTTTACTTGCGTTTTTTTGCAAATTTTTAAACCTCAACCCTATTTTTAACCTCAACCCTTTGATGCGGGAAAGCTGGGACAAATTTCCTATCATGATAAGTGGCACTTGGATATGTTTTTTAGAAACTCCACATGGGTGGTTACAGTGTTTGTTTGAAATGGGTTAGTACAAGATCTGAAAACTGTTAAGGATGAAATTAATTTGAAGCTGAGGACAAGAGAAAAACCAGATATCACTTTTCTGTGACAGTCATCTTCAATTTTTATAATTATCATTCTTAGATTTTTGTTAGGGAATCCTTCAGTGGTGGGTCAGCCATCTGGTTTATTTATGGAAATATGGAGATAATGAAATGTGAGCTATGAGTTTTGTAAATTGTCATTTTCTGGGGCCTGGCTAGGTAAAGTGAAGTCATTAATCATTGTTATCGGGGGGTGGGGGGAGTTTTTCCTATATAAGCCAGCATGCATTTTACCTGGCAGTCATTTTCTGTGTAAGGAGCAAATGAGCCACATTTCAGCAAACACACAGACACAGTGAATACAGATGAAATCCACAAGCATCATTTTGTAGAAGTTAAATTCTGTAGACTTATTTTTTTTCTTTTTAAATTGAATTCTGTTAAATTTACAGAATATGTTTAGTTCATTTATCAATGATCTTTTAACCCCTCAAACCGACCACCAAGCATCTTGATCATAACCAGAAGTGAAGGGTTACCATGCTCTGCAGGAGGTCAATTTCATTGATTCCCTACAAGGACACAATGACAGAATTTGGGTCCAGCTACTGACAATCATCGTGAAACAGGGTGAACTGGGAAAGGCTTAAACTCTTAAACATGGGACAAAGGAATATGCTGGACTTGTTGGCACTGTACCCCAAGCATAACATCTGGTGCAGCAAACAAACAAGTTGTAATTGAGTGCTATGAAAAGAATTTGATCTCCTTGCCCACTAGCCACCCTGTTATAAACTTAATATATAAATGGTAGTTGTTACATGGAGCTTGCTTTTAACATTTTAAATATTTGGAATAGTTATAAATTTATAAACAAAAGGAATAAGGCTTTACACAATAAACAAATGAATTTATTTTATTTTTTTTTTGAATTAAGATTGAATTAAAAGAATGAAAACTTCAGTTGTAATGCTTCTGATTATCTTCTGTATATATCATGATTTGTAATCAATAGGTAGATTGCTTGTGAGATGTAGAATGAGAGAGTGTATAATCATTTTGTCTCTGTAGTATATAAATATATGTAGGTATTTGAGATTAATATACTTGTATGTATATATGGAAATTTAGTGGGGGAGAAATGTAATCATCTTGAATGTAATTAATATTAGTTGAATTTCAAGCAGGAATTTCAGTTCAAAAATACAAATTGTATTCTGAATTTTTTGCATTTCAGAAATAAGTAGAGTGAGCCTGAAGAGTTTTGTTGGATATAAAATTTATTCAGAATTTCTTCTTGCTGATTCTATCATCTTTTTAGTTGATAGAAATGACTTGATGAAATTTAGTAAATGGATTTAAGTACAATAATTTAAATATCTGAGAAGTGTTTTAACAGAGGATGGAAACTGGGATAGCAAAAAATGCCTTCCAAAAACTTAGCAAAGTATTAAGAAACATAAAAATTTTGTTAGAAACAAAGAAAATAGTATTAACTGTTATGTAATATATGGTATATATATGTCAGTGAATACTGGACAGTCTCCTCAAAGATAAAGTAGTGACTTGAAGCAACAGAAATATCGTTCTACAGAAGGATGCTGAGAATATCATGGAACAAACACGTGAGCAACAATAAAGTTTTACAGACAATAGAAACTAAAAGGACATTTATATTTAGCATCATGAAGAGATAGTTGAAATTTCTAAGGTACATAATGAGGAAGGAGAGCTTGGAAAATTTGATACTCACAGGACAGATAGAGGGGAAGTGAGACAAAGGAAAACTAACCTAGCTAGTAGGCTTGAGTAAATGGATGATGTAGCAAGGTTTAGGAGAGATAACGAAAGGACAAAATTTATTTAGAGCTACAAAGGAGAGGAAATTGTGGAAAAGCATGATTGCTAACATCCTGAAGGAACTCAGCACATAGAAGACAAAGAATGAAAAAAAAATGTGAGTGAAAAGTTTCACCAATTATCTGTCCTTGGCTTTAAAGATCATGTTTACTGCAGATTATTTTATAGAAGATGACAAAACAGTTTCATCTGCTTACTTGAGTTGCAGGGTATTTATAAGGTCTTCATTTCTACAATTGATTGTGCCAAAAAGATGCTCAGCATACTACGATGTAATTTTTATTGACACACTTGTAAGTAATTTTGGTCATGGTGTCTCCTGCCTAAAGAAGATTCTTAAAGACTAAGTTTTTTCACTTGAAGATGAACATATGTGTATCAGTTGGGGAGATGGCCTCAAAGAAGGACTTTGATGTATTATCTGTTGATTAGATAGACATCAGTTTTTATAGATTAGAAGAGTTGAATGTTGATATTTGAATTTTAATTTGTACAGATTTGTACTTGTATACAGCCTTTGGTGGATGTATAATTAGTCCAGTAGAGTTTTGTCTAATAGATATTTCTGAATCAACAAGCAGATCAATTTGTCAATCTGAAAAATATTTTTTTACATGTATTAAGTAAATTAACACATCTTTTATATTTCCCAGTACATGCAAAGATATTCTGTAATGGAAAAATGTCATAATCTGCGTTTGGTACATGTGCAGAGTAAAGACGGAAATAAACAAGACAGTCAATCATCAAAGGACAAAAAATTGGTTTCTGAGTCGAAGGATTTGCGCATCCTTCTGGTTAATAAATTAATCCTTTGTAAATAAATATTTAACTTTTTTCAACCAATGGGTCACATTCCCACTGGAAATAATGAACATGCTTCGTGATACCTTTTGAAGAATATTTAAGCAAAGTCTCTAGACAGAAAAATGGCACCGTACAACAACAGATTCATGACACCATGGCTTCAAAGAGATTCCCTTACTCATTGACTGGTCTTCCTCAACAAGATATGTGACACATATACTCTTCCTCGCCAAGCTACGTGACATTTACACTCTTCCTCACCAAGCTACCTGACATTTACCCGTCTTCTTCAATTAGCTACATAATACTTACACTTTCCTCCTCACTTTCTCTCTTACCTCTTTTTTCTCACATACATGCAAAGAAATCACATTTCTTTTCATCTTAGCAAACAAGGAATTTTAACACAAGAACTTTAACACTCATACAAGTTGAGAAAAATTTAGTTGTAAAAACATAAAAATATTTCATATTTTTATATTTAAAACCCTTTCTCGCTTTTTCTTTATTGTGGGTTGATTCAAATCTGCAACACATGTACTAAAGAAAATTAGCATATATATATTGATCTATTTGGTACATGTCGCCAGATATTTTTCAGACTAACTACTGGATACACAAAAGTAATTATCACCGGATGTTTAAGGAGCCATTAACTAAATAGTACCTTCTTATTGCATTAAAAGTTAAAATGAGTGAAAAAGACAATCTGTACAGCAAAGACTGAAATTCCATGCTATTGCTGTTAAACTCTACACAAAAAATGATCCTGGCTCATATTTTGCATTTGTGGGTATACAAAGTAAATATGATAGATTCCTTTAAGTATTGTATAAAGCCTATGATAAGTAGAGATAGAAGTCCCAGAAAATTCTTAATAGTTCAGATTGAATTTTAACTATATAAAGAAACTAATTTACACTATTTACATTGTTCATACTGTTATCTTCATTTTTATTGCCATATTCAAGATGTTTCGTCTGTTGTATACTCTGGCCTTCTTCAGGTGATACATGATGGAATTTCAAACTAAACCCTTTATTCAATCGACTGGGGTAAATTGTTCTAGTTCCATGTGTCATGCTTTTTCTGGATATCAAGGCCACAAAAATCTCCTAAGCCAGTCAATCATAGAAATGAAAAGAATATAAGAATCAGTAATACAGAGAGTTAAAGAAAACAATAACAAAATTGTAATATGAGCTCTGGTAAAAAATGTTTACTAAGATATTAGGTTTATAAGTCCCAAAAATCCATTCACTCATGTTCCCAAGGACACATGGCCTAGTTGACTTAAATAAGTAAAAGCCATATTTTTTATCTGAAAGAAGACCCTTTGAGGTGAGTTGCTTAACCAATCCATAGTTGATTAGAGTCTTCCAAGTACCTTCCAAAAAAGATGATGTTTGTAATACTAAAATCTTGTTCAAATGATTAGTCATATATCTTGTATAATCATTAACAGCAGTAACATTATAGTTTAAATTCACTCAAGGAGAAAGCAGAATATATTTTATGTCTCTTGTAAATTTTATGTCACTTTGTAATTTATATTGTTCCCTAAAACCTTTTCAATATTTTTCCTATAATTCTTCTTTATCAATAAGAAAAAGACAAAATATAATATAACAACAAAGGATGATTATGATTTCAGAAGTAATTTTTAATCTTGTCAATATCAAATAATTTGTTTATCATTTATATAAGCTGTACAGTTTTTAAAGAGGATCTATTTTGCTCTTCTTTTTAGATTAATTTTTTAATTTAAACATTTTTTTGACAAACATCAGTGACTTAAATTTGTCACTAACACTTTTTATTAGTTCATTATCATATATTTGGATAAATTAACAAAATCCATTAATAAAATAACAATTAATTAATAAAATAACAAATATCCACCATATATGGTGGATATTTGTTAAGTCATCTAGGTCAGTTCAGAACTGACGTGCATGACTTAACAAAGGAATTGATAGCTATTTCTGAACAATGGACACCTCAATCCCTTATCTAAAAAAATCTAAATATAGTCACAACAGTTGAATTATTGTTTCTTTTAGCAAATGAATTAGATTAAAATGTTGACTTGCTAATAATAAATTGTTTTTACACCTTAATTAAGTTTTAAACCTTAAGTTTTCAATAATCAGCTCTTCTCCCTTTATTTTTCAGAACAGTATTCTGAGAAATAAATTGAAAATTTCAGTCATATGTTTTACTAATTAAATGATTAACAGTATTTTAATACTGTCAAAAGATTTTATTCATTAGTATATATATATATATATATATGTATATATATATATATATATATATATATATATATATATATATATATATATGTGTGTGTGTGTGTGTGTATTTAGGCAGCATTTTTTCATTCATACATGTTTCATCAAATAATATAGACAAGTGTTGTCTATTTATTTTATGTAAATTCTTTTCATAACGTCTGATAAGCTTAATAACATTATCATTAAACAAAGAAAATCACAATATTGATACATATTTTTTAATCCAATCTAAGCTTTCAGCTAACATAAGCCATTATCAAAGATGACAATTACTGTACAACATATTAAGCAATATACAGACAAGACAGTGATGATAGTCTGTTTCTGTTTACATGGATAATTTCCCTGCAACAATAAACATGTGCATATAAGACGCTGGAAGCGAAAATCGCACAGCAGTTCATGACATCACACATGACCACGCGAGAATGAATTCAAGAAGTATTAAGTATGGGAAGCTGTTGGTATAAACCAATGGCTTCTGTTATCAATTATAGACATTTAAGAATATTTGTGGAGATTTCATAGTTTATTTTGTTTAGGTTAGTTTTCAACTGTTTTATGTATAGTTTTAGTTTTTGTTTATTGTTTTAGTTTTTGTTTATTGTTTTCATGTTTAAGTATAATTGTGTTTTTGACAAGGATTTAATGGAATTGTGTGTGCGGCCATGCATGTTGTTTTAAATACCTAAAAATGTCAGAGTTTTCATTCAAATATAGTGTCAAGCATCGTGAAAGTGAAAAACAGAAAACATGTAAACAGAAACAGACTGTCTTGTCCGTGTATTGCTTAATATATTGTACAGTAATTGTCATCTTTGATAATGGCTTATGTAAGCCGAGAGCTTAGATTGGATTAAAAAATATGTATCAATATTGTGATTTTCTTTCTTCGTTTAATGATAATGTTAAGCTTATCAGATGTTATGAAAGGAATTTGCATAAAATAAATAGACAACACTTGTCTATATTATTTAATGAAACTTGTATGAATATATATATATAAGATAAAGGATTAGGTTGGAAAACACCAAAAATAACAGTCACTGCCCATCATCTAAGGCAATACAAGCTGGCTGCAAAGTGGTGGCGGCAACAGCATAGTGTGGCCTCAGAGTTGTCCACAGGAACTACTTGCAAGGACACCAATCCATGTGTGACACTGTACTGCAAGAACTCTGATATGTGATTGTTGGCCAAATAAGTCTCTCTACAAAAGAGTTTGGGCACCTTGCTACCATTCAGGACATAGCAACCAGAAAACTGCCATTGTCAGTACTCTCAATATGAAGAATCATAGACACAAACCAGTCATATCACCAAAAGTCAAGACATTTACTCTTATTAACGCCTCAGTGTGAATTGGAAACCCGATCCTAAACAGGGAACAAGGGATAAACCTTTACTCCTGACCGGGGAGGAGTGTGAACCAAATGATAGGCAAATCTATCTACTCCTATTTAAAAAAAATAAAAAATATATAAAATCTCACCAAGTAGGCATAGGTGATCCTTTTGAACACTTGAATTATCATCCTATTAGTCTTTTACTACTTTTTAGCAAAATACTAGAATCTTGTTCTCTTATTGTCCTTTCTTCTAATTAGTGTCTTTTTTTCATTTTCTTTCACTCTCAGTAACCCCTTGCATCTTAGTAGCATTGTCATTTTACTTATATGTATATATATATATATATATATATATACACACTGTTATTATAACAGTAACAAATAATATATGTATGTGCATATACACATATGTATGGCGGAAAGTCAACTTGTGTCCAAGTACAACAGTATCTATGACTTTATTGTTGATTTCCTTGCTGCTGCTGATGCCTCTGATGACTCATTAGAATAGCAAGTGACCTACACTTTAAACCAAAAATTTTGCAAACAAGCTTACCACTTGGTATATGGTGTTGTGACTTGTAATGCTGGATAAGTCCACTCACTAACCTGCACACTTTGTTGCATAGATTGTAAGTGAAATCAGGCTGGATCTTATGGTGATAGATTGTGTTGTAGCAATGTTTGTGACTAATCAAATCAGCATTTGACAGGAATATGCATCCAAATTCTGCACAAGTGAGAGTCTCTGTGGTATCTTTAACTGGGTGAGGGTTTACAATCACTTTGTAGCAAGCAGGACATTTTAGCTCTGTGCATTCAATGTCACCTTTCTCAAAGCCATTAATACCAGTCATCATCAATGTTTTCCAAGGAAACTTTTCAAATACAACATCTTTCTAAATGTTGGTGTCTATGTTAACCTTCTTAAGTGTATCTTTGAGGCAGTCTTTGCAATGCATGTGAAGCTTGCACTGCGGGTGTTTGTCATGCACTAGTTCACCATACAGTGCTTGTATTGAAAGGTTAGCTGTCATCTAAGCATACTAAGTAACCAAGTATTCTCAGCCTCTGCTTCATAAATATAGACTCAATGCTCAAAACGTTTTTCTAGTTGCATCACAATCGTATTGGATATTCTTGATCTCCACAATATTTTCAGTATCTGACGCTAGTATTTTTGGTGGAATTTTTCCAGATACTGTATATACCTGCTACAGGTTGTCTAGGTCTCAAAACCATGCAAGAAATTACAAGATACCTGTTTGGTAGTAGTTAGTAGTTGTACTGGTATTTGATTGTGGCCATAACTATATTTCAAATTTACCATCATATCATATGCATTTGAAAGCCTGTAGGAAATTTTCTTTTCAAAGGTGTTTAATTTGGATAGCATACTGCCAAGGTAAATGAAAGTTTCTAGAACTTCCTCCTTTATATCAGATTATAATGGGTGTATAAGTTTTTAGAGGAGACAACTGATGCATTACTACTGCCTTTTTAAGATTAATTGTAAACCCAAATTCATTACAATCTACAGTGAAGCAATCCATCAGGATTTGAAAAATCTTTCTCTGTGAGCATGACAATCTTAGTCATCAGCATAGAGTAGTATAAAAATTTTATTTTTATTATTTGTAAAAAAATATTAAAGATCTATGTATAATTGTCTAGGTTGTCTTTTTAATACATGTTTTGAGAAAAGTGTATTCTTCTGAAGGCCAGATAGTTTGTGTATTAAAATTTGTGCAAACTTTATGCCATTTTAAGCTCAAGCAGTGATACTGCCAAAATTGTTTGATGTGTTTTGGATTCATTTTTTTGACTACTTGGAGAGGTTTTTTATATATATCGGCCAATGAGAAACAAATTTTCTGGCCCTTGTGAAATTTTGGCTGGAGCCGATATGATGGTCACTTTCAATAAAAAGGACTGCTATCAGAAGATGAGGGGAAGTACAGAGAGAAGAAAAAGAATGTGCTGTCGACAAGATAGGAATGAGTATTAGCATCTGCACTTCAAAGGATGGTCAAACTGGAGGTCATAAATCAGAGCTAATAGATTTGAGGCAGATCTCTACTCCAAGACAAATTCCTTACGAGCATCCCTGAGAATACTTCACACCAAAGATACAAGTGAATTTTGTGGCAATATTCTAAGAGCCCGTGAGAAAACAGGTTGAAAACACAAAAAAACCTCCTTCGAGCTAAGACATCTTGTTTGTGTAATCTGTTAAGAACAGAGGTCAGCGCTATTTGAAAAATTTCTGCTTTGTGCCATTTTGTTATTCCTTTCTTCAAGTTTTTCCCATTTTTTTCTATTTTTGAAAGGATTAAATGTTTTTTATATGAATAAGTTTTGTTTCTGGCACAAGTGTGACACTATTTGGTGTTAGTAAATGGAAAGAAAGAGTTATTGAATAGAACGATGGACAGACTGAAAGAAAGAATGAAGATTTCTTTTTTCAAAAAAAAAAAAAGCTTAATTCTCTAAAAACCAGAAGAATTACTTAAGGAAAGGTGATATTAGCACAAAAAATCATGTGGTGGATTTAAGCTGACAGCTGACCAAGTTCCAAAGTACTGGTTACAAAAACAAAAAAAAAGTATCGATAAGATTTGATCTGTAACCAAATCTTGAGAACAGAGTTTCCTTGTGGTTGGAATGCAATGACCTTGACAGGGTTGGGGGAATGGCTGATCAGAGAGTCATCTATTAAATATCTGATTTTGAACAAGGCCAGGACAGGAAAATTTTGTTTACATAAAATTTGAAATGATAATTCTTTTTAATTAATGACCTTAAATTAAGCCACATCAGGTAGTCAAGAGCCATTGATTGAAAAGTAACCTAGGTAGCAGGTGCAGGTGAAATACCAAAGAAAGGTGGCCTGACGATTGCATATAGCATGAAACAGACTGTCGCCTCTAAGTGTTGACTTCTATGTTCACTTTTATATATATATATATATATATATATATATATATATATATAAATTAACGTTATTGTTGAAATCTCTAATGATGTTGTTTTCAGTAATTTCTTGAAGTTGAATTGTTTATTTATTTTTGTTTGATTCATTTGTTGTGGATAAATGCATTACGATCACGCACATTCTTGGCCTTCACAAAATATATATATGACATACACAAAGTGATAATAAGTTGCTTGTTAAATGCGGCAAGTGAGATAAGGTTACAAAGATTGTCCATGCAGAAATTTATTGAGTAAAGGTTGATAGTTTAAGTTTGTGGAATTAAAATAGTTTGATATCTGCAAGGAAAATTGTCAATTGTGTAAGTTCAAGTGATAGTGTGTATGTGTGTGACAACTGTTAGTGTTGATTTAAGTTATGAAGAGTTGTTTGCCTTTACCTGATAGGATAAAGTTGATTGAATGTACAATTACTGTTTTGTAGTGATAATGTCACTTTTTTAGTAAATTGTAAGTTAAGTTTCTTCACACGGCAATAATTGTGTGAGTTGTGATGAGTTGTTGAGAGATTGTTAGTGGTTATTGAGTCAGTGTGTTGGCACGTGTGGGGTCTGCTGGTATCTCTTGAAATTCAGTGTCTGACTGACTTGAATTAAGTCAAGCAATTCTTTTTATAGATATTCGAGTTTTCAAATAGGCTCCAAAGATTTGCACAGGAAAAAAAGGTTTGTCTCAACTTTGCTACATTTTAGTGTCCTTTTAACCAATGGGGGATTGAGTTTGAAAAAGTAAAGTGATGATTGGTTAAAGGTTTATATGGGGAAGAGTGCATCTTCTCGTAGGGGGTGACAGGCAAATGTGGAGGATTCCATAAGAGAACATCACCTCTCTTAACCCAAACAGTTAAAAATGCTGATAAGAGATCAAAATATATAAATGATCTTAAAATGATTTACAATGCAATCTTCAAATAATAGAAGAAATTCATGTGAAGGTAATATAAAACCTTTAAATAAGGTTGAAAATACTCATTAAAAAAGTGCTCTCACCTAATTGAAAAATGAAAAAAAAAACAGAAGCGGGCTTTGGCAAATCAAATTGTGTCCCTTGGACTTATAATAATTTTTTTCTTTTTTAGAACACTGCTTTACTCACAGTTTTCACTTCTTTTTTCCATGACTGCCAAGAATAGCTTTTCCTTTTAGAATTTTATTTGTATACAACATTTTCTTGTCCCTTTGTCAAAAATTATTATACTATCTAGTTAAAATTCTTATTACCTTCTGGTCAAAAATTATATAATTTTGGCCTTCTGAATTAGCTACTTACCAGTCTTTTTATATCTCCTTGAAATAGGCTCAGACAGGTCTCAATCTTTAAATTTACATGGGTGGATGCCACACTTTTGAAAAATACAAGGAGTATATATTTTTAAATAAATTTTAAAACAGTCCAGCTTGACTGAATTATTTTTGAGCCATTTCTAAATTTCTAAATTTTAACAGACAAATGCCATTTTTATAAACCATCTGGCTTTCTTTTAAATACACTTCTCCCAAAAGTAAGTGTACTATTACAATATTTATCATCATCATCATCATCATCTCCTCCTCCTCCTTCTTAACTTTTGTAATCATAGTGTGGATCCAAATGCAGAATCCATATTGAATCTCCACAATGGTCTATCAATGGCAGCTATCATCCTGCTATAGCCATACTTGTCCATTGTTTGACATTGCCCAACCAGTTTTTGCATTGGAATCCTCTCCTACATCCACCTTGCATGATGGTCTTGCACAGGCTGTCATGCCTTATAATGTGTCCAAACCATGCCATTTTTCAAAATTTGACAGTGGCAAGAAGGGTTCCTGAATAATAATACCATAGAGAAGATGTTAAATTAATTTTCTTTATGTAACAAATAATAATTTTTAAATAAATTTTGCAGTCTAAAAATAGAATCAAAGTAAAAAATCTTCAGAAGAAACGCCTGTTAAAAATTAGACATAGCAAAACATTAAAATGAACTTTAAAATTACATTTTGGTTACATTTTTGTATAAGAAGTGTGGTAAAAATTAAACATATTTTTTTTCATTTGTTAGAAACAAAAATACAAATTACATAGAACTAAATAAGGTTGATCATCAGTATGTTTGCTTTTATGAATAAAAATTTCATAGAGTAAAATATTAAATTCACTTTAAGTAAATGTTAAATTAACTTGCAAGTAACAAAACCAAATTTTGTAAATTAGATTTTTTAATAAATTTTGAATAACTCAATGACATGCAAACTACGAAATTTTTTCATCAAAAGTAATTTGTTAAGGATTATTTTTAATACATGACTATTTTTAATTTTAAAAACTTATTGGAAATTATATGCAATTCCACTCAAATATTCAATTGGAGATCGTTGAGAAAAACAATCTGCAAAATTCTTTCATCTGCCTTCATAGACTTCTTCAATGTAAGGGGAGGGGGATGACCTTCAATTAATTTCTCAAAAAGTGCATCTTGGTTTGTTTGCACCTTTTGCAGCCTTGTAATTTTGAAGTGCTCCATCCCCATCTCAGCTAAACTTTCAAAATCTCTATGACTCAAAGCCAATCTAAGAGATGTGCATACTATGACAGCCAACACGGGTCTGAAGCTATGAATTCAATGCCAGCATTGAGGTGTCCTCATGCTGAGTAGGCTGGTAGTGAGTTGTCTTGGAGTTGAGTTGTCATGGAGATGGGTTGGCCAGTGTTGAGTCAGTGATGATGAAATGTCCCATCTTGGTTGAAAGGGCTTCTTCGTACACAAAAGTAGTACTTTTCGCATTGAGTGTTGTTTGTGAAAAATTTGCATGGGATTCCAACTCTACAAGAACCATCATGATAAAAGCAACAAGAAAACAGGTTGAAGTTGTTGATTTTGAGAGATTATCTTTATGATTTTTTGAAGGTCAGGAATTATTATTATTATCCTAGGAATGGACTCATCCTCTTTTTTGTCTATTCCAGTTAAGATAGTTGCCTCAACATATAGGAGAATTTGTTTGAAATCTAGGCAAAGTCCACTGCATAATTTTGGAGGGTTGAGATTTCTGGAAAATATGATGATTATTCTAATTTCTAACACTAGACAGCTCCACTGAGTTGAGGAACCGAAATTCTGAATAGTTTCAAAGGGTGTTCAGAACTGTATCAACTTGTACAGCTGAATCTCACTAAAAATCAGTTACAACAGAGCTGAGTTTATTTCTTCAATCATAATCATTTTGAAGAATGATGTTATAATGAGCATTTGGTTGCAAAAGAAAGGAACAAACAAAGATTAAATTTTTCACAAGTGTGTATTCATTAAAATTTGGAATATATACATAGATGTTTGAAATTTGGCAAAATTGTTCATGTGTGTTTCTTCAGTTGCTGTTGATAAGCAAAGCAATTAGATGTAAAGGTGTTGTCAATAGGGCCATGAATTGACCAATTTCTTGGGTTGGTTGGTTGAGGTGACAGTTGGAGTCAGATGATAGGTCTGGAGCAAATTAGCCATTGGTGGAGTTTGACATACACACCTTTCTTCATGGTTGAAATCGACAACTGTGAGGTGTTTGATGGTTTGGCAGTCATGTTATGCTGAGATGTTGAAACCAAAGTGCCTGGTATGGTTGGTTGGTGGGTTAGTGGATTCATGTTGGGGTGATGGGTTGATTCATTGTAAGGTGAATTTGTGGGTTGGTTACCAGGATTATGGCAGTGGTGATGAGGGAGGCTGGGAGCGGATAGTAAAGGTTGATGAGTGAAATGTCTCTGTTAGATCCTGGTCGAATGTGGTATCAATGAAATGGATGATGGTGGTGATGACAAGGCAGGCCTGGAGCTAAATTGTGGTGATGTTGAGATGCTAGAAATCACTGTTGTTGGTATAAGTTGCATTCTGCATGTGAATTGTCAGGTGAGATTTGTAAAGCTTGGGCAAGATCATGGTGGTGATGAATGAGGCAATCATGGCAGCAATGGCAGTGGTATGCCTGCATGCTGACAGGTGCCCTGTTGACCCACTACTGTGTTTGTTGTTATGAGGGTCATTGGCTGTTGGATTTTACTGCAGTATTTCAATATATATATATATATATATATATATATGGGGGAGGGTGTCTTTATATGAATATTTGTATTTTTACACATGCTTGTGTATGAGACAAAATACATGCTGTGCTCCTTGATGACTTATGGTATGTGAAAAAATTTTAGTGCTCCTTGATAACTTTTTTATGTAAAAATTTTTCATTTTAATTCAATTAACACCTGTAATTTTTGCTTATTATAAAATGCACATTTACACTGATTTTCACAAATTCATAATTTATAACTAAGTGATATAACTTAACTAAGTGATGATCTTGTAAGATTTTAAGTTCATTTTTTTCCTGATATTGAAGCAAAATAAATTATTAAAAATTATCTTGTTATGAAGTTTAAAATGATCATTAGTGAAAAATGATAATTTATATTTTTAGTTTAAAGATAGCAAATCAGTTATACTCTTTGGCTAGTTTAAAATATGAGAAGGATAAAACCTTTGGTAATGTTTAACATTTGTGCCTTTAAAAAAGTGGCGTGTTAAAGGATGGTTGTTCCCTTGACACCCCCATTACTGTATACACCTTTGGCTCCCTCGCCAATGTTTATTTACTAGATTATGAAAATATGTGAACCAAGAACAATGCAATAATTATTATTTACCTTTCATAAAGATTTATTTATCATTTTATAAAGAAAGAAACTTAAAAAGAAATTTTTTATTAAAAAATTTATAAAAAATTACAAAATTATCAAAATATATAAACCAACTACAATGCGATACTTATTATTTACCATTTTATAAATAATTATGAAAACAAGTTTTTTATTCAATATGATAAATAAATAGTGTTTAATATTGTGGGTTATGCCACTTGACTTTTCTAAAAACAAAAAAAAGTCACTAGTGGGTGCTCCTTAAGGTTATAAATAGGCAATAATATTCTCACGCATTTTCTTTTACATTTTCACAACTCTGGCTATAAGATGTAGTTGCACCTGGGATAAAAAAAAGTGTCCCCCACTGAAGCACATTCATTTTCAATGTCTTACTTTTCTCTCTTGAATTTTCTACTCTTTCATACACGTTTTCATCACGTAGGCCTACACAAATTTCATACACAAAAAAACACACATTCTCTAATGTAAATGTTTTATGAAACTAGTTCATCCTTTATTGCAACTGTAATTCTTTTGTTAATACATTCATTGTCATTTGTTTTATATTGTTCTGTGTTATTCATTTATTATGTAGACTCACATCCGAGTCTGCAATAATTGTTACAGGAAAAATACTACCAGAAGACATGTGTTTTCTGCATAAATGCAACAAACATTTCTGTTACAATATTTTTGTTGTCAATTCTCATATGTTTGGTTTTTATTAACATTCAAATCATTGCTTTTTTAAAACAATAATTATTGCTGAGGGAGTGAAATGAGTTTACAGTAATAGCTGTGTCAAGGGAAAAGTTGTCCTTTTGACACATCATCATTTTTTGCAGGCATGATGAAAGTTACACATTACCAAAACCTTTATCAGTATCTTCATCAATGAATTATAAATATTGTTTCCAGTTTATTGGAAGGGATGAAGAAAATGTACTTACCATGCTTCGTCATTCTTTAATGGGTGAATAACTTTGTTTAACCACAAAAAATAGAAAAGGAAGAGAAAAGCAAACAATCAAAATAAAATAATAAGAAAAAAATTTCACACTCTTTTGATATTATAGGAGATAATTAATAATGGATAATTTTTTCTTTCTTATTTACTTATCTCTTAGTTAACAGGCTTAAAAATAATTCACCGGGTTTAAGAAAGTAACAAAAGTCCATAGTGTTTTTCTATAGGAGGCATTTGAACATAACATTTTGTTTCACATGTGACTGTAATTTACAACATAAATCCATATTCTGAAATGTGACATTTCTAAATGATCTGTGTGTGGATTGTAAATTTTAAATGTTGTTTAGTTAAAAGTGAAAATGGAGAAAAATTAGAGGCACTTTTATAATTTGATACTCTTTATATCTGGAAAGGAAAAAAAAACACTGTACAAACAGCAAAAAAAGATATGTGCCATTTGTGGAGATGGTGCCATAGCAGTGAGTACTGTTCATAAGTGGTTGGCTAGGTTCAGAAATGGGAATTTTGATCTAGAAAACCAAGAATGTTCTAGCAGGTTTTCAGTCATTGAAGAAACACTGATTAAAAGTAATTCAGGTTAAACAATACAGGACATTATAAAGATACTCAATATATCTCAGGTGAGTTTTGTAAGGTATTTAAAACACCTGAGTATGTGAATTGCTATGCTATTTGGCTGCCTAACAATTTAATGGAAAAAAATTTAAAACATACCCAAACTTTATTTTCTATACAATAACAGACAATATTACAAACATAGCAAAAAGATTCCACAATACAACAACACTGTTTAAATCAAAATGACTATTGGTTAGAAATTAACATCACCATGTGAAATATTTGACCAAACAGAGAAAACTAAAACTCTATTTTTCTCGAGTCTACATTTTTGAAAAATTTCTTATAAAACCCACAAATTTTTAAAGAGCTAAGATATAACTGTCTCCCCACAGAGCATATTGAAAGAAACATGTATCAGCTACTTCAAATGAAATCTCGAACAGCAACAACAAAAAAGATGGTCAATGAATCTCCACTAATGATAAAAGTCTTTTCTCAATCACAGATTTTTACTGTGGACCAACTATTTAAAAGTCCTTTCTAAACTACAGGTTTTTCTGTGACTCAACTACACAAAACTTTAACTCAAATAAAGATATTTTTAATCATTTTTGACTTTTGAATTCATGTACATATGTTTGTGAATACAAATGATTTATTTAACAGGCATACCCATGTTTTCTTTATTTTTATTTTATTATTGTTTGGAATTCAGATGTTTGAATTTTTTAAATAAAAAAACCTGGACAACTGTAATTCCCACACTTTTTTCACTATTTCTCAGCAAAAATTTGCCTGTTGTAACAATGTCTTTTTAACAGGTAAAAGAAAGGGGTAGTTGTAAAATTAGTTAGAATTAATAATACACTGTATGAATAAAAAGTTAATTTGCATTTTAGAATATTTTGCTCACTACAATAAAAATTGTAGACATGCAAAAAATTCAAATGAAGCAACCTATATTTAAAAGAATATAACAGAAAATGGAGAATGTATTTTGAATTGGAAAAAGTTTATCTAGTGTGGTGTTTATTTTACCAATAACTGACTACACCCAGAAAACACATTTAAACAGGTACATGAACTGAAAGAGGAAAAATACTCTCACACGTTTTTTATGTCAATATGTTCCTGTGTGTAAACAAAAGGCTTTGAAAATTTACCTGCTATGAATCATCTGTAAAAAAGTTTAATCTTGTATGCTTTATTTATTCACTGAGGCCTTGTGCTATTTTGAACTAATAATAATAATTATAATAATCATAATCATAATCATAATAATGAATAAAAAAAATAAAAACTAATTCAATCGCATTGATTTTAGTAATAACAAGTATATAACGTGATCACAGACTTAAATTACAATTTTACATTTTCATTCTTAATTTAGTGCATTAAACAATTCAAACTGAACATCATTCAAAGGACAAAGAAATTTACACATCCTTTGTGAATGCAATAATAAGAAATTGTTTTATTTTTGTTTTAATTTAGCCAGTTAATTCTGTTTCAAATTTATTGGTATTAACATATAGTCAAACATTGCTAAGCTGTGTAGTATATCTTGCAAATTTAACTACAGTGTAACCCGGATATAAGAGAGTTGTCGGGGCCCGGAGACGAAGTCTCTTATATCCGGGTTTGGTCTAATTTATATACATTAACACAGGCTCTAATTTGGGACCAGAGAAAATCTATCTTATATTCGGGTTTCTCTTATATCCGGGTTTCTCTTATATCCGGGTTACACTGTACTTGATAACATAATTTTGATTTTTAGAAATTATTTTTTTAAACTAGCATTTTATTTTACTGAATATTTTCAAAACACTTTTAACAACATTATTATTCTTCCCAATATATTTGTAAAAAATGAAAAAATAAATAATTATTTTTTAGCAAAATCTACAGAACAATCAATTTATAACTGTCTCTTTGTTCATATTATTGTGAATAAAATTGTCACTGATGAATGTGTATTTGTTATTATTTAGTATTTAAGATGTGTGTATAGCCCAGTAGTTATCAGCATGGAACATGGGATTGAATTGTCAAGTTCAACTTTCAGGCCGTTGCATTCACTTTCACACAAATACCGTTGGAAAAGTATGACTTCATCTCTTCTCCCCTCAGCTAATAGTTAATAACAGTGCAGAGTGAGTGCACTCTAGCCTTGGTTAGCAACCAGTTTAGGAGAAGGAGTAAATGTGTTGTTATGGTGAAAGGAAAATTGTAAGTACAATTTGGTCAATGAGTGAGACTAGCTAGTTTTGAGGTAAGACTAGAGAAGACCAGACTTTTCCCATCCCCACCTTTTAGCCCTTGTGGCATAGATTTGTACTTTCATAGGGATAAATAATAAGATGATGAGGATCAAAGTGTAGAAGACATTTGTATATAATAGAAAAAAATTTTATGCCATGGTTGTTGTTTCGTAGCCCCACTTTTCCACTCCCATGAGTTTGCAGTATTGTGGAATGAATAGAGATGAATGAATTCTTGTGGGGTGTTTAAGTAAATTGTAATGAATAAATGGGTTGCAAATCAGATTAGCTAGGTTTAGGATAGTCACCTCACCCCATTCCACATTTGGCCTTGTGCCCCAATTGTATTCTATATGCAATAAATAATGAAGATCAAAGTGTTTTATCTGTTCCAGCTGGCCCATGGCTTCAACCATCATCAGCTTCAGCTCACCATCACTCCAGCCAGCTGTTCTCACCAGCAGCAATAATATGAGATAAATTGTGCATTTCAGGATAACAATGTTCAACTGGCTACAAAACTGTCCTTTTCAGGACAACACTCTTCTCATCTTCTACATGAGCAAGCAGAGTTATTTTTTTGCCTATTGAAATGTAACCTTATTTTTGTTGATGTATTTTATTTAATGAAAATAAACTTGCCAATACTCAAGTTTTATTTGTTGTTGTCTTCTGTTATTAAACATCTGTTTGCAGGTCAATATACCACCTGCAACAATGTGATATCTTGCAATGCACCAAGCTACAAAATTTGTATACTTATAGATGATATTATTTGATGATATCAGTATATCTTGGACAATTTATTGTATAGATAATTACTAAGCTCAGATTTGTGTAGCACAAAAGACCTAGGAAGAAAAATGAAATGGTAAGTAGATTGTATTGCCCCAATATTCCAGATGGGAAAAGCCTGACTGCCATGAACTTGACTTGAACCCCAACCTTACGATATATAAAACTATTTCAATCAATAATTACTGTATAATTAGAGAAATGTAAGATTAAGTAAAATACAAAAATAACTTTTCTACTAAAATAATTGCTACTCTAAATGAATTTTCTAACTCAAACAGAAATGTATGATAGTGAAATAATTTTAGTTCTTTCTGCAACAAAAGCTGCTTTAAATTTGATTACCTTTTTTTTTTTACAAAAGCATAAATTCCAAGCCCTTATTTCTAATAGCAATTCTCTCTAAATCTTTAAGTTTTTTTTTGTTAAACTAACCAATGTATATGTTTTATTTTTCTTTTGTCCTTCAAATACTTGCAAGTCAGCTTTCTCTGGTGTTTTGGGTTAACTGGAGAAAAACAAATTTAAATATGATGTATCAATGATTAATATCATTTTAATTCTTTTTCATTTTTTCTTTTTCATTTTTAATCTAATGAAGTTTTATTTAAAATGTTATATTTAAAAATGTTTATGGCTATGAACAACTGTAAAATATCCATGGGGGAAGTCATTTGTAATGACTGGAAGTATTGGCCTTACAAATGGAAAAAGAAATTGCTTATAAATAATCAAAATGTGACACTTGAATTCACTAGAGACTTTTTTTGTTCTTTTTTATATTTTTTTTTGTTCTCTTTTTTTCTAATTTCATATAATATTTAAAATTTAAAAAAAATTCTGACATCAAAATCTTTAACTTCTGAAGATAGTCACTTAATTTTACATAAGTACATATTTTGAACTTTCATGTTATCAAAATCAAAGAATAATTTCCGAATTATTAATTCACAAAAGAATGTCAATGCTTTATTTATGACTCAATTTCCTCTACTCTACTGATAACTCCCACAACTAAAAAAGAAGCAGAAAGACATTTTGGTCAGTTCTGTTTAAGAACAACTGAGAGGGCCTCCTACAATACTTTGAGAATGTTAATTGCTAATATAATGGTCACTAAATAACCTGGTTACAATTAACTGTAATATAAGCAATAGTAGTAATAGTAGTGTTAGCAACATGGTAATGTCAAACTTAGTTGGTTTCTCTGGCATTTAGCCCAGCTTTTCATAGGCACGATACCTTATTATAGTTTAAATTTTCTAAAAAAATTATTTTGAAATTATTTGAAAATGTGACTTTCAATCCAAATTATGAGCATTTATGCTACGTTCCGGATGTACACGTGATGAAATGGACAGCGGTTCAGAATGAGAAATCAGAGAGCAGAGTTCAAATTCCAGTCAAGTTTGTTACATTCATTTATGTGCAAACACCCTTGGGAAAGTTTGGAATCCACCTCCCCCCCTCAGCTATGGATTAACTAGTAAGACTTGTATCTGGAAAAATCACAGTTGTTCTCAAAAAAATGTTAACATAATATTGACTTGCAAAAAAAAAAACAAATTAATATATGTTTTCAGTTTTTAATGACCTACAAAGGGTTGATAAGCTTTAAAAAAAAATGAATCAATCTCCCTCCTGCTCACAGTCTCTCACTTTCTCTCTTCTTATATATATATATATATATATATATATATATATATATATATATATATATATGAAAGTGGACATTGAGGTCAACACCCAATGGCATGATGATTGTGTTTAAGCATGAAATAGACTGTTGCCACTGGTGTTGATTTCAATTTCCACTTTTATATTTACGCATGTTCTCTTCCTGATATCAATCACTTTCTCATAAATATAGCATAGCTAAAAAATATATATCTTTATAATATTAGGTTGGTGCAAAAATAATGTCGTTTTCTCACATAGTAACATATGTGAGAAAACGTGATTATTTTTGCACCAACCTTACATATATATATATATATATATATATATATATATATATATATATATATATATATATATATATATATATATATATCTGCTAATAACATGATAAAATACTTGTTTGGTTAATATTTATTTATTGTGATGAAATAAAGAAAATTATTCACAATTTGATTTTCTCATACAAACATCATTGTCTCTTATCTTTGCCTATATGAAAAGTTGGTTTTGATTTTCTCTGACATTAAGAATTATTTGTTTATCTCCATTTCCTCTTCAATTCACATTATTTATTTAAATAAACACCATATAAAGATTGTTTGTATTGTAGCAGATCAACAAATTTTCTATAATATTATTATTAACTATTGTGAATGTCAGGTGTATGTCAGCTACATATTTTTTTGCCTCATATAACTGGATAAACATGACTGCTAAAACCATGATTTATTCCAAATATTTACACTTAAGTTCTATGCTAACAGTTTCTTCTCTCACACTTCTTGCTTCTCTTCCAGTTTCTTGTTTCCCAGTTAACTTTGATCTTCACAAATTTAAATGCAATATCAATCGTTTATCTTCTGTCTTCTTAATTTCTGTTTTTTTTTTATTATTCTCTCTCCTTAATAATGTTTATTTTGTATCTTAGTAGCTTTATTGTCTTGCTTGGGGTGAAATGATTAAAAAAAAAGTGAAATAGACCAGTACTAAAGAAAGAAGTAGTTTTTAATATAGACTATAATTTCATTTAAATGAAATTATATAGTGACTAAAAAACTAATAATGAAAATATTTTAAAGTTCTAATTAAAATTGTAGTTCATTAAAATGAATTCTAACCTAAACTTCTTTTAAAATTGTAATTAAATAAATAAATAAAGTTTACTTAATCAGAGAAATATAAATTTTACTTAAATAATATTCAAGAATAAAATCTTTTTAAAAAATAGTAATATACTTGATGTGATAATAATTCTACAAACTGTAAGGGATTCTAATTACATTTAATTGTTCTTGAAAGAAATATAGTATATTAAAAATTAAAAGTAAAAATATTTCAAATCGTAGTTAAATAAAAAGTATTCTGACGTAGACACCACCCAAAATCTTTAAATATACGAACGAAAAAAATGCCGTAAGATTTTTTTTTAGCCGTTAACAACAAAAAAAAAAAAATCCAGACGACACGCTTTTAACGGATGTTAGATTTCATTGAAAAATACATCCCTACCCACTACCAAAACGTAACAATAACTGATACATTAAAATATAGATAGACACATTGAACACCCTGACACCCCTAGTCTAGCAAAATAGATTTATCTGTAACCTTGGAAACATGAATTTTGTTTTAGCTGTGTATTTAAAAGTAAAACCCAGTAATTTTTAAAGTTACTCCAAAATTCGCTTGAGGATGAAATGGAACTAATGTCTTTAATTTAAGTACAAAATTAAATTCGGGGCTTTTAGCTTCCATTTATGAAACATGGTTGGAACTGTGTAGCGAAAAACCATATTTTAAGTCTATTAACTTATAATATATATATATATATATATATATATATATATATATATATATATATATATATATATCAGTTGTAACAGCAAAATTGTCCAAATCACGTAACAGCGTAGCTATCCAATCCATCCCATAAAATGTTTAATATTTAAAAAACCACTGAGCTAATTGAGTTTCTTTTTTCCAGGTTTTCAGATAAGGCATTTATGATTTAGCCATCTTGACACCATTTCTTATAAGAATTACTGAAAAACTCTTCGAATTATTCAGCTAGATAGAGAACAGGTTAAAATTGTTTTGTGTCAGCCCCACTGTCTTCTCAACTGAGCAATAGTGAGAGGAAAAAGATCATTCAGGCCTTCAGTAATGGTACTAACATTCATACACTAGCTTCCATCTTCAAAGTCCATTCAAAAACAATTAAGAGCAGTGAATAATTTTAAAAAAGAAGGAACAATAGAGAGAAAAACTGAATCAGGAGGCCACAATAGGAAGAGGGATCATCATTTTAACTTAGAGCTCAAGAGATCATTTAGAAAAGATCCAACTCAGATGTTTGGCATGTGAGAGAGTAATTTCAGCTATGACAGTCTAAAGAGCAGGGAAAAAAAACCCTTGAAAATGAAGTTGTAAATGAAACCTCTGAAGCACCTTATTACTCCAGATCAGAAGGTTAGAGGGCAAACATAATTTTGAATAAGTTGGAAAATGATCCTGGAATAATGAATTTCTGATCCTTAGCTTAGATTAATTAATGAACATGTTATTTTTGTTTATGATCAATTTCATCATGATACTTCTGTTAAACTTGGAGAGTAATTATACATTCTTATTGTTCAAAGTAGGGTACAATAGTGTTATAAAAACCTTGGAGAATTCCAATAATTCCAATAAGATATCATTAATCATTTCTACAATACAGCATTTCAAAGCTTAATCTAGCAATTGGATAATTTTGTAGTTCACGAGTTCAACAATTTTGCTGTTACCCCTGGTATATATATACATACTGATTGAAAAGAAAATTGCAGTACCCTGCCTTGAATATGTGTTTTAATTTACTGATGATTAATATAGAGAAAATATAGGTTGATTACAGTAAATGATTACATATACAGACTAATACATATGCAGGTTCAAACATAATGGTGTTTAAACAGCACTCATACTCCATTTTAATATACTACTTGGGTCTTGTCAAAGAACTGTGCTCCCATATTCATGTGACTCTGCTGCTAGTGAATAACATTCTTCCATGCATCTTGCATCTATTGATGCAATACAAGAATTGTACATAGGCTCACTGATCAAGTCAGATATTGTTCCAAACATATTCAATGGGAAATTTATCAAACATCTTACAGATTATGTTGAATATCATGGGTATAATGTAGGTGGGCATTAACCTGCTGGAACAGCATATTGTCTTCTTGTTGCAGGAATATTAGCAGAATAAACTAAACAATGTTTCAGACATACATTGCACTGTTCCACATTCCCTTCACAAACACCAAAGATGAGTGAGAATTCTAACATGGCAATCCAGAATTTGGTCTATGTGTGTAAAATCCACCTCTCACAAACCTATAATCTGACCCATTTCAGATAGCTCTAATTGTACAAAACAAGCACATGGGCATCTTTATAGCATGATACCTGCTTATACTGGATTCTTTCATTACATTGCACCTTTTCAAAGCAAGCATCACCATTTAAAACTTGGATACAGAAGGTGCACCAGTATGAGTGTTTCTATGTTGTTGAAGATTTTTAAAATGTTATATCTATTAGCATGCATATTACTGTACCTGGTCCTCTTCCTACAATGATGTACTTACGTAACCCACCAAACAGGCCACAGTTTAATTTAGTATGGCACAAAGCAAAAGAAAGGAAACAAAACTGTACTAATCTTTCTAGTCAAGGAGTTTGCTTGCCTTTGAAGTCCTGGTTCTACTTGATCTCAAACAAACTGATTGTGGGAAATACACAATTATGACCTCATTCTTTATGTGCGGCATCATGAGTATGACTTTTTGACTTATTTCTCAGTTCAGTTTTCTATAAAATATTTAACTTATGCAACCTAAGGTAATGAATGGTTTTAACCATCATGTCAATAATCATAAATTATCCCTCTCTAAGTAAAAAGTATAATTAATAGTAAACTATTAAAAAAAATAAAATGAAAAAAATAAAAGTTTATTTTATTTTATTTATCTGCTTCTACAAAAAGGTAAGTTTAAGCCAAGGCTGGTTTAATGTGAAGCCTCCAATGCATACATTGATGGTAGAGGTAAAAATGCTCAGTCACTCTTGGCACTTCCATATTTGGGTACATCAAGCATCAAAGTTTAACCCTGATCCTTCCCTTGTAAGTGCTATGGATGTAGTACTGATTGTGGGGATGGCCTTCTGGTACTGAGAATATTATATACACACTTTCCTGGTTGTTTCTTGTTTAGAATTAGGTTTCCTGTTTCTGGTTCCTTCTAAAGTCTGTTCATTTGCTTGTTTTTCTTATAACAACAATCTTGAGCTCTTGAAGAGTCTAGAGTTAACCATTATCTTTCCTGCATAGCACTATAAACATCACTTCTTGCCCTTTTTTATGCTCACACAACACCACCAGTAACACTCTACCTTGAGTGGCTCTTGGAATTTATATTGGGTGAACATAAAAAAATTGAGGTTCAAGCAGGTCTAGGAAGTAGGGGAAATAACTCATGTTTATTGAGTTATATAAATTTTAGGAATGGTCTGTATATATAGAAATAGATGCCGGAAACAACACTTTTGCTGTCATCCTTCAATAGAAAATTGGAAAAGACAAATATGTTAGTTTTAATATTCATGAAAAGTAATGACATCTTTGATATTATTTGTTATTGTATTTGTATTAACTTATTTTCACTTTGTAAAACTTATTGTTTTACAGACAGAAAATAAAATAATTTCCTCTTTCATCATTTTGTAATATTTGGAACCCTATAATTTTTCCATTTCACCATTGAAGTTGTGTCTCCTTGACACACTCATTAGAATTTCTAATTTTTTAGACAATGCAGTATGAATTTATAGACAATGTTTGTTGGTCCATTCATGTTAGCCTTTAACCTCATTTTCTGAGTGGTTCTTGCAAATTTAAGAATAAAAATATTTTATTTTATAAATAAAAATATCTGATAGCTAATCTACGTGAATATGTTTTTATGTTTTGCAAGTAAGTCACCTTGAGTTGTCTGTAATTTAGAGCTTGTTTAAAAACACTTGTGAAAGGGCATTCAAAAAAAAAACATGTAATGACTAAGCTAGCTTCAAATTTTATCATCATAATACAGCCTCAATGTTTGCAAAATTTAATTTAATCTAGATTTATTATTATTATTTATTATCTACTATGCAACCATCAATAAGAAAAAAGTAGTCATCTTTTCAATTAACCCTTATCAAAGAGGAACATTGATAAGTTTAAAATATTTTGAATGATTTGTTTTCAACAGCTTATCAACCCTTTGTAGGGTAATTAAAGCCAGAAAATACTTTTAGACTGTAAGAATTTTTTTGGTGATAATAATGATTTAGTGATACAAGTCTTATTAATTAACCCATAGCTGGGGAGAGAAGAGGTGGATTCATATCTTTTGCAAGGGTATTTACAGATAAATGAATATAATGAACCCAACTGGAATTGGAACTTGGCTCTCTGATTAATAATTCCTGGCCATTATCCATTATACCATCCACACATCAAAGCTTACAGCACATGGTATTCCCAAGCTGTCATCCATCCAGGCTTGATATTGCTGAATTCATTTTTATTGGTAATTCTTTTTATTTATTTTAATGATTATATTAAAGTTATTCATTATTTTTAACAAAATAAACAACAATTGAATTAATAGGTGTCATTTTTAAATGATATATAATGCAAATAAACTGTCAAAAAGATATGTGTCATTTATAGAGATGGTCCCATAACTGAGTGTACTGATCCTAAGTGCTTCACTAGATGCAGATACTCCTGGGTATGATGATAAACTACATCTGGCAGCAAGGCCTCTGACTGATAGATTCTAGGTTTTGAGGAGTGTAGAACCATCTCTTAATTACTGTTGTTCCTGAGTCCACTCTGACCTGAAGGTGGTATGACATGTTAGGATCCCAGCTATTAGAAAATAGTGTATTGATTTTTATTTGGTGGTCCAATAAGAAAGTATAAATATACATTATGGTAAAAATACCAGCAATATATTTATAAGAAAAATGACTAGTGGTAATATATTTTTATAGCAAAATGACCAGTAGTAATACATTTTTATAGCAAAATGACCAGTAGTAATACATTTTTATAGCAAAATGACCACTTGTAATACATTTTTATAGCAAAATGTTCAGTAGTAATACATTTTTATAGTAAAATGACCAGTAGTAATACATTTTTATAGTAAAATGACAATAAATACAGCACTAAAGTACAATACATTTTTATAGTAAAATTACCGGCAATACATTTTATCATCTAGAAACTATATATATAAACAATATACGTTTGCCTTGAAAGTATAAAATTAAGTGCAAAATATCTGTAGTTGAAGGCATAAATTGTGTACAAAATATTTATATTTCAGCATTAAATAACCCACAGAGTTTGAGATAACACTAAACAAAAACAACCAAACAAGGTTTAAAAGTGGAAATTTTGATTCAGAAGGCCAATAATGTTCAGTCATTAATAATGACCAAATTGAAATTCTGATTAAAAATAATCCAGGTCACATAAAATTGGACACTGTAGAGATACTCCACATATTTCATATGTGCATTGTAAAGCATTTGAAAACATTTTGATACATGAATTGTTACAATATTTGGGTACCATCTGTGATTTTCTACTCAAATGCAACAAAAACAATTCATATTGAGAACAACAATCACTAGTAATGAAAAATTTTATTCATATTTGAAAACAATGTGAAATGAAAAATATCCTGCAGAAAATGAAATGAGCCAGTAATCACTCTAAAAACCTTGTCTACATCTGAAGAAAGTAATGGTAATAGTAGCCATTTCCCTACAAGGAAACATTTGGCATTCATTAACTGAGCAGCCAGTGCAGTTTTCGGTTGAAACTTATAAAATCTTTTTCTTAAAACTATATTTCATGAAAAAATGTTTTTTGAAGTCCAGTAGTTGTTATTGCTATTTCTAGGATTGATGGGAGTTTCCTTCCTAACCTTTTATTTGAAGTAGTGTGGTATGTCTTCATCTTGATTATGTCATTATTTTCTCTTCAAGTTAGATGTGCTGACCATTTATTTGTTACTGTTGTTGATAGTTCTCAAGTGATGTGGTTTCAGTTATTTGGTACAGTTCTTTGTGAATCTGTATTGCTAGTCCATAATGTTCAAAGAGGGATGATCTTTACCAAGACTCTCAGATTTTACTTGCTCAAAGGCTTTTTTAATCATTGATCATAGAAAGCAGTTGTATACAGCTGATAGTTTAGATATTTCTGAGCAGGTTTGGCACTATGTATGACATCCATATGACAATCCTAATTTGACTAAGCTATTTAAGAACATGACTTGAGTTCTCAGTTTTGACTTCGTAGCAATTTGTGGTGTTGGGTGGAACTACCTCTGTCTCAGCCTGTTCTATATTCAATGAAGCTGTGTATCTGGAGGGACTGGAAGGACATTGTGCATATGGTGGGATTATAAGGACATTGTGATTTATGAGTTCTTCTGAAAATCAGCTGTCGAATTCAGGCAACTGAACCAATTAAAGACAGATTGATGAAAAGCATTTAAATTAAAATTTCTTCAGACTTAAAAAAAGAAATACACATAAATTTTAAAATAAGGATGTTCTATTTTTAGCACTGAAAAACCTAATATGAAACTTATTCTTGTGTTATTTTCTAGTCTGTGACAGAAATTCTACACCAATTCCAAGTGACAGCTGACTTATTAGTAATCATTCAACTCTATGCAAAATATGGCAAGTTCATTTTGCTTATGTCATTGTATTTACATAATTGAAGAGTTGGCAAGAATGCTATTGATAGACCATAAAAAAACGAAACATCAAAAGATATTTTATTTCCACTGTAACATATTCTACATGAGTTCATTTAAGATTAGCACAGAGTCAAACTAATGAGGTATCTATGGAATATAGAAAGTAATCTCAGTAGCCTGCAAAACTAATCTAATAACTGTTAGTGTGGGTATCCTTAGGGTTGGTCAGAAGGATCAGTAAGATTAAAGGGAAAAATCTGTTTATTGAATTTTAAATAGAAACATACAGTATGAAAAAATATTTTAAGCTTGCAAATATAAACTCAAGAATTACTGCATTATTTTTTTACATCAGTATTTTCAGTAAACATTAAAAAATTACTTTTTTCTTTTTGAAAGAATACTTTTTTTTTTAATTATCTTATAACCTATAATTTGGATGAACAAGGGAAATAACCTTTTGAATATGAAAACTTAAAATTACCCCTCCCAGAAATACTAATAAGAGAACGATTTTATTTTAAAAGAAAAACTCTTTTTCCATTTTAGAATTATTTTCAAGCAAGTCTCTTTATTTTCATATTACTGTTTTTTTTTAAGAATTATATCAAAATAATACATTACTGCATAATCCATTACCGTGAAAAAATTACATAGTTCTCTCCCTTAACGCTGTATCTTTAGTGCTTGACAAATGAAATATTCCTTCTTTAAAAATCGGTAATATTTACATTTATATTTGACAAGCTTGAAGACTATGTGCCATCATTTTTTACATAGCTGTCACTCACTATTTATTTTCAAAGTATTTGTGACACTTATCATAATAGTAGTCAGATCACTTGTGTTTATTTATTTTATTAGCAAAACATTGTGTTTAGTTATTTTGCGTAGTTGGCCTATATAGCATTCAATTTCAGAGTTATAAGCTCGATCCACCCATATATAATAAATTATATGTAAATTTACAGGTTAATTTTTTCTCAGTAAATAGATTCATTGATAAGATTTACCAATTTTTTGTATCATTCTGTATCAATGTTTTTTAGTTTTGGTGTTTGTTTTGAGTAACTGACTTAACTTTGAACACCAGTGAAATTTAAAAAAAAACTTATCTGGGAAAATGTTATGCTAACTTATTAGCAAAACCTATAGAAATTTTGTGATTATTACCCAGTATAATTTGTTTCTATTTGTGTTATTATTGTACTATATTTTTTAATACAAAAGATATATCATTTATAGAGATGTTGCCATGCATCATGAGAGTATTTGATCGTAAGTGCTTCACTTAAGGAAAATGCTAGTCAAGTCTCCAAGAAATCACAGATATTTTTTATTAGTATAATATAATTTTAGAAAAGTCGTAGGTATTGGGTTTTGAATAAAAGTTTGTAGCAATTTTCAATTGATTTGCATGTTGATTGTAAATTTCAACAGGTTTTACCTTTAAAAGTAAAAACAGGAAAATGAGATGTATTTTCATCATTTCATAGTCTTTTATTTTCAGAAAGGAAAAAACACTACAAAAAAGATATGTGTCATTTATAGAGATGGTCCCATAAATGAAAGTACTGATCATAAGTGCTTCACTAGGTTTAGATAGTCCTGGGAATGATGATAAACTACATCTGGCAGCAAGGCTTCTGATCAAGAGATTGAAGGTTTTGAGGAGTATGGAACCACCTCTTAGTTGCTGTTGTTCCCTGCAATGTGCTTGAGTAAACATCCCTTTCTTATACAGTGAAAGTAATATCTAATGGCCTAGATATCAAAAGTCTTATTAAAGAAAATGTGCCTCCCAATGGGAATTCAAACTGTCTTTCTCTTTAGTGAAACCAACTTCAAGCCATGGTCTGATTTTATCATTAAGCTATAGGAAGTCATTACAGTATAGTAAGGCTTAATTACCCTACTTAAGGAATGCGCATCTCTCATTGGACTTTTCCATGTCTATATCTACTAACTTTATTTGCAAATTGTTTAAAATTACTTTGTTTATATTTCAGCTTGTGATAATGTGACCTCCAGTGCTAACTGCGTCCTGATTTTCCTCAAGAGTGTCACTCATGATGCATTCAAGAAAGATATTAAAGAGTGTAGGCAACATAAGACAGCCTTAGTATACACCAAACGATGTGTGAAATTACTTTTAGCCCAGGAACAGTAATCTTATCCTACATCTGCTGGACAGTAAAGATCAGATCTGGAGAGAGATGAGTTCTGCCAGGTTTACTTTGCCCAAGACATGCTTTGCATGAATGAATAACTCTCTGACAAATTCATCAAAGAAGGGAGAAAAGTCTATTCTGAAGCAAAGTTAAAGTTTTCATTTTGTATTGAAAAATGAGTAGAATTATTGATACTTTACTCTATTTGTGAATTTATAGAAAATTTTAACAACATTTTATGTTTTCTAAAGCTCTTAAAATTCTTTTTATATATTACTCCATCACAACTTCACAAACCTGATAATTGTAAGCCTAACTCCAATCTCCATGAAATTAGATATGTTAGAGTGAGACGAGCTTTGTGGAAAGCTGAGTGGGTGAAGATTTGACCTTGTCAAAATATTCATTATGTCTACAAAGGAAAAAAGGAGAAAAAGAAGAAAGTAAAAAGTGCAAATAGAACTGATTTTATTCCAGAATTGTTGGAGTGTTTTACAAATAATATTTTGAGTTACTGCTTTTCTTTTGAAGATGAAGATTTTGTGCAACAGGAAATAGATGAGAAAATGGAAGATTTTTTATGACTCAACTTTGACTTAAACTTTTTACTTAGACTGAGTACTTGATACAATGTCTCCTGTTTATACTAAGCATGTGGACAGACATGTGGACATCATTAGTATTTAAAAAAAATCATATTAAATTCTATTTGAAAGGGTGTTAATTGAAGAATATAAATATTTTAATAACTTGGTAACTACAAATGTCTAAAAGCTGAAACTTTGCAGATTAATAATTTAATATATGTTTTAAATAAAATCCAAAGAAGAATTTGCAATGTTATTGGTCCTGACTGGGCATCTCAGCTTCAGTTAATTTCTCAACGCCATAATATAGTTTCCTTTTGCTTTTTGTATAAATACTTTCATGGTTATTGTGCTGATGAACTTTCCTCTATGTTACCTAGACTATGAATCTAAGCTCAGTAGTAGATTGGCAGCTAGGTCTCATCATTTTACAGTTGAAATAGCTAGATATAACCATAAGCTCTATGGTAATAGTTTCTTCTCTTGCACGTTTCACTTGTACAACTTTCTTTCAACTTCTTGCTTCTAAATAAACTTTGAGCTTCAAAAATTTAAATGCAGTGTTAATTGTTATCTTCTGTCTTCTTAATTCTTGTTCTATTATTGTCCTCCCTCCTTAATAGTGTTTTTTTTTTTCTCATATTCTCTAACGCTCAGTGACTCCTTGCATCTTAGTGGCTTTATTGCCTGGATTGGAGTGAAATGTTTATTTAAAAAAATGATTACTGTGAAAATTTTATCTATTTTTGTAATTTATAATTAAATTTTATTTTAAGTTCATATCCACTCAGAAGGGATATTGTGTTTTATTAATAATTCTATCTGAAACTGACTAATTAATAGAATATGTTCTAATAATGTGTCTGCTATGATTTGTATCTGTTTAATTTGTTTATTTTACCAAATCTTAACTTATATTTATTTTTAAATTTTTTCCTCACAAAATTTACATCTTAAAATGGGACTTTTTGTGATGGGCTAAGTATTCAAACTTAAAATTCTCATAGCTTAATTAAGTGTTATGGGAACTTACCTATAACAATAATGGACTCTTCCTGACACTATAAATACTGCGCCTCTCAAGAGGTATAATGAATGAATGGTGTAATGAGTCGAGACAATATTAGTTCACTCTAACCAGACAGTCATTACTAACAACTTTAACTTCTTGTACTATATTTCTGTTGTAATATATCTTTGTTATTCTACTCTTGTGTTCGTGTTGTTCTTCCTTGGTTCTAACCTTGGACCATAATTGTGGTGCGAGTATATTGGACCATAACATTAACATTACTTGATATATTCAATTTATGAGATTATATTCTTGTGATACTTGCAATTACCATACAATAACATTTTCTACTATAACTGATAAACATAAAAAATATAAGACCATCAAATCAAAAGGCATAAGACTTTTCCATACATATATTTCTACATTGGATAATTTATTTTCCTGACTACTAAATTTTCTCTAATATTTGCAATTATTTTTCCATGTTCCTCTGATATCATTAAAATCATGATATATGATCATTCTTTATCCATACAAATATAATTTGCTGAGTAGTTATCAGCAAATTTTACTTCTATTTGACTTTTACATTTTTATTCAAACTAATATGTACCTTTTGTTTTGTTTTCAATTGCAATTGAGTAATAATTTTTGAATCCTTTATTACATGAACATAACATGGAATCACTAATAATAATTAGAATAGATAACCAACAATTATGCATTTAAAGATTAATAGAATCTTAAATGAAATAAATATTCTTCAAGCATCTGAAAGATAGCTTCTCTTTTTTTCAGAATATTTAATGTTTTAAAAAATTTAGCTTTCATCTCACTATACCAAATAAGTTTGAATGAATAAAATAAAATTATAGTCAAAGCAACATATGAAACTCAAAATGATAGTTTATATATATATAATACTGTAATGTCATAAGTACTGGTGTTTTTCACAACTTTATTCCTAATTACAACTGACACTAGTCTAAAGTATGATCCCTAATAAAGAGTTGACTAAAGATTAATTCAGTAAAATACTAACTCAGTTTGTTGCCTGTGATGAGATCTGCATGTACAAAACACTAACATTGTTTTTGACTTTTGTGTTCTCAGTAAAAGAATAAAAATTTGTATATATTTTTACATTGTGTTGGAAGAAAAATTCTACAGACATAACCAAATTCATTAAAGATTTTTTGTATCTTCTCAAACACCTGGATTTGTAAGGGAACAAATTTTCTGTGATTATGGAATTGCGGATGGAATTGCAGAATCGTTAATCTTAAACGGAATTTGTTTCTTAATGAAATTTTCAATAATAAATCACAAATTAATTGTTTGATTTTTTAAGATTTAAAAAAAATTTTTCAAAACTTAATAACTGTCTCTCCGATTTTGTTAAGCATTTTAATAAACATAACACTACATAGTTATTTCCTTAAAATTTGTTTTTACAAATATTTGTAGTTGTTTATAATTAAGAGCAAAAATGTTTACACAAAAAAAGAAGAGGATTGTCGATTTTCTGAGAATATGTTGGTTAGTCTATTTTTAAATATTTTAAAACTTTTCTAGGAAACTGTATGTTGCAAACAAGATGAAAGTCAGAAGGTCAAGGGTTGGTCTTGACCACCGAAATCCCTTGCTAAAGTGGAAATGGAAGACAGATATTAGTTGCTGTCAAAATTGGATGGGGGGCAGAGAGAGAGAGAGAGAGAGAGAGATCAAACCAATAAGTTTAACATATTCATTTCCTTTAAGGCCTCACACAATTTACAAGTAAAAGATTCTAAACAACTTGTTTTATGAATATGAAAGAAAAGTAAATGCTATCATGTGTCTACCATACAATTTAGAAATAAAGGAAAAGAAATTCTCCAAAAACACCATTCTATGAAATGACTGGCTTGTCTAAGTTTACCATCACACAGTGATTCCCTCGGATTAATAATTGCATCATCAGTATTGTAAACAAATTTAAATTGAATGAAAAAATTCCTTTAATAATATTAACTATCAATGATTATTTTTTAATATTTTATTTATATTTTTTAATCTAAACCAGTTGCATGAATAAGCAACAAATTGCCAAGATGACTGAATAAATTCAATTTCAATATAGTAAAGTTGGGCCAGCTCCACTAAAAAAAACCCCAGAAAATGATCCCAGTATCTAAAATTTGTGCTAAAGCCAGAGTAGAGCAATTTCCTGATAGCTTTTATGCAGAAGAAAATGTTATTTTGCAAATTCTGTCTCCATAGTGTTGACATTTTTAGGGTTGACACAATCAAAGATCACATTCAAATCAAAAACCCATTTGACAAAAAAGTCTTTAAAAAAAATCAGCTCAACTGAAACAGAAGATAATCACTACTTTGTTGAGAGTAAAGAGGTACGAGATGATTTTGTCTTTGATTTTTTTAAAATGTGCAAAATTGACAAAATGAAACAATTCATATTAAAACATTGTAAAGAAGGTGGTGCTATTGCAAGTGCCAATTCTGTTAGGCAACTTCATCTACCAAAATTGTTTGCTTGTTACTTTGCTGGCCTGAAAGCCAAGCATGTTAATCAATCAGCATCATAACAGGTGAAACAACTATCATGACCACAGCATTTTGAATGTAATTGCAAACATTTGTTAGGAGTCATTTCTCATTGATATTGTTATGTTGTGGGAATGCAATCATCAAACTGTAAGTCAGGCATGAATCCAAGCTGTAACTCGTGTGGATATTGCATTTGAGGATATTATTGGCTTTGTAACAGATTTTGCAGCCTATTGCAAAAAAAAAGGCTCATAAGGAAGTGTTGTCAAGTGTCTTTGTTAACAGTTGCCATGTGTTGTGCTTATCACATATTTTAAATCTTGTTGGTGAAGTATTTTCACTCTGGAGAGCATTTGATAATGTTACCCAGCTCATTACTTTCATCAAATCAGCCTTTTCTAAAAAGTCTAGCAGAAAAATGTCATGAAGTTTTCTTGCCTAAGGAACAAGTGAAACTACCCCCCTGTACCAGTGGCAACCAAATAGAATTTCTGGTTTAATGCAGTTAAATATCACTCATCCTTTGTACAATTTTATGAAGGATTCTTTAAGCAAGAAAAGAGCTATGGCTTTGCAGTAGATAGGATTCTGGAATTAGTAGATGATGGTCAACTACATCATGCCTCTTACCATAATTTGCACCTAAATCTGCATTTTATGAATGAGAACTGCACTCATTTAATTACAGTTTTGACAAACTTAGGAAAAGCTAATTCTCCACATGCATGTGTTGTATATAACATGATGGAGGATGTAAAATAGTATTTGCATACTGTTACATCAAAATCAACATTTGGTTAAGAAACTGATTGTCTTTTGTCTGAACTAGAAGACACAGTGAGGGAGAGAGTTATCTTAAATTTCCAAAATTTTAACATTTAATAAAGATTTGTATATATTTACTATTTCTTGTCCTTCCTTACTCTCAAATTTCCTTCCTCTCTCACAACCTTTCTTGTATCTCTATCTATAAAAGGCAGGATGTGTGTGTGTGTGTGTGTGTGTGTGTGTGTGTAACGAATGCACAGCCGCAATTTTCGACAGATTTGCACCAAAATTTACATGCACATGCTTCAAGTTAGCGGGAAGGCCAAGACTGACCTTGCACTTCTCAACTCCCAACGATAGTGGAAATAATCAATTTTTTCATGCTTCTACAGCAGTTTTCATGTAGTTTGCAGCCATTTTCTACTGGCTAAAGTGAGAGCCTATAGCTGGCTGCCATGAATAGGCAGGAAGATTCTATTGGCCTGTGTGAGAGCCAACAGCTGACTGATATGAATGTTAATTAGCATGCTAGCATGCAAAAAAAATCAATAGCTGCATTCGTCACAAGTGGGAAAAATTTAAATCTGCATGGCACTTTACTCCAATTGACTCATTCGCTTGCTTAAACTCAACGTTGATTCTGATTCCGCAGAACTGGGTTGGATGTGAAAAAGTATTTGTTGTTAACATTCTTTTTTCATTCGGTTTTTCCAGTTACGAGTCCTTTTTCAAAGCTGATCGTTTTGTGTTCATTTTGTTTAGTTCTTTTTTCGTAACAGATTTAATGTTTAGTATAGAGCTTAGAAAAAATTTGCAGTGTGAGATAGGCAAGAAGTAAGGCATGTAGCAACATCAGCATGGCAAAGGGCACTCCTTTAAAAGCAAGGAAAAATATTTTAAGTCAAGTGATAGCAATTGCTGTATGAGTTGTACGATTTTTGAATTCATTTTTATACCTTTACTGCAAACTTTACATCTTATTTTCAATTTTTATTTTTGACAAATTACCCCATGGGAATCTGCTACTTATGTTGTTCTTTTTTTTGTTGTTTTTTTTTTTATATCTCTGAAATCTTTCATGCCAACTAAATAGTTAGTAAATTTTGAGTATCAGTAAAGCACATTATAATTGTTTATCGTTATATCTCTTTAATTTTCATTTATAAAGTAATAGTTTATTAGAAATTATATTTTTCCTAATTCTGTTTTAGCAGAGGATACGAATGTCTGTTAGGAGCAATATTAATTTTAAATATTTGTATAATATCTATCAGGTTTTAAACTGATTTGCCAATTCTCAAACTTTTCAGATCCATTATGTACATCTTTTAAAAGTATTTATTAAGCATCAGAAAAGCACAAGTATATTATTGTTAAAAATTTGCAATCAGAAACAATATCAGTATTTGGTGGCACAAGTTAACTTATCTCCTTTCAGTATTACTGATTGTTATTTTTTATTATGTTGACTTATAAAGGGAGTTAATTCCATTAAGTTTAATTTATCTTGTGCAGTTTTTAATCAGAAAATTTCTCAATTGTAATGGATTAATTGATGGTTATGAGATACAACAGAACAATACAAGTGTTGAATATTTATCTTTGATCTTTTCACAGCCCTGAAAGAAACCTGCAAGTCAGTGAAGTTAAATAAAAAAGAAAGACCAATTAAAATTATTAGTCAAGATTGTGCAAAACAAAACAGCAACAATTTTTTTTTTAATTTGATCTTTATGCCAAGTGTAACTGATTCATGCACAAAACCTGGACTTGAGCCATAAATGAGACATTTTAAAGAGTGAATTTATTTTCTGGAACAGAGCCAGGATCAAGACAAAAAATAGGTTGATTCATAGCAATCAGCAAAATGTCAGTTGATCCAGACATTTTCCAAGTGTCATCAAAGATTCTATTCTCATAATGTAGGCAAGAAGCAACAATGCAAATGACACAAATCCCCTGGCAATAGATGGCTTTCTGTTCCTGTTTCTTGCTGTGAATTAAGGTTAATTACAATACATGCCCAAGATATAAAAAAATCCAATGTTAATACTGTTGAATATGTAATTTTTTTATTTGAATACATTTATCAGTCATGCAATAACCAATATGTAAGTTAAATAATGATGATGATGATGATGAGAGATTTAATAGATCAGAATGCCTGACCATCATTTTAGTGTCGCGTTTGACAGGCTGAATGCTAAAAACATCTGAAAATTGTTTAGCTGCTGCTGTAGCATTTTGTCATTCTTACAAGAAGCAATTTCCATTAAATTTTGTCTACAAAAGAAAAATACAGCCATATTTATTGTTCCTCCTAATGAAAACTATAATTTATACCAGAGAAAAGTATAAAATATCTATGGAGATTATTTGGTAATAGAAGTATAATTGGTATAAAATTCTTCACATTTTTCTGAATGGCCATTTATACAGAGTGAGAAAAATGTTACTTAAAATCGGTGAAAAGTGGAGAAAAAAGATCATTCAAATAAAAATTTATGAATATTTATAAAGTTTGAACAGCAAACCTTTTGAAAAAGTTACAATATAGTCACCTAAATCATTATCTAGCCATGAACAACTGTATGTTGCTTTTCCCACTGTCATTGCAAACTGTAAAAGCTAAAACAATATAGTGGGGCAGATATGCCATAAAATTTCCAGATGTTATCTCTAATAAAATCTTTGGTTTAAGATCTTGACAACCTTAATGCCTCTCCTGATTGTTACCAGTATAAAAAGTTTTTTTAGGAAACCAACCCTAAAATTGGCCATTTGGGAAGGATAGAGAAGTCAGCTTGAGGCCAGTGATCTTGAAAGATTCATTTTGTGTTAAGATGAGTTAAGGTAAAGATGAGCTTCACTCAGAGTTGAATTCATTTGAATTCACATAGTAAATCTGTTGGAATTACAGGGATCTTGAAAATGAACACATCCTCCTTTTTTCTTACCTCAGTTTGGATATTTACCTCTATGACATGTAGGAAAAGCTGCTTTACAAGTAAGTTACACTGAACAACTCTGGAGGGTTGAGATTTCCTGAGGAGTATGATCAGTGTCCCAAATTTTAGTTGAAGTCAATTTGGAGTAAAACTAATACAAACCTAGAATTGAGGAAATGAAGTGGGTTCTGAACAACCTCAAAAGTGTCTATAACTGAGTCAATTGACAAATACAGTTGGAACTTCCTAGCAATCTTGTAAAATCTTTGATTCTATTTCTTTGAGTGTATCCTTCTTTTGAGTAATAGTGCTTTTCTAAAAAAATCACTGGCAATTTCCATACTTTTGGGTTATGTTTTACATTTAAAACAGTTGAATAAGATCAAGTTTAATCCTGAGCATTTAAGATTTTTGTTTGAAAATGGTTTAACCATGGACTGTCATTGCAGACTGTAAAAGCTAAAACAATATAATGGGGTAGATGTGCTATAAAATTTCCAGATGTTATCTCTAATATCTTCCAGATGGTATCTCTAATATCTTCCAGATGGTATCTCTAATATCTTCCAGATGTTATCTCTTTGCTATAAGATCTTTTAGAGTTGCATACACAAAAAATTATTTCATTTGGTTTTAAAAGGCTACTTTAATCTGAAATTGGTCTCTGGTGACCTCCAGTTAAGTCAGAGATCAACACCTATTGTATCTTCTTTTTTCTGTCCTAGTAACATTACTTACAAGAATTGTTTGGCTGATATACAGATCACAAAGTCACCAACAGTAATGACACAGAGGTCAAATGATTTTATCTGTCCTATCATTCTTACTGGCAATACTTCACAGAAAACTTAACACCTCTGTCCATTTTCCTACAAATTTCTTAATTTGGCTAGAAATGGCATGATATGTATTTTGATGACTTCTGGTGATCTTGAATGCCCTTTGAGGTCAAACATACATAGTCTATTACTTGAGATTTGGGGCTGAGTCAATTTCTACATATGGTTGAGTTCATTTTTACAAGAAGGATATAGGAGAACAATCCAGGGTACTGTTGCATCTAATGTTTTGGCAATTCACTTTATTAAGAAAAATAAGTCATTGCCTACTCATAACTTTATAGGAAAAGAAAAGAAAAATGTAATAAAACATATTATCCATAAAAGACTAGGATTATGAGAATTTATATTTTTCTGTGATGCAAGCACATACATAAACTTTGGTGTATAAATATAGAGTAGCCAAAGTAACTGAGTAAATTAAATGTTAGCAAAATATTAGAGACTACTTAATAATGTTTTTCCTTTGCCTGAATAATGGTGGCTATGCAATATAGCATGAAGTTTACAAAATGAAGCAGGGTCAATATTAGGGTCTCTCCCACTCTCTGAAACTTTGATATGGGTCACCCCTCTCTACTATAAGTCAATTTCAAAGTTTACCAGCTTGGAGCCACAAATCCTCGAAGGAAAACTGGAGAGAAGGACAGCACTTTTTTAAATTACCAAAAATCAGGGAATTATTCAATTTAAATGAAAATTTTAGTACATATTCATTAATTATTTACTTTTATAATGAATAGGTTTTTTATTTTTAAAAATCTGAGAAAATGTTATGCTTTTTGTAATAACCACCAATATTTTCATGACTAAATTCTATTTGAAAAAAATGTTGAAAATTTATATCTTTTGATAAAGATTAATTGTGGATGCATCTCTGCTGAAAAATAAAATTTTACATAGATTCCAACACAACATAAATTGGATTGTTTTAAAAAATTGTTTTAAAAACAGTATTTTGGTTTTGGGGAAAATTTTTCATGTGTTGAAATCTTTAACCATTTTTATTTTTTAAGCGATAATTTTTCTCAGTTTTATCTTTCTAGAAATGTAAAAAATTGGGACTAGAAATTTTATTTTAATTACTAGCTGTGGGCTTCTGGTTAGTATTGCTATTAGTGAAAAAAAATCAGAGATCTTCCTTAGTGGATGATCTTGGAATAAAAAATGATTTTACCAAGATATATTACCTTTTTAATTGATTTAAAAGAACTGTTCAGAAAGAAAATTACAATTTAAAAAATAAGTGCTACTGAAATTAGCACCCCACCCTCTCCAGTAGGCATGGAGTCATCATGCAGTTAAGAGGTTCGGGATAGTAAGCACCAGCCCTGTTGATTATTATAATTGATGATTGACAATATAACTTAGGTAGAAAAAAGTAAAAGTGCAAAAAGGAAAAAAAAACCTGCTGAAACCAGTCCTTTTGGGGCTCTAACCTTGTTGAGGTTCCTGCATAGTAAGCACTGCATCAGCCATGCAGATATATGATGTATATTAGTTGATGACCGACAATGTAATATCAGCTTAAAAATAATGATCAATCAACACAGTGCAAATCTTCCAACAATGATGTTTTCTGGACCAGGTGAAGTGCAATAAGTGGTGCCATTATATCAATAATAGTATCATTGTTAGTTGCCTACTATGAAACCCCATGGAATACTGTATACACTGACTGATGGGATAAGTGGCATTTGATGTGATGCAGTGTTCTCCTTTGTTGGGTGGTTATCATTCTTGTCACTTGCTGGCACTCCCATAATTGCATCACCTGTAGGAACCCTTACTTTTTATGTGCTACTCATGTCTGTTTGGGATTCCCATATTCCTGGCATATTCTTGCTAGTGTTGCCTAAATAGAACTCAGAACAGTTACCACCTCAGTAATAGAATGCTCTCTAGCTTTGAAACTCATTTTGTGATCTAATGGCTTAAAATCCAGTCTGTGCCCCAAGACTGCTACAGCTACACTACCTCCTTACCTATTATAGCATACATATCATTTTAGCTCTTATTATATAAAACATGTCATCTGGCTGAGTCAATTTCTACAAGTGAGGAAGGGGAGAACCTTCTGGTTGAACTCATTTATACATGTATAGGATGGGAGAACAATCCAATGTACTGTTGCATCTTATGTTTTAGCAATTCACCTTATTAAGAAAAATGGGTTATAAACCACTCATAATTTTATAAGAGTAAAAAAAGGAAAATGTGATAAAACATATTATAGAAATAGTAAGCTTTTCATTTTTTTTTTGTTTTTGCTGATACATAGGCTAAAAATGGAAATTTACCAGAGACTAAATAAGTATTGCTCGAAAGCAGATATTAATCACAGTAGTGTATTGAATTGTCCACTACTCATCGCTGTGATTAATATATAAAATATACAAGACAAACATTTTCAAAAAGAGGCTATTATGTTTCAGCACTTAACAAATAAATAATGAAAATCCCTATTAATATTCTTTGACACTGGATATGCTAATGACAGTAATAAAAGTTTCTTTAATTTAGGTTTCTCAGAATACTTAGAATATTATTATAAGTTGTTTTATTTTATAACAAATTAATAGATCTAATTAAAACAAATGTATATAGAGAAAAAGGAACATTTAATATATTATTGTTAGGCTTTGTTGGTGGACCTGAAAGAAAATTACAAAGGAAAATAAAATGAAAACATTCATTTTTATTCAAATAAAAAAATTTATTTCCATTTGAATAGTGATGCTGAAATTAACAGCAGCAACTTGAAAAAGCTATGATCATGTGACACTATGACCTTTGGTAAACATGGCTGATGGCTTAGTAAGAGTCAAAGTACCTATTGTAATAGCTGTCTCTGAATCTATTTCTGCTTTGGTGACAGTAGACTCTGCTTCCATATTCATTGAAAAATTTGGCATAGCAACCACCACAGTAGTCAGGCCTGTAAAAGAAATGGTAAATTCAGAACATATAGGATTACTGATCTCCAAAAGAGGGATTTTAATTAAAGAAGTTTAAAGTTTTTTGATATTCAAGCTCACAAATAAATTGGGTAGCAAAAATTATAGGAATTATGTTGCAAACAGTGCATTTTTTTATTTGCAAGCTATTAGGTTGGTGCAAAAATAATGTCGTTTTCTCACATATGTTACTATGTGAGAAAACGACATTATTTTTTGCACCAACCTAATATATGAAACTTGATAGCATAAACCAATTGCTAGAAGATAAACAGATGTAACTGTTGCAAAAAAAAAAAAAAAATAATGTATTGCATGAATTGATTGTATGAATTCTTATGGTGCACATTTCAATCATTGCTTTCTTTAAATTAAGTACAATATATAATTGCATATTCTTCTTCTAAAATAATAGGACATTGGTAGCCAAAAAAAGATGACGATTTACTATCATGAAAGATATTAAGAGCAATTGTTTTAAAAACAAGGAACTCTTAATATTTCTGACCAATAGAAATGATCAATCAATTATGTAGTTACTCTGACACAAAGTCTCACTAGGGAATTGGTCTATGAAATGAACTTGATAACTATTATAGTAGATACCAAACCAGCAGAACCAGTACATTCAAATGTACAAAAATTACTGTCAGTATTTTTTGGTTTTTATTTGTAGAAAATTGAAAGAGGAAAACCTGATAAATGAAAACAATTGAGATTATAATATTAAAAAATATAAGAAAGTTGAGTCAAGAAATATCAGTATCTCTGAATTACTTTAGGAAAATAATTCTAATATTTTCACAATAAGAAGAAACCATGAATTAATTTATTGACAGTCATATCTTTGAATTTTGTTAAAATATTCCCCAGAATTTGCTGCTTTTAGTCATAAACTCTAAGAAATCAATAATGTCTGACTCATTTTCACCCTTCCTTTCATCATTGCTTTTTATTACATTGCTGAGGCTGTTTCATACCCTATGATTGTTCATGAAATTAGAATGGGTCAGAAAGAGATGGGAACTCATATCCCTTACTCTTAGTTTCCTGTTTGATGTAGATGGTGCCTTACAGAGTTTGATATAGTCAGTGCCTTACAAAATTTGATATAGATGGTACCTTACAGAGTTTGATATAGTCAGTGCCTTACAGAGTTTGATATAGATGGTGCCTTACAGAGTTTGATATAGTCAGTGCCTTACAGAGTTTGATATAGACAGTGCCTTACAAAATTTGATATAGATGGTGCCTTACAGAGTTTGATATAGTCAGTGCCTTACAGAGTTTGATATAGATGGTGCCTTACAGAGTTTGATATAGTCAGTGCCTTACAGAGTTTGATATAGATGATGCCTTACAGAGTTTGATATAGTCAGTGCCTTACAGAGTTTGATATAGTCAGTGCCTTGCAGAGTTTGATATAGATGGTACCTTAAAGAGTTTGATATAGTCAGTGCCTTGCAGAATTTGATATAGACGGTGCCTTACAGAGTTTGATATAGATGGTGCCTTACAGATTTTGATGAAGACAGTGCCTTACTTACTCACAACAGAGTTCATCCAATTAGGCAAAATGAAATTTACTCTTGCCTAGTTAGTTGCTTAAGGTTACCAGATTTGTAAGACCTGTTACACAGGCTCCAAAAGATGTGAGATGCAAGTTTACATTTCATCAGAAACTATTTCGAATCAATCCTATTAATTTTACAGCTTTAGAATGGAAAATAACCTGAGTGTTATGATAATATGAAACTAGTAAAAAATTAAAACACTTCATCTAAAACCCTTAGTCTACTTATGACCTATTTTATCAAATTGTCATCACCTCCAAAAATAATATAATGGTTATCAAAAGGTAGTGCTTATCAGATAGTATAACACCTCTATCAACCAAAGGAACCACAATAAGTACTTTTTCAATTAGGATTATTTCTTTATCAATGAATATCAAGGCAAAAATTTATTAAAGAAATTCCACTGTATTATAAATATGATCACATACTACAAAGAAGTGAAACAATGTAATATATAAAATTATCACAATCAAGCTAGACATTTATCTAGATTTAACTAAAAATAGCAAAGGCTGAGTTTTGATGTCTATATTAAAAATAATCTGACCATCATGCAGTTCTTGGATATCACACCTTGTCTATTTTCTTGAGCATCACACCTTGTCTATTTTCTTGAGCATCAAGATTTTACCTCTTTATTCCAAAACACTAAAATGTTTTTGAAACTGGATCTTATATGTGCCTATGACCAAATTCCAATGGCTGACAAAGATATTATGAAAAAGATATTATGAACATTTGGCCTATATGAATGTACAAAGATAACCTTTCACATTTTTCTGTATTTCATCAATGATGCATTCCATGGAATGGATTTTGTGAGATTCAGAGATGATGTATTAATAACATGCAGAAATAAAGAAGGGAATAAAAATTCGCCTCTGATAAGAATTTCCAACATTTACAGCACAATGAATTGCAAAATTAATAGCACAAGAATCACATTCCTACCAGAAATTATTACCACAATTTGCATATGACCATTAATTTTTTTTCTTAAGAGATTTATCAACATACTCACTTATTACAAAAGAATTATATCTCACTGTTCTTATATACTTGCACTCCTAACAGACATTCGAAAATGGTTGTAAGACACAAGGATTAGCATAAGGAAGGTAAAAAAGTATTAGAAAACTGCACAAAATTACATTATATTAAGGATAGCCCTGAAAAAGAACACCAATAACAACATGCACATTGGAAAATACTGTTCTATTAGGCAGCAAACATTTTATGGTAAAACTACACCTATTTCATTCTTTTCAATGAAACATTTTGTGAGAAAAAAAAAGGTTCTTGTTCAAAACAGCATCAAGCTCAGTTAGTAGTAAGATGTAGGATAACTTAGGAACAACAGATAATGTAAGCAACCTCCTACAATCTGAAATGTTTCAGTTTTAAATAAACCACAAAGCTGAAAAAAAAAGTTGTAAAAGAAAAAAGCCATAAAAAACCAAATCAATGAAACTCTTATCTACACAGTAAAAATACATCACTTTTGACAGGAAGCCTATAACGATATCTGCTACTATTAAATGGTACCATAATATTAAAAAGCCAGCATTTTACCATCTATGCAGATCACCAAACCTTTTATTCTCTCCAAAATGCATTGGACAAGTACTCACCATCAGAAATATGTCACTTGGATTTCTTTGCTCATTCTTCCACTGATATTAGACATATCTCTGGGAAGAGCAACATAGTCACAGAAGCCATATCTCAAACTACACTAAACACAGTTCGACTTGATAAAACCATCTAATTTGAATTATAACAATATCTGAGAAACACCAAAATACATTAACAGACGCTTCACTAATTAAAATTCCATCACCTAATAGTGCAGCTGATATCTGGTGTGGTTTAAAAGGAATCGACTGTAGTTGGGATCATTGAATCAATGTGAATGATCTTTTCCTTAGTTGCATAGTATGTGCTTCCCCAGGCATAGATACAGTTTTGAATTAAGTGTATTCCTTCTCCTAGACTAGTTGCCACCCAAAGCTACAGAATCCAGTCTGTCCTGCTATTTACCGATAGCTAGGAAGAGAAGAGATGGATTCATACCTTTCCAAAGGATGTTAGCACAGATGTGAATGTAAAGAAATGACTGGAATTTGAACTTGGCTCTCTGATTCTTCAATAAGAGCTGCAATCCATTACTCCATCATATGGTTTAAAATATAGAAACCAAAACCCTACATCCTAACTAGTCTGTAAAAGACCCTATTCAGACATTTTTATAATATGGTATACCTTGGAAAGAAAACTGAAAATGAAACTGATCTGTGACTGTTTCATCTGGTCTGGCATGAACAAAGATGTTAGAACGGGTACACACTACAATGCCAGTGACACATGATATTCTGGTATACAAAATCACCACAAGGTAAATTTAATAAATGAGATCATTGTTAGTAAAATGCTGTAACATTGTGTTGTTACTAAAATAATGACATAGATGAATGTAACAAAGCAATATAGTATCTCAACAAAACTAAATATTTCAAGATACTAAGAACAAGGAAACAATACCTGCATAAGATAAGATTCAATATTATCAATTAATAGTGGAAAATAAAAACCCAAATATGTCATTATATCACAAAAAAGAGGAACATAATGGCATCAGGATATTCCCCTATCACTTGATCTGAGCAAGTAGAAACTGACCTTAAAATTGATACTTACACACATCTTGCATTTGGGTAAGCAGCACAATAGGCACCATGGCAAGGGTTATTGCAGCGTGGCATAGGCCTGCCATCTCCGCACATTAGCCGGTAAGCTGTAGAGAAAATGTGTTGACATTTATAAAATTGTAAAAATAATTTTTAAAAGTATAGTTCAAGAATTTAAAGGCAGTATTACAAGGGAGATAACTCAAGAGTTCTAATTCATGAGAAAGCAATTCAAAATAAAGCAGTTGTAATATTTGTATTAAACAACACGGTAATGTCGTTAATAGCATTTTTGTATGATATTATTTTGTCATTCTCTATTTAATATAGAATTTGAAAGAATAATTGAATGTTAACTAATAAATAAATGTTATGAGATGTTATAAATTTAAAATAATAAAACAAAAGAAACATGTTCATTAAATTTGATATTTAGACATTGCAATTTTAAACAAAAAAATTTAATTTTTTCCTTTTCAATAAACAAGTGGTTAAAAATTTTCTGAACATTTTTGTATTGAGGACATTTGTACCAAAACATACACAGAAAATCCAGTTTACATCTTTTATAAAGATTTATTCTCTATACGTATTACAGACTTCATGAACCTGTAAATACAATGAATGCATATTGAATAAAAAATAACCATACAGAAATAATTTCTCTGCAGGGATAAGCTTTCTTGTATAAAATTTGAAACAAGATAAAAGTGAAATAAAAGTGAAATGAGATATGCATTGTAGCAAAAGCTAAGTGAAATTTTAATAAGACAAGATAAGGAATTTATTTACGAATTTACATGCTTGAAGTTGTGTCAGTAGCTCATTTCAGGAAAATGAATCAGAAATTTTTAAAGTCGGTAGTTTTAACAAATTGTTGTGAAGAGGAAATGTTTATACAACAGATTAAATGCTCTGACACAAAATAATATTAAAAAATGTTTAAAATATAGGTAAGAGAGTTTATTGATCACAAAAGTGATATATGGTTGAATACATTCAAAAGTAGATGAAGAGACATAGTTTGAAAGACTTAGCTTTCTTGGATTGTTGAAAGAAAGTTCTTTGAAGTGCTTGGTTAAAAGCCAATAATATAATTAACAAGTAATTTGACACTGGCAAAAACTTGAACACTGGATGTGGTGAATAGAAACAGAACCTTTCACATGACTTCAAACACTCTTCACTTATTAATTTAATCTTTCTCCTCATTTTATATCAAAAGAAATTTTTCATAGGCTTGCTATTTTCTTTTCTTCTTTCTTGGCTCATCAGCTAATTTCTGTGGAAGCAAGGTTTTCATTTGGTCCAAAACAATTTCACATATATAGGCTCAAAAGTTTATTTCCATCTTTTTCTCAGCTCTCTCTGTCATTGCCCGAAAGAAAATTTCATATAAGTTTTTGAATTCTTTTCCATCTTTTTTCTCAGTCCTCCAAATTTGAAGGGAGTGGATAAAGGGAGTTATTATTATTTCACGCTCACTACACAATTACAGAAATATCAGTTTATTGACTGAAATATGTTTACATATGTATAAAAATAGATCAAAGTGAATAAATATTAATCTATATAAATACCATGAAAACATATTACTCAATATTTTCCTGTTTTCCTATTGTCTTTCTTGGAACTCAGCTCAGTATGTTGGTAAATTGGTCAGTAAGTTTTATGGCTGTGATACAATCAGAAAGTCCTTTTTCATAAATATTATATTTTATAATTCTTGAAAATATTTTGCATTTTAGAGTAATCTAAAATGAATATACTGCAAGGAAAGATTTCCAGTCAAAAAGTTGACAATCAGGATATATAGTATAATAGCACATAATATAACCATACTGACATGGTTGTAATATCACCAGACATTCTAATGTATATATGTATATAAGGTGTCAAAATAAAGCTTACATTATCAAACACTATGAACACTTGAAAAAATTCTTCATTTAAATGCCAAACATACATTTTTATATTAACTTGCAAAAAATCTTAAACTTGGAAATACTTATTCATAATAAAAAAGATATATATATAATTTATCTTTCTCTTGCTGTCTCTCTCTCTCTCTCTCTCTCTATATATATATATATATATATATATATATATATATATAATTATTTATTTAAAAATTATAACATAAATATGTTATAAAATCACAACAAAAATAGCCATTTTGTTTCAACACCTCTGACACCATTGATAAGACACCAGAGGTGTTGAAACAAAACGTCTATTTTTGTAGTGATTTTATAACATATTTATGTTATAATTTTTAAATAAATAATTATATTCACTCTACTCTGTATTGAGCTCTTTTTTAAGAATAGTAATTGTTGGTTATTGGAATTTATTCCGTATACACCAATCATATACTTGGGTATATATATATATATATATATATATATATATATATATATATATATATATATACATTGTGTGTGTGTATGTGTGTGTGTGTGTGGTTTGCTGAAAAATTCTTAGCCCAACATACTTTTTAAAATGTGATCAAATGATAAAACAGTAGAATGGGCTTCGTTTTAATCAGCATGCATTCATATAAATGAATAGACATGATGAACTTTATCAAGATAAATGTCATATATATATATATATATATATATATATATATATATATATGATAAAATATAGTTTTAAAGTATGTGATATTTATGGATTAAAGTGTTTCATATCAGGAATAGAGTGTATATAAATATAAAAGTGGACATTGAAGTCACTACCCAGCAGTGACATTCTGTTTCATGCTAAATGCAATTGTCAGGCCATGGTCATGCATTTAGCATGAAACAGACTGTCACCTGTGGGTTTTGACATCAATGTCCACTTTATATATATATATATATATATATATATATATATATATATATATATATATATATATGTGTGTGTGTGTGTGTGTGTGTGTGTGTGTGTATGTGTGTGTGTGTTTCAATATAAATGACTGGCCAAGATTGTATTTTTTTTATTTCTTAGCTAATTTTTCTTGTTTAAAAACACATTCACACAAAACTGAATAATCCTATACTAGTATAATATACTTCTTATTTGTTCTCCATTTTTGTGGTCAATTCTTATCTTATAAAAAAAGTGCCTGAATTATAGTTGGATATAAATTTGGAACACAAATTGAATGTGCTTTCTCTCTCTCTCTCTCTCTCTCTCTCTTTCTCTCTTTCCCTCATTAGAAGTGTTTAGCTTTAACTACATTTAAAAAGATTATGTTTCATTGTCTTGTCACAGAGCTATCGTATCAATATATTTCTTTGTTTTTTTATTTTGTCAACATGAGCATATTTTTGCTTATTGAAATAAGAAAAAAGTAATTTTTTTTGTCATATTTTGCCTTTTGATTTTGAGAAATGTAAAAATATGACAAAAAATTATATAATCTATAGAGAAGGTAGTGTGACTATTCAAACATGTCAAAAATGGTTTGTAAAATTTTCAGCAAGAGATTCCTCACTGATAATGCTTTGTGGTTTGATCAGTTGCGATTGCTATCACAACATTCTTTATTCTTCTTTTATATGCTAATTCATTTCAAGACATAGGTGATCATAGCCCTCCATAACTTCCTATCTTTTTATTGTGGAGTGATTTCACAGTGGAGGCTTTTAGTTGTACTAGGTCGGTCCTAAAATAGGTTTGACATACAAAACGTTATGAATTTGATATAATAGGTATGATGCAGAGTAATCTAGTTGTGGTTGCTGATACTTTAGTATTCGACTAAATGTCGTCCGACATAGACTCACTGACCTACTGACTCGTTACTCTTACTACTCCTACTTATTATAGGTGGGAAAGTCTATTAACTATGGAATAGGTGTGTTCCACTATAACACTTTTGTTGCTCTAAGTAACCCTTTTCCTTTTAACACCCCATTTTGTCTTTGTCACTTTTTTCTGACATCCATTTACTCAGACTTAATACAATAATTGCTGTTTTCCCTGTTTCTCTTGCATTCAATATGCTTTGTGAGTGTTATATCATGCAAGCATTCTTTTCTCATCATGTGTCTAAAAGATTTCAACAGTCTCTTACTGATTGTTAGCAGCAGTTTCCTTGCAGTTCCTATTCTCTTTAAAGTTTTCTTGTTTCTCACAATGCTCTGTCCATATTTTCAGCATTTGTTAAGTTGAATTACATTTCAGTTGTTTCACCGCCATATGTGATTAGGACACTACATAAACATCCAACATTCTTTTCTTTGTTTCTTCGGACATTTTCTAATCCCCTAATACTTTGCTCAGTTTCCAAAAGCATCTTTTACTGTTCCTATACACTTTCAGATTTCTGTCACAATTACTGCCATCTTTTACTATACTAACCAGAAAATCAAATTTCTGCACCTGGTTGATTTTAGCATCCCTTATATATAACTTGCAACTTGGGTTACTCTTTTTGCTGACAACCACACATTCTATCTTCTTACATATGATAGTAGTCCTTTCTTCTTTCTTTCCTCAACTGCTTTGTCTAATAGTTCTTTCAGTTTTCCTTTAAATTTTATCATCAAGATGGTGTCATCTGCATAGTGTATGTTTTTTATATGGTTAAGCCTGCTAATAATAATCCTGATCGGTCTTCTAGTCCTCATAGAAGTACAGTTTTTAATATCAATTTTATTGAACAACATATCCACCATGTTGTTCCACTATCTTTTGCCATTTTTCTGGCAATTTCATAATTCTTGTATATATTTTTCTAATTACTGTAATCACTAAACCATGATTTATAGGCTTTGGAGAATTGTCTTCATGAAAGGAATTTCAATTTTCTGTATAACTTCAAGATTCATCTAGAGCAATTCTTTGCTAAGAAAGAGAAAAACTTCTAAGGGAATAGAATTATGAAATTGCTTGAAAAACAGTAGAAGATAGTGGAACACAATGGTGAATATGTTGTTCAATAAAGTTGATATTGAAAAGTTAAAAAGTTGTCTTTTGCTTTTACTTAATAAATAGAATTTTCTTTTTGGTCAAATGTGGCCACCCCAAAGATTGGAGGACTTAAACAGTGTGAATAAACTACACATTGTACAGGTTTTGCTACCACCCTTTATGAGCAGACAAGAAGATATAATGGAAACTAAGCATTAGGCTAGCTAATTTTTGTCATGGACATTCCCTGAACTTTTGAATAGCATTGTAAGTGTCTACACATGTGCATGTATGCACACATATATGTCTGTGTATTTTTTTATTTTTTTTTGCATATATCTATAGTTGTTCCTTTTTAAAAAGTTAATAAATATTTATTTCCCTGTCTGACCTTGCTTCTATTTTCCAAATGAGTGCAAAATATTTCTTTTTGTCAAGCTACTAGGTCATCAAGAAGTTTCATGTAAGAAATATTACATTATCTTTGCATATTTTTAAAACTTTTTCTATGTTAATAATCTAAAATAGTTTCGTCATAGCCCAGTAACTCTTGTCAGGACACAGGAAAACCTAACAGCTGATTGCTTCCTTTTTACTGCAGAAAAATATTGTTGGAGATCACATCTTTAGATGTAATATGATAGATCATACCAAAGCAGCTGTATCACATTTTTATATGCTGCCAATAATTTCTATGGACCTCTATGTGCTTTTATTACAATGTCATGGCTCAAAGAATTCATTTTGGTTTAGTTACATTCTTTCAGCAATAATGTTCAAAACCTTGATGTCAGCACAAATTAAAAATAATCTTGAGAAAATAAAAAACATTAATGGTTGAATTATAAAAACTTCTTAAAAATAAATATGCAGCCGATGTAAAATTTATTCCAAGTTTTATCCTTTTTTCATTGTAATGTGTGAGTCACTGCCTTGAGAGTGTGAACTTTCAGTTTATAAAAAAAATGAAAATACTTTATACTAAAAGTCATTTTTGAAAATCATAATCTGTAGATATTTACTAAGCTTATCTGGTACAGGGTTAAAATAAGCACCCAGTGATGTTTTAACTCACCAACAAAGGCTTGTAAGATCTGTTACTTTACCAAAGTTCTATGGTAGGTATCTATGTACATACTGAATATATAATGAGTTAATATATGCGTAAATCATATCAAAATTACAAATGAATGCTGAAATTAAAGAATTCTCTACAAACAAAGTTTCACTGGAAAAAAAAAAATTATACAGTTTGAAGGTTCCCAGGATAAACTGCCCAAATGTTTCCTTAAAAATCAGCTCCCCTGTCATAGAATGAAACAATGGCAATAAACATTTCCAAAGTTTCTTTCCATGCCAAGGGAGTTGACTTTTAATGAAACAAGGTAGGGTACAGGGTCATAAAAAGTGGGACCTCCATTAATAACCAAATCCTGCAAAACTAACTCTTGGTTTTAGATAAATATCTCTTTTACTAAGTTTATCTTAGTCTAGCACAAGGCTGCAATAACAGGGTACTTAATGAAGATCAAACCCACTATTTCCCCAACAGTCTGCTAGAACTATGAAAAAAAATCGGCAGCCAGAGACAACAATGTAAAAAGAAGGAAATTGAAAAGACATAAAAGACTGTACTATTCAGAATACTAATATTTTTATAATCGCTACTGTTGAACAGTCTTAAATTGTTCTTCTTTTTGCTTTTAGTCATTTAAGACTGTTACTTTGTATATAAGAACAATGCAGATGCATTTGCTTCACATTGCATGTCTTGCTATGTTTCACAAAAATGTGTTACCAGATGAAAAAAAAACAAGGAAATGGACTGTAAACTATTCTCTTCAAAGGGATTAATTATGAAGACTAATTCATATCAAAGTGAGTTTCTTATGAATAATCACAATTAACTTTTACATTAAAATGTAATGGATGTGCAGGTGGTGTAATGGATAGTGGCTCAGAATGAGAAATTGGAGAGCTGAGTTTGAATTCCATTTGGGTTTGTTATATTCATTTATTTCTAAATACCCTTGAGAAAAGATAAATAGAAAAGCAGATTAGGTAACCAGTCTCAGAGAAGGACAAACTCTGAATTCAAAAACTGAATGTTGGCCAGGTGAAGCACATACTATATGCAGCTAATGAAAGAATTGTGGAATGATTCTATGATCCTGAATACAGTTGGCCTTGGTTGATTGGTTGGTTGGTATTAAAAAAGGTTTTAATTAACATTTTGGGGATATTAGGAAAATTTGAGAGTCACTTGTTTTAAAGTTGATGCTATATAGTTGTGTTAAAGTTGCTTGAGTCATAAAAACCTATTTTTATTATAATTAGAAATTTGTTTGGTTTGTTTATTTAATGGCATATCAACTCCTTATGGGTCATTTAATGCCAAAATTTTATTTTCTTGTGAGCTTTGGTAATTTTTTTTCCCCAAAAATGTATAGCTGGTAATTTTTTTAATAATTTTTTTTTTACTATGAAAATGTATTGCTGGTAATTTTTTGTAATGTATTTTTATATTTTCATGTTTTGACCCCAGTCTGGATATTCATTATTTGCCTGTAGCTGGGACCCTAACAGGTGATACCAGCCTGTGTCAGAGTGAACATGGGAACAACAGCAATTAAGAGGTGGTTCCATGTTCATCAAAACCTCTCAATCAGGGGCCTTGTTGTTGGATGTAGTTTATTGTCATGTCTAGGATGGTATAATTAGAAATGCACACACTTTATATATATATATATATATATATATATATATATATATATATATATATATATATATATATGCACTGACCAAAATAAAGTTTATTATTTATTAATGCTTGATTTCTCATTATTCTGTCTGCTTTTTATATTTCTATCTGGTTGAAAATATAAACAATGTCATAATTACCAATTAGTTAGAGTATTTTTATAGGGTGGTACAGCTGGAGAGAGGTGGTGATAATATGCTCTTTCACCCTCTTTCACACAGAGAGAGAGAGAGAAAAAAAAATAAGTAGGTATATATGATATCCCAAATAAATAGAATGAACTAAATGAAGGACCCTATCATAGTGTAAGGAATTAAGAGGTTATTTGAATTAAAAAAAAGCTGCATTATTAAGAAAAAAATATTTATTGAAAGACCCAAATAAACTTTTTTCTTGGAAGGGTTGGGGGGGGGAGTATAGTATCATCATCATCATCATCATCATCATCATCATCATCATCATCATCATCATCATCATCATCATCATCGTTATTATTATTGTTTGTTTGTTTTAGTTGGTTTATATCTTCATTCCAAGCTTCATTAACATAGAATACAGAGGAACTTTGGTTTTTGAATGACTCACATGTTTAACAAATTTGTTTTTGATTGGAAAATTTGAGATGAAAATGCCTCAGTTATCGAACAAAATTTCAGTCTTGAACAACATTGTCAAACCGAGCTGACCAAGTTAACCTGAACAGAATCATTTCTGAGTTGACCACTGTTTTATACATTTGTGTGTTGTGTTGCACTTTTCTTTCCCAATTTTATTGTACTGTGCTTTTTTTTCTCTTCATTAGCCTTTAGTCATGGCTCCAAAGAAAGTTACCAGTGATACTGGTAAAAGAAAAAGAAGTGTTGAAAGAAAAACAGTTGATGATATCGTCTCTATGGGAAAAACTATGGGCTTGGATATCGACAGTGAAGATATTGAAGAGTTGGTGGAAGACCACCATGATGAGCTTACCACTGAAGAGCTTGTATTCCTTCAAAATGAACAGCAAAAAGCTTTGGCTGAGAAAATGTCTTCTGAGGAGGAGGAAGGAAAGGGGGATGCTCTAAGTTCTTTAATCAAAGAAATTTGTGCTAATGGGGGTGATGTGCAAAGTTTTGTGGAAAAATATCCCCATGATACAATGGTAGTAAATAGAGCAGTAAACCTTTTCAATGACAATGTCGTCTCATTTTAGAAAAATTTTACAACACAGGCAAAAACAACTCACATTGGACAGTTTTGTTACTGAAAGAATAAAGAAAAGTATCCCCAGAGAAAGATTTAACTGAGCCAAAGAGACAGAGAAGAAAAGACGCCCCTCTATCACCTGAAAGACAGTTACTAGAATTTTTATGGAAGGGTTCTCCCCTTCTGAGAAATAACCCCTCCCCTTCCCTCTCTCATCTCCATTCACTTATGCCATCACATCACTACCAAAATGGTACGTACATAATACAGTGTTGTTATGTTAAATTTACTTTGATTTTGTTTTTCTTTTCATTTATACTTTTCTGTAATATTTACTGTTTGAATAAACATTTTTATACTAAAATTTCTAATGTAATCATGTAAATAAGCATTCATCTGGTGTTTGGTAACAATTTAATCTATTTTACATTAATTGTAATGGGAAAAAATGATTCTGTTCTCGAACAATTCGGTTTTAGAACAAACTATGATTGAGAAACGAGGTTGCTCTGTATATATAAACTTCTTTATTTTACTTACATAATGATTTTTATATTCATCATTAATTTTGTCAGTTTCTATACACTGTTACTTTTGCATACACTATCTCCCTTCTTTTTGCAAATTAAAAAATATATGTTTGTTCATACTCACACACCCATTTATCTACATTTGGTTGAACTCAACTCATTTCCCCCAACAGTGTCATCAAGGTCGAGAAAATATATTAAATTCATGTTTCTGTCGTTGTTTTACTCAATTAACTTTTAATCTCTTGAATATGAAGAAGATTGTGAAAGTTTCAAGATGGAGGCATAGCTTTCTGCTGAATTTATATTTCATGTCAGTGTAGATCTAGTTGCTATCACCAACTAAAAAAAAAAATAATAATGATAAAGAAAATATACTCTAGAACCCTCACCATACCCTGGACTTGGGATAAAATGAATAATAAAGAACTAGAAGTACTGTCATCTGACATTTGGATTTTTTTTTTCTTTTTTGTCACACTGTGGTATTTCCCTTAATGAATATCTTTGTAAGAAAAAAGAGCATACATTTTTTTTTTTTTTAATACTGTATATTTTTTGGGTTATGTCAATATACGAACATAAGCAATTACTATGGGGAAATTTGCTAGCATTTAGGTTGATTGATATGTACCTGTCTCTTGAGTGGATATTGATTTATTGTCTTTCGTTTAATCTATTACTTTGCTATTATTGCAGTTTGGCTTTACTACTGCATCTTATGAAATGATCAATCATCTGCCAGGTGTGGTTACAAAATAAGAAGGGAGGAAATAAAGAAATAGAAGGAAAATATAATTTGTATGAAATAGGAAGAGAAGTTAGAAAAAAAAGTCAGAAAGAATGAGAAAAGGGAAGAGAGAAAATTAAGATATTAGAAAGAAAAGAGACAAAAAGAAAATGTTTGTATAAAAGAAAAAGCATGGAAAAAGCAAAATAAAAAAGAGATGTGCAGTGAGAATGATTTATTGATATCAAATGATCAAACAATATGGATATTTATACTCTGAAAGATCTTACAAGTACATAAATTGACTACTTGTTGGGATAATGATTATATTGCATCAATCTTTCCGAGATAAAAGACTGTGTGGCTTGAAAATTCACATTGGAAATCCTGGTTTGAATCTGTATTTAAATATCAACTACAGTGGCAAATGCTGCAACTACTCCAACCATTAAGTAGATTTGTGGGTCCTAGACAAATGAAGTGGGAACAGACTGAGATAGATGGATAGGAACTATGGATGTCAGTTTTATAATTACTTTATAGATACAGTTGACCAATCAGTGAATTTCTCCACTGTTGATATAGACATACACAAAAAATTAATTCAGTAACCAGCATATAAAAAAGCAACTTCTCTTCAAAACTGATTACTCAAATTTCATAGATCCCATCCATTATTTATAGGCTTTTAATAATAGTGAAAGAATAAAAAGAGTGAAAGATAAAATTAAAATTGTAAGAGAAAGAATAGAAAACTAGGGAGTAGGGTGGAGAGAGAGAGAGAGAGAGAGAGATTAAGACATGATGATGTGAAAATAGTGAATTGAAAAGCAAGCAAATAAAAAATAAACACAAAATAGAAAAGAATTGAATCTATAAGAATATTGAAGCAAAAATGAAGATGGTGAGAAAATAGAAAAGACTATAGCTAAAAATACAGATGAGAAGAAAGAATGGATTTAATTGGAATAAGCAGAAAATGAGAGTGTATTAGAAATTGTTAACTCAAAGGAATAAACAGTGGAACTGAGATTGATTGTTTCATCAATCAAAGAAAAGAGAAAGAAGGTAATGAAGAGAAAGTAGAATTATTTAGAAATAGTTGACAGAAAAAGACAAGGTGAGAGAATAAAGAGGTAGACAAATAAGATTAGAAGATAATAAGTATAGCAAAAAAGATTAAAGAGTGAAGAGAAGAAAACTAAAAGAGGGTGAAAAGGAAGCAAGGGGAGAAGACAATAAGAGGAGCAGTAACAGTGAGAAAAAGCATAAGATAAAGTACAGAAGAATCTTAAAATTGGTCAGTGAAGAATGAATGGATAAAAAGAGGCAAAAAGAGAAAATGAAACAGAAGCACATTGAAAACAGATTAGTGAATCATTGTTAGAAAACAATGAAGAAAGGAAGTAGGAATTCAATAAATAGGAATAAGTGACAGTGAGTGAATAAATGAGACTATATAGAACAATGGGAAGATGTGACAAGAAAAAAAAGACAATACTAAAGAGAGAGGAATGAGGTGGGAGAAGTGATAATCAGAAAGACAAAGCTGAAGAAGGAGGAAATGGGTGAAAAACCAAATGAAACTAATTGTAAACAATTCAACTCACTATCAATGGTTTATAAGATCGGCTTCCTGACCATTAATCTATGGCAAATTGAGAACTTTCTCCAGCTAAATGGTATTATTTATATATAATCCTTAGTGATGAACACTTCAATAAACTTTCTTTAAGTAGGTAATACAAAAATGCAATTAGTAGATTTAGTAGAGAATTAGAGAATGCAAATGCCTCTTTTGTAACTGCAATTGAATATGCTTCTGTCATTCTAATTTGTGAGTCTTTTGTGGTAATATTGAATAGTCCTACAATATCTTTTTTTTTTTTTGTAAATTGACATAAAAATATATGAGACCAGTTAATTTTAGCTAACAATCTGAAAAGGCATTTAATAGTATCTTCAAACAAACGATAAATCATTTTTTAAATTTTACTATAGACCTGCCTTGTGGCTGAGATAGTTGTATCTTTCTCACTAGTATCAACGATAAAGGCCATGATTCAAGATGCTAATATTCAAGTCAAACAAGTTGTCTCCACTTAGGAGATTGATGCAACACAATCTTCCTCATCTAGATTCTTTGCCATCTGACTTTGTACCATAACAAACAAAGCTTAAAATAATATCTTGATATGTACAAGTTAACTATAGTGTTTTATTAACACATTGACTACCAGAGGTCAATTACAAAAGGTAAAGTGTATGAATTAAAATTCTACTAGTGGAGGATATTGGAAGTAAAATATGTTTGTAGTATTTAGAATGAATGTTGTAGATAAAATTCTTGGACTACCCTAAACAGAACAATTTGATAGGATATGTTTGGTGCTGAAACACTGTGGTTGAGCAGAGGTAAATTTTGGATTAACATGTTGATTGCCAGAGATCAGTTATGAAATCTGACTTCAAAAGCCAACTTTATGATAGCAAACTTAGGCAATAATTTTGCTGAGTTGATATATAGCATCAACGGAAGTTTTGACAATATTTTCACACTAAAAGTATCACTGTGAATTAACTCATTGGCACCCACAAATAGGTTATGATAAGTAATTAAATTCTACCACTAACTCATTAATTCCCATGAATAACATTTTATTGAAATAAATTAAGTACAGTGAAAATTAATCTCAGTGTTTTTGTTTAATAGCTTGAAACTTGCATTATTTTTTCTTTACCATTCTGCTTAAAAGATATACATGTTTATGTGAAATAAACATTCATAGTTGTAGATTTGATTTCAACTTTGACTGTATTGCCACACACACACACACACACACATATATAGAGAGAGAGATAAATAGATATATAAAGTAATGGCAATAGATTAATATTCTATAAAATTATAAACAATTATGTTCTCTGATCATGTTTATGAAAAGGAAAATGATTATTTACTTAAAACAAAAGGTATACAAAGACTAACTGAGATTGAAAATAAAAGCTAATATAGAAATAATATAAGAAAATAAAAAGAGACAGAAATGAAAGATTTTGTGTTGAAGGGCAAATTTTAAAGAATGTTTTTACTTCTGATTATAAGATTGAAGTCAAATTTAGGGCCAAGGAACACTAAACAAATGGTGGGGCATAATAGGTTATTTTATGTAATACCTGATTTTTTTCTTTCTTTCCTGGAAATTAATCAATAGATACTATCTATTCAATTTCATTAGTGATATTTGCTGGAGTAAACAAACTTTGGCACAATGTCTGATTTATAGATCCAATGAGAATAGAATTTTCTTGTATTAGTTTGCAAGACCAACAAGCTTAAATTCACTTTATAATAAATACCGTGTTTAGTTTTATAAGCTTTGGTATACAAGAAAAATAATTTAATCTAGTTTAATCTTTTATCATAATCTATGAATTTGTATTAAATAGGAATAAAAATAGGAAAGAACAAAAAATGAATATAGAAATTAAGAACTATATTATTATATTTGATCATTGCAAAAGCTTCTGCTCAATTTTCATTATTTTGATTTTCTAGTTGAGCATGAACATTTGCAATGATCTAAAAAGGTAAAAAAATGAAATGTTTTTTGAATTTTTTATAATCAGGTTTTGTTTTTAAGTAAATCTAAATAAAATTATATTCAATGTATAATTACACACACATATATATGATAAAAATATAGTTTTATGGTATGGTATATTTATGGGTAAAGGTGCTCAGAGTGCATGTAAATATAAAAATGGCAACAGTCTGT
>OZ010580.1:82244942-82297442 GCA_963932145.1 Acanthosepion lycidas | reverse complement strand
AGTTGTAATTAAGAGAGAATCAAAGTTGTACAAGAAGAGGAGTGCATTTGGCAGATGTTTTTAAGGTCATTGTAACAAATAGATACATTGTTTTGACTGTGTTGGTTTTTAGGAAAATTTGTCACAAGAATTTCTATCTGGATCAATGGTGGAACTATTATATTAACACAAAAGATGCTTTTTCTAGACTTTAAAATATTGTTACATTTGGAAATTAAGGAAGTTGTTCTGAAAATTTCACAAATAAAATATTTTTCAAATGAAACATATTTTATAAGAATTATTTTTAACGAAAAATATGATGAAGTTAAACATAAGTCTGATGGCTCTATGAACTTATCTAATACTATAAAGAGTCCCATGGTATGAGGTCATAGTGGTAAATGTATTGGAGACAGTTTTCATACTAGCTATACAAGTGGTACAGTAATATCCTAAGAATTATGTACAGAGTATACATAATGAATTACGTTATACCAAGTATGTGTGTGTGTTATAACAATAACCCTACAATAAAGAAAGTAAATGTACAGAAATAAATTTATAATTTATAATTTAAAATTTAATTTTAAAGCATTCTCTATGTTTTTGTTGTTATTATCAGTAGTAGTAGTACTCAAGATAACATGGATCAATGAATTATAAAAACAATTAATATGGTATACAGACTGTATAGTTCACTAAAATTATGCACACTTGAAAACAGAAAAATGTGTCTACTGCCTATCAGATTTTATAATATGCAAGTCAGTATTTTCACAATTAAATAAACAACTAATATTAAATATCAACCAATGTTTGTAAAAACTTTCCAGATATACTTATATAAATAGACCACATAATTTTCTGGTTAAAATATCTTTTTTATTAAAAATATTAACTTATTTGTTGGTATAAAATATTATTATGCAACTCAAGATTTGTTCATCATATTGTATAAATAAATATATATATAATAGTACAGTTATGAATACTTAATTTTTAATTTGAGATATAAAACATTTCCAGGGGCATAAGAAAGATATAACCTCAAATGTGAAGCAAGATATTCAAAGGTTATTGAATGATAGGAACACAACTTTGGAAATTATGAAAGAACATAGGACAATCAAAAAAGAAATTGAAAACAATGACAGGATAAAAAAAAAAGAAACTGGTTTTAAGAATGTCTCAAAAAGAGATTTGATAAAAATTAAAAAGGTAAGCAAAAACAAAAATGGATTGACCAACAAGAAAATATTTTATTTATTTTGGTTTTGCAAATGTAAATGGAGAGAAAAGATTTAGAATATTGAGAACATTGGCTAAAGACATGAAAACAACTAAACTACTACATTTAAGTAAATATATAAGTAAAGAGAAACTTATAAGTTGAGTGAAGAAGTTAATGAAAACTAATTTCTCAGCAGTAATTTTTATTGATAAATGTAGAGTTACATTGGATGGACTTGATGGCTTGGTTAGAATTTGGGTCCTTTATGGAAATAGCTAACACTAACCAAGATGGTTGTTGTTGGAGTTACCTTAGAGGTGGTTGCCTCCTTCTGCTATGTGGGTGACACTTTGTCCACTGTGGATGTGAGTTGGTCACCATCATAAGTTGTCAGTTCACACAGAAAAAAATTCCCCAGTTGCTGCCTATCCTCACAGCATGCCATCTCATGGATAAGACCAAAGATACAACACCAGCAGTCACAGTGCCATGCTGCATGATATGAACCCTATTGATGGCAACCTTCAACCATCTGTTTGCAAAATGACAGAGCCATGATACACTGGATATGTGGTGAAAAAGCTAGGCCTTGAAAACCTTGAGTCACTGCTGCACAACTATAGATTATGCTGGGCTGGCCATGTTGAATGCAGCAATGGACCTATCAAATATGTCTATTAGATGAGGATTGAGGGCATCAAAGGAAGTGGATGGCATGAGATGAATTGGGAAAATGTTTTTCAGAAGGACAAGAAAAAATTGGCCTAGAACTAGCTAATGCTAGTGATATGTGTATGTGGAGGGATAAACTGAGACTCTCTGCTTTGTACAAGATTAATCCTGGTCCTGTCTTAACAAACACATGGCTGTGATGATGATGATGATGACGACCACGACTTAGAAAGTAAAAAAAGGAGGTGAGTGGATTAATGTTATGGGCTAATACTGAAGGTAGTAATATTATTTGTCCCTTACAATATTTACCAAAATAAATACAGAGAATTATTGTAAGTTCTTGAACAAGATTTTTTTTAGTAGGATTGTTCACAAGAAGCTTTAAGTATACAAATCAATGCTACAAATGACTAAAAAGTTTTGAAAGACCCCAAAAATCAATTGAATGTGTTTCAGCCTCTGCAGGTCAGTGACTCAATAACTGATCAAGGTCAACAAATGTCAAAGAGTCCATATTGACATGTAAAATAATAATTTATTCAGGTTTATATGATATTGTATTCATCAAATATATATTTATTTGTCATATACTGTTTGGATTTATTTAGGAATAAAAATGTATGTTGTATTTAGTTTGTTTGCATCTGAAAAAACTAATACTCAGTGAAAATGTATTATATCAATACTTTTAATGAGGATAGATATTATAAGTTTAAATTCCAATGATATGTTGCTTATATAAATATATCCTGAAACTTCAACATCAATTGGTTAATACCAATTTTTTTGTAATAACATTGACTTCCATAATGAAAAATGACATAGGGAAGAAAAAGAAAAAGAAACTAGTATACAAGCTTATGCGTATACCAAACTATATTATTTTCAAATCTCATAACAAAATATTATGCAACCTGAAACAGGATTCAATTCACCAATAAGGAGGCACTATTAATTAAAACCATTACTTTGCACATATATATATATATATATATATATATATATATATATATATATATATGTTAATCATTTCACCCCTAACAAAGCAATAAAAGCCATGATGATGCAAGGAGTTACCTAGTGTGAAAGAAACAGAGAGGACAATAAAAGGGCAGGATTCAAAGAGACAGAAGATGACGACTGACACTGTATTTAAATTTTTGAAGATTATAGTTGACAGAAAAGGCAGTTCCACAAGTGAGAAGTGCAAGAAAAGCAAATATTAGCATAGGAATTATAGTTACAACTAGCAATTTCAGCAGTGAAATTATGAGACTGTGCTGTGAATTTAGTATTGCACTTGAATTTGTGAAGTCAAGATATCAATAATGAAAGCTCATCAGAACAATTACTGTGAAAATATTTATAGAAGAGGCAAAGGGAAGCTATGTTATGATGGTGAGAATGTGACTGAAGCTGAGATTTCAGGTCAGGACCAATAATGTTGCATATTCTTCTTTGTATTTTGATAGAAATCTCTAGGCATATAGCAGAAGCACCAGACCAAATATGGCAACAATATTATGCATAAACAAATATTAGATTTATAAATGTATAAGACAGATTCTGTTGAGAAAAACTGTCTGCCACGACACAGTGAACCAGCTTTCCTAACAGTAGACCTAACAATTGATTCAATATAATATTCCACTTCAGTGAAAAATGTGAAACCACAAAGGCAGAGTGAGATGCTCTTCTGGAGGTTAGCCTCAATCATGCTGATGGAAGGCAAAAATGGTTCTTTAAGATTATTAATAGAGAGAAGTTTCATTTTAGAAGCATTAAAATTAACAAGTCACTTCTTGCCTCACTTCACAACAGATTGTAGGTCATTTTCAAGATCAGCTGACAATTTGATTTTATCAAACATATAAGACTGAAGCAAATAGTTGTGTTATCAGCATTGATACCGAGTTGGGAACTGATGACATTAGGAACATAGTTGGTGAAAATAAATAAGAGTGGGTCCAAAAATATAACCCTGGGGGCACCCACATTAATGCAAAATGGTCTAGAGGAGTGGACATTCAAAACAACTTTCATAATGTGGTTTAATAAGAAAGATTGAATCAAATCAATGTCTAAAACACCATAAAACTTCAAATTGTGAAGAAGTCCTACATACCAAACTCTGTCAAATGCCTTTGAAATATTATCTAAAGCAATAGCCCAACTGTTTCTTACCTAAAGCTCGATAATCTCTTTCAGCAATAACCATCAACATATTGGCAGTTAACCTAGAGAAGCAAAATCCATATTGCTTATCTGAAAGAAGCTCCTGTGAGATGCTTAACCAATTCAGAGTTCATTAGAGCCTCTAGAGATTTACCAAATAGATGGAGAAGACTAATAAAGTGATAGTTTGAAGGATCAGATGGTTTGCCAAAGGTTTTAAAGACAGGAACTACAAAAGAAGATATCCAACAATCTGGAAAGCAAGAAGCAGCAGGGCATCAATTGTAGACCTTGGTGAGAATGGGGGCCAATTCAAGGGCACATTTATTAAGGACAATTGCAGAGATCAAGTCCACATGCTTTGTGGGAACCATGTTTGGAGATGATAGTGGAAACCATGTATATCACATAGCAGTGGCTCAGTTCCAAGTGGAAAGTCAGGAATAGGTACTCCTGATGAATCAAGAGAAAAATTAGAAGAAAATTTGTGGGAAAAGCATTCTCCTTTATTGGCAGAAGATGATAGCACTTCAAATTGATTGAAGAGGCATTAAGGATTTAACCTTATTTAATACACTCTTACAGATACACCAACAGTCATGAGAACCAAACTTGTTAGATGCTAACTTTATCAGTGAACAATGATTTAGCCTCTTTGAGGGCGTGTTTTCAATTATTACAAGTAGACACAAAAGGCATTTGTTGTGATCAGAGACATCATGTTGGTATAGTCAGAAAAAATGATTCCTGTAGGCTATAGCAGCTGAATAGGCAGGTATAAACCAAGAAGATTGTAGTTGTAGCTGGTACTTCATTCCAGCTTGTACCCAAGAAGAAACCTCAAAGGCACAATTTTCAGTAGGAAGAATATCACTTCATGGGGTGCCGTGAAATGGATCCCATGCAGAAATAAGTTTTGTGATAAGGGGTTCATGCCTAACAGAAAAGACAAAGGAAATATCAGCAAATACTATAGCTTGATTCAAATTGCCAATAGTTGCAACCTACAATAAGAGTCAGGAGAGAAGGTAAGGAACAAATCAGGTAAAGAGGCATGTTGCCTAGAATTATTAGGGAAATAAGTAGGGAAGTCAACTATTTGACAGATAAAGCAAAAAAAAAAATTTTAAAGTCTAAATACAGGCAATATCAGTAGTATTAGAATAATGAAGCCACTTGATGTGATGAGCATTAAAATTGTCAAACCCAAAGATGTTTGCAGTTGAATGTTAAGAGAGAGCCATTTCTATATTTCTATACTGTCAGATATTTTGTCTAGCTCACTAGTCCCAAATAAAAGGGGGCACTAAAAGAAAACAGATAGTGTAATAATGAGAGTCAAAAGCACATGGAAAAAAAATCATATGGAAACTCAAGAGACAATTCTCTTGCAATTGGGAGATTTTCCCAAATATAAACTCCAAGCCATGCATGTGTACTCTAGAATCCTTTCATTAAAGAGGAAGATATCCCTAAACAGAGAATTCAGTGGTAGACATAAAAGAGTTTTAATTAATTTTGTAGTGTGTTGAGATATCTGGAGAACATTTTGAGAAAAAAGATTCTACATTACAGAAATTGTTACAAATATCACAAATGTTAGCAGAAAAAAGGTTGATTTTGGTGATTTTTGCAAACTTGATTTACTTCGATTGTGATTTTTAGTCATTGCAGTCAAAGAAGTTTTAAAATGAAAAAAATTGTTACTGTCCATCAGCTAAAGTAATACAAACTGACCCAAAGGCTGCAACATAATGTGGCATCACGGTTGCCCACTGGAAGTTCTTTCAGGGACATCTATCCATGCTCGACATGTCACCGCAAAACCCATTGTATTATGCAAGTATTAACAAGAGCCTCTCTAAGCACTACCAAAGTAGGTTCCTTTTTACCAGTCAGAATGCAGCAACTAGAAAACTGCCAACTCAGTAAACTCAAAGTAAAAAGTCACAGTCACTGATCAGTCATATCACCAAAATATTAAGACAGGTACTTTCATTGAGACTTCAGAAAAATGGACCCAGAAACCATATATTAAAAAATAAACAAGAGATTCACTCCTAATGCTGTTCAGTAGACATGAAAGAAGTATGAACCAGGTGATAGGTGAACCTATCTATGCCTATTAGCCACTTCACAGGAAATTTAAGATTGTAGTCATTTAAGTAAATTTTGAGTACATACTTTTAGTTAAGGTTTATAATTAGGTAACTGTTAGTGTATAATTTTTAACTTAGTATATGTTAACTTATACTAAGTTAAAATGAGAGGAAAGTAAAGTACCTTATCACCAGCAGTTATTTTTTTATTTCAATTAAAAAATAAATAAAAACATGAATAGAAAAATAAAACCAGATAACATACATATACAACATAAATTCTTCTATCTGGTTAAAAGTTTAGTGTTTTAGTAAGTTGGAGCTGCTTAAGAGAGGAATTATCTATCAAATATTTATAGCTTTGCCTCCTTCACCCCTGGTTATGTGGGTTGTGTGGATGTGCCCACACCAATGAAATACATGATGGAAAAACAAAAACAAAATTCTCTGATACATTTACAGGCAGCTTGCTAGCTATGGATAGTCGTAAATATCAGTAGCTGCTTGTGATATGACACCACAAAAATTATTGTTCTATAAACTAAAATGGTGAAATTTGAAACATTTAAAGATTCAAATTATAGATAATCAAGTTTAAAACCTTTTTTTTCTAGGCCAATGTACCTGAGGTTGCTTCAAATAACCAGACCTTCTGAAATTGACACCAACAACTAACAAAACAAATAATATATAATAACAGATGATGCTGGTCAATATATTTTGTACTAGTAGCATGGCCCGGTGTTGCCCGTGCTTGATTCAAAAATCGTATGACTCATACAGCAATCGCTATCACTTGACTTAAAATATTTTTGCCCTTCCTTGCCTTTAAAGGAGTGCCCTTAGCCATGCTGATGTTGCTACATTTCTTACTTCTTGCCTATCTCACACTGTGAATATTTTCTAAGCTCTATACTAAACATTAAATCTGTTATGAAAAAAGAACTAAACAAAACGAACACAAAACGATCAGATTTAAAAAAGGACTTGTAACTGGAAAAACTGAATGAAAAAAGATTGTTAACAACAAATACTTTTCACACCCAACCCAGTTCGGCGGAATCAGAATCAACGTTGAGTTTAAGCAAACGAATGAGCCAATTGGAGTAAAGTGCCATGCAGATTTAAATTTTTCCCACTTGTGATGAATGCAGCTATCGATTTTTTTTTGCATGCTAGCATGCTAGTTAACATTCGTGTCAGTCAGCTGTTGGCTCTCACACTGGCCAATAGAATCTTCCTGCCTATTCGTGGCAGCCAGCTCTTGGCTCTCACTCTGGCCAGTACAAAATGTCCACAAACTACATGAAAACTGCCGTAGAAGCATGAAAAAATTGATTATTTCCACTATTGATGGGAATTGGGAAATGCACGGTCAGTCTTGGCCTTCCTGCTAACTTGGAGCATGTGCTTGTAAATTTTGGTGCAAATCTGTCGAAAATTGCGACCATGCATTCGTTGCACACACACATACACACATCCTGCCTTTTATAGATAGAGATTTCAAATATATAAATGAATGATCTTTGACTAGGGAATGGTAACAACAACAACAATAATGATAATATTAATAATAATAATAATAATTCTGGTAGGTATCAAGTTGTACGACTTATGTCTATTTAGGAAGTATAGACTTGAAGTTGAGAAATGGTACCGTCACAAGCTAGAGAAGGTGATAGAGAATGACCAAGTAAAGATCTTATGGGATTTCTACATCTCCAACTTGACCACATTCTTAAGACCACCAAAACAGACATCACTGTCATTGACAAAGAAACAAGAAAATATCCCCTCATTGATGTGGCTGCTCCTGGTGATATTGACAAGCTCAAGAAATATGTTGGATTCCAGAGTGAAGTTGCCAGAATGTGGGACATTCAGGCTACTACTATCCCAGTTATCATTAGTGTGTTGGTGTCTATACCACTAATCTTAAAGTTTTATATTGAGAAAATTGGAATAAAGCCAAGTATCCTATCATTTCAGAAGTCTGTGTTGCTTGGCATTGTACATATTCTGTGAAGGGTGTTCTTTTTCTAAAGTGTTACAATGAAGAGCATTAATAATGTAATCTCAATGATTGAAAATGAAAAGCATATAAAAGAAAATAATCATAATGAGCAGTGACATGATTAGACTCGTAAGAGAATCCATTAGAAAGTGATATAATGGAATATGCATACATTGTTCCCCCTCACTGGAATATGATTGGCTGGTGTCCATCATAAATACTGACGGACGTGTAGGAGAGTCAGAGCCCTAGTCTGAGAGCTAAGTCTGCCCATTGGATTATGCCATTTATCTACACTTCTTACCTGCGACTACGATGTGTACCAGTCGATTACTGCTACCGTATTCTACTTGGTTATAGTAGCCAAAACCACTTAGCTACTTCATTCAAATATATCCCTTTCAGGGACATATCAGAAAGCATGCCATGAATGTGGCTTCAATGGGAAAGAGAATTGGTATGAATATCAGAAGACATCATGGCATTTCTCATTCGAGACAGATCATGTCATTGAATCACAAAGACCTGACTTATTGCGATAGATAATTAACAGTTGTCAAATTATTGAGTTCACTGTTCTATATAATACAAAAGTAGACTCCAAAGAAACTGAAAAGATAGAAAAAAAATACCAGGATCAGGCTAGGGAGTTGTAAAAACTATGGAACATGATTGCTGAAGTAATTCCTGTAGTAATGAGTACACTTAGAACACTACCTAGAAAATTGAAAGACCACCTTCTTTTTAATCATTTCATCACAGACAAGGTAGTAAAGCCACTAAGATGCAGGAGGTTACTGAGTGTAAAAGAATATAAGAAAAAGAAAACATTATTAATGAGTGAAAACAATAAAAGAACAGAAATTAAGAAAACAGAAGATAACACTTGACATTGCATTTAAATTTTTGGAAAGCAAGAAGCTCTAAGAAGTGTAAGAAAAGAAATTGTTAGCATAGAACTCGTGGTTAGATCTAGCCATTTTAGTTGTAAAATGGTTAGACATTTTTGCCAATTTGTACTGTGCTAAAATTCATTAAGTTTAGGTACCATAGAACAATTTCCATGAAAGCATTTAGAAAAAAGGCACAGGGAAGCTACATTACAGTGGTGGGAAAGTGATTGAAGCCAAGATGCCAAATCAAGACCAATAGCATTGCAGATTTTTCTTTGGATTATATCAAGGGTCTCTAAATATATAGCAGGATCACCAGAGTAGATGTAGCAACAATATTCAAAGCATGGACGAAAGATGTATGTAAGATAAATTTTGGCAAGAAAATTTGTCTAGCACAACACAGTGAACCTAGCAGCAGACTTAGAATTTGATGCAATATAATCTTTCTACTTCATGTCTGTGGAAAATGGTAGCCCAAAAAGTTTCAATGAGCCACTTTCCTGGAGTTTAGCATCAGACATGAAAATGGAAGTCAAAAAGGGATCTCTCAGATGATTAATTGACAGCAGTTTAATTTTGAAAACAGTAAAATTAATAAGCCCTTCTTTTAACAACAAAATTTAAGTCATTTTTGAGATCATTTTGATCTTATTGAACTGATCAGATTTACTATTAAGACAGGAGTAAATAGTTGTGTCATCAGTATAGAAATCTAGTTAAGAAGTGATAGCATCAGGAAGGCTGTTGAAGAAAATTAGGATAGAGCCCTGAGGAATGCCTGTATTAATATAAAAAGATCTAGAAGTGCAGCCATTCAAGACAACCTTCATTTTAAAATTTGATAAGAAAGACTGAATCAGTTCAAAATTTCATCCAGAAATACCATTACCTTTCAACTTGTGAAGAACAGTATGCCAAACCCTGTCAAATACTATCAAGATATCCAAAGTTTCACCATTATTATCTAAAGCTTGATAGGCTCTTTTAGTAATAATCTTAATGCCTCATCAGTTGACCTAGAGAAGTGAAAGCCACATTGCTTATCTGAAAGAAGAAGTTTTGCGGTGAGAAGCTTAACCAATTCAGAGTTGATTAGTTCCTCTAGTCGTAAGCCAAAAAGATATAGAAGGCTTATAGGCCAATAGAAACACCAAGCAGTTTGCTTGAGTTCTTAAAGACTGGAACTACAGAAGAGGATTTCCAACAAGCAGGAAAGCGAGCATAGCATTTTTTGCAGAGTTTAGATAGAACAGGAGCCAGTTCAGGAGCACATTTTTAAGAATTATTGCAGAGATATCATCAAATCTACATGCTTTGAAGTGATCCAGTTTAGAGATGATAGCAGAAATGATGGATGGAGTTATATGCATATCATACAATAGAGACATAGTGGAAAGTCAGGCAAAAACACTCCAAATAAGACAAAGGTAGAATTTGAAAAGAATTTAAGGACTATATATTCTGCTTTATTAGTATATGTTAACACCTCAAATTGAGTGAAAAGAGGAGGGATAGAAGACTTATTCTTAATTAACACATTATTAGAGCCAAACCTATTAGAGACTATATAGTGCCTCATTCTATTAGCAAAGAAAGATTTAGAATCTTTGAGGGCATGTTTACAATTATTATGAGTAGACACTAATAGGCATCTGTTGAGGTTGAAGCTATCATGCTAGTACACCTAGAAAAAGTGAAGAGGCCAGTGTGAACCAAAGAGAAGATTCATCTGGTATTTCCAAGACTTAGGGAAAATTAGAATTGAGGCCTAATTTACAGACATCAAGAAAACTGCCATCATTTACTCTATGAGGATTCTCTGAAATGTTCTTGAGTTGTGAAGACACTTGTTGTCACCATGTCTCAAGAACAGAATTTCTATTAACTACACAACAACATAATAAAAACAACTGACACCCATTTTGATGGATTGAAATATTAGGTTGGTGCAAAAATAATGACGTTTTTTGACGTATTTTTTAACATCAAAAAACGTCATTATTTTTGCACCAACCTAATATTATGTAATTCGTTTGTACAATGATTAATATCAGTTGTCATTAATGAGGACAATATTCACAATGACTTTTGTAATTGAACTAGTTTACTGTAAATAAAAAAACAAAGTGTGATAAACTAATTAAGCAATATATTATGTTTACATCAGTCAAAAATTTATGAAACTTGTCAAGATTTCAAAAGAAGGAAAAAAAATCCCTGAAAAGTAAAAGTTGAAATCTTTAAAAGGACATACTAATTTCTTATGTTTGCTTACCACCTCAGTTCTACTGAGTGCAGTGGCAATTAATAGTAATTTTCTCATTAAAATCCACTAATTGAGTAAATTAGTGAAAATGAGGGAATTATTTACTTGATGGTTGAAAAGTTGATGGGTGAATTTTACTTGTGGTAGGTCGCTGTATGAAAAAGTACATCAGAACTGGAACAATGAAAAAATTAAATTGGAGGGAAGATGTCTTTCTTTTCTTTTTGCTTTCAGAATCAGTGAGAAATGAACTTTTCATGTTTCACAGATAAACCAATGAGTCAACATATACACACAAAGATTGTTTCTTTTTCAAACATTTATTATACAATGGTCCAATTGTATAGGGGAAATTTTTCCCCTTCAAAGGCAAGACCTGAAAAGTTGTCTTTTCAATTGAATGATAAAGTAACATAGACAATTTAGAAGTACATTATCAGAACTGTTATTAGCTTTTTTATCAGTGAGACTTTAAAAATTAAAGATTTATTTGGCTTTACAAAGAACCTCAGAAAGCCATGACAACTAAACAAGTTTATTATACAGAGTATTTTATAAAAAAACATAATACCAATTTTTCAAATTAGATATTATAATTAAAAAATTATATCTTAAAGAAGTATAATTTTAATCTGGAAAATAATGAGTGAAAATTAAAAATATATAATGTTTTTTAAAAAACTTGGGGTAAACTGTTTTGAAAATTTTAATGACATCTGTCTATTAAATGACAACTTTTTGTTTCTGAAGACATTTTAAATTATTGTATTACTTGTTTTCCCCCAAGAAATTGGTATTAATTGATACGAGTAAAACTTTCTGGGTGTAATTATATAAGCAATATATTATATGAATTTCAACTTATAATATCTATCCTTATTAAAAGTAATAATAATAATAAATTGTTTGGGGAAAGTCAGGTTTACTTATGCAATAGAAGCCTTATTATTCATAAATATATCCAAAGAAATATTTATTTGATGAGTGCAGTATCACATATACCTGATTAAATTAATATTTTACAGGTTAATAGTCATTTTGGAGAATATAAAGGAGCATTGATTTGCATGCTTGATTGTGACCAATGCCACTAAAAAAATTTTATTCAAGAACTTACATCAATTCTCTGTATTTCTCTTTGTAACATGATAAACTTTGAAGAGATATATAGTTTTACTACTTATAATATTATCCCAAAACATTAATTCAACAACCTCATATTGTCTTCTAAATTGTGTGAAATTCTAAATCTTGTGAAAGATCCAACTTCTAAACAAGCCATTATGTCCTGCCAATATAGTTCTACATTCATCACTAATAATTGCTGTTAAGAAATTAGTTTTCATATTCTTTTTCATTCAACTTACACATTTCTATTTGACATCCTTATTTAAAAGTGGTAGTTTGTTTGACTTCATGTCTTTAGCCAATGTTCTTAATATTCTAAATCTTTTCTCTCTATTTACATTTGCAACACCAAAATCAATAAAATATTTTCTTGTTGGTCAATCCATTTTTTTTGCTTACTACCATTTTAATTTTTATAAAATCTCTTTTCGTGACATTGTTAAAACTAGTTTCTTTTTTCTTGTTCTTATCTTGCCAATGTTCTCAATTTCTTTTTTGATTGTCTTATGATCTCTCTTCATTTTTTTCACAATTTCCACAGTTTTGTTCCCATCATTCAATAACTTTCCAATATGTTGCTTCACTTTTGACGTTATATCTTTCTTATGCTCCTGGAAATCTTTATATATCTGAAATTAAAAAATAAATATCAATAACTATACTATTATATATATTTATTTGTACAATATGATGAGCAACTCTTGGTGTGTCCATAAATAAATAAGAAACTGAGATTTTGATGAAATCTTCAAGTTTCCTTTGAACAATAGGATCTTATTATTTGGTAATAGTTAGTGGCATCAGCATTAAAACAGAGCAATTTTGATTTTATCTTGAAAATATATATTTTAAAAATATAATAAGCCTTATTCTAAGAAATTTTCCATTAAGAGGGAATGAGATAAAAAAATGTTTATTGAGACTGAATGATATAAAAATCAAAAAGCCAGATTTTTTTTGATGTTTCAAAAATGAAAGCAACATTGTGGATTATGCCAGATGTTTGTACAAAACACTTAGAGCTGAAAACATCATTAAATAGTTAAAAACAAACTTGTATATGCTGTGAAGAGCAGCAACAGTTTATTATATGATAGTCTACCCATTCCATAAAAAATGATTACTATTATAATATAATCACATGTAACTTTTTGAATATATATTATTTCCAATTATTATTGTAGTACTCTCCTCTTTCTAGGAGTTGGTTTTTCATCCTTCATAAACATGTTCAAACAGTCTACCATTATCATAACATAAAGTCTTCTGCCATAACCATTATACAAGAGATAACTTTTGTATAACAAAAAGCTATAAACATTATAAATTAAAAAATATTTAGCATATATTTATATAAATTCCTATACAGTATTATACAGTATAAATTCCTATACAGTATTATACAGTATTTATTTTGAAAATCTTTTTGGTATCTGGCATAACAATTTCTTTGACTTTTGTCTCTTGAATAAAAAGATGACAATATGTGCACCTGTGTAAAATTACTGGAATGAATGAGCTGAAATTTGACTTTTTAGTTTCATGAATGTGATAAGCTTATTGAAGTTATAACAAATTGCAAATGAAAAGATAAACATTTATTGTTTATTTGACAATTATATCGATCGAAGCAAACAAAGTTACTAACTTTTCTTTTTTCTATGATTTATCATTTGAGAAACATTAGCGAAAATTGGTTCTATTGGAAATGTAGTAAGCTGTTTTAGAAATTATATGTATCTCCAGCAAACAATATATTAAATTATTTTTAAAATATGAGATGGTATTGGAAAGTTTGTAAACTAAGGTCCTGGAAGAATCCATGACTGATTCCTGCCATGTGAAACAACTGATGGATTGTTTGGTAACAGTTCCTATGGATGAGTTCAAAAAATTCTTTTCACATTTTCTGATCTTTTACTGCTGATTAGTATCCTTGAATGCACGTTATCTTAAACAGACTGGCCTTTAAATGTGCGTGGCACTCAAAAACATGCATTTGACTTTTAGGTCAGGCTCCCCAAAAGCCTGACAAAGTATCAGTTTCAGTAGCAGAATTTGATGCAAGCATATTGCTTGAATTTATCAACCATCATAAATATTACAGATGTTCTAACACATTATAAAGCCATATATAATAATTGAACACAAGTAGATAACAGGAAGTATATTGGTAGCTGGGTACTAATAAGTGCTAACAGTACATCAGTTTTTGTTCAATAATACAATCACAGTATGTACAGTTTGCAAAACTTTCTAATACCACTATCTAATTAACCAATATGATTGATTTTGAGATATTTAAAAAGTGTGTGTGTGTGTGCGCGTGTGTGTAGCATCTGTCAGTCTCGAGTGACCATGGATCTGCATCAAAAAGTTAGGCCTCTGCTGCTGATGTATAGCCCCACACATCAATTGCAATGAATATATATGAAGATACTCTTTCCCAATGTTGCTGTGTTGTTTTCTTTTTTTTTAACACATTTCTCTCTGGCGGCAAGCCTCCATTTCTTCTCTCCTTGCTCCAGCCCTCAGCATGAGTGTTCAATGGCAACCCCTTCCTACCTCTCGATGTCCATGTCCATCACCCTCATGTCCCTTTTACAGACATCCTTGAAGCAAAGATGAAGTCATCCTCATGCTTCTTGAAAAGGATGGAGCCCTGGGAGACATTCTCGTTAGTATGAAAGGATGTAGACGAGTGGCTGATCAGAACAACTTTCATTTCACAAATTGATAGGAATGACTGGATCAGCTTAAAAATGTGCCCAGAGATACCATAACTTTTCAGCTTGTGGAAAAATCCTGAATGCTAGACCCTGTCAAAGGCTTTTGAGATGTCCAATGTAAATCCCGGGCTTCACTGTTTTTTATCTAGAGCATGATAGACTCTTTCTGCAATTATTGTTAGCACATCAGCAACTGACCTGGAAAAACCAAATCCATATTGCTTGTCTGAGAAAAGGCCTTGCAATGAGAGATGATAAACCAATTCAGCATTGATTAGGGTCTCTAGGAGTTTCCCAAAAAGAGATAGTAATAGGCCGATTGTTGGAAGGGTCAGATGGCTCACCACAGTTCTTAAAAACTGGAACAACAGATGATGATTTCCAGCAGGCAGCAAAGCAGGAGGCAACGAGGCATTTATTATACAGTTTAGCGAGAATTGGAGCTAGTTCAGGAGCACACTTCTTAATCCATATGCTTTGTGGGGATCCAGTTTAGAGATGATAGCAGAAACCATGGAAGGGGTTATATGCATATTACTCAATAGAGACTTAGTTCTAAGTGGGAAGTTAGACATGGATACTCCAGATGAGTCAAGAGAAGAGTTTGAGGAGAATTTATAGGTAAGGCATTAAGTTTTATCAACAGAGGATGATAACACCTCAAATCAATTGAAGAGGGGAAGAAAGAGACCTTGAACTTATTTAGAACCCTATTACAAAAACATCAGTAATCACGAGAGCCAAAGTTTTTAGAGACAATGTGGTGCCTCTTTCTCTCAGCAAACAGAGACTTAGTTCCTTCGAGAACTCGCTTACATTTCTTACAGGCAGTAGTAAATAGGCTCCTGTTATGATGAGAGCTGTCATGCTGGTATAGCCAGAAATAGTGGTTCCAGTGTGCTATTGTGGTCAAGCATACTGGTGTGAACCATAGAGAGGATTGCAGTTTCACCTAGTATTTCTGAGAAGGGATGAAAGCGTCCATGCTGGCTTTGACCCAAGAAGAAACCTCAGTGGCACAATTTTCAGTTGGATGGTTGAAAATGTCAGTCCATGGAGCATCATGAAGAAAATCCCAGAATGAGTCCCAATCAGCATGCTGGTAATGGAAAGAGGTCTTATAGAGAGGGGGTTCCCATTTAATGCATACTTAGAAGGAGATAACAATAACTACTACAGAGTTGTCCAAGTTACCTAGAGGACAGTTCAGCTCGGCAAGAGTGAGGAGAGGAGGTAAAAAATAGATCTAGTAGAGAAGCCTGTTGCTCGGTTTGGCTAAGGAAATGAGTAGAGAAGTCCACAATTTGAGTGAGTGATTGAGCAATGGAAAAATTTAATGTCTGTATACCTGCAACATCAGTAGCTTTAGAATGTTTCAGCCATGTATTGTGGTGAGCATTAAAATCACTGTAGACAAAGATATTCACAGATGGATGGAGAGAAAGTGTATTTTCTATAGTCAGCTATTGCATTTAACATATTGCAGTCTTGAGAAAAGGTGGAGTGATAAAGGAAAAAGTGATAGCTGACAGAGTTTAGTAGTGAAAGTCAGAAGCACATGAAAAAGTAGTCAATGACCCTAACAGAAAATTCTCTGGTCATCGGCAGTTTATCCCAGATGTAAACACTAAGGCAATGCATACGAATACTGGAATTTTTTCAGCAAAGAAGAAGATACCTTGGAACTAAAAATTCATTGGTCACAATAGAAGAATTCAAGTTGGTTTGATAAAGGGATATTTGGCGACTATTCCAGGAGGAAGGATTCTAAGCTGCAGAAATTGGAATTGATACCACAAATATCAGAGAAAGAAAGATTAGAGGAGGGGTAGGAGGTTTTTTTTGTTAGCTAGTTTAGTTTTATTTCTTTTTCTTGTAATTTCCATGTTTTGAGGAGAGAGGAAAGAGACCACCATAATTGTCACTATCTGTTGTCAATAGCAATACAAACTAACCAGTGCATGGCTGAAAGCAGAACATAATGTGGCCTCAGGGTTGCCCACTGGAAATACATGCAGGGACACCTACCCATGCACAACATGGCACTAGAGATACCCCGATATTATGCAACTGTTTATCAGGGCAACCTCTCTAAGTTATACCAAAGAGTTTGGGCTCCTAACAATCAGTTGAAATCAGAAGCTAGCAAACTGTTAACCTGGTACCCTCATAATAGAAAGTAACAGTCACTGGTTAGTCCTATCAACAGTTAAATCATTGTGGCCCTGATAAGAGAAAGAAAGAGACCCAGTAAACCATATCCTGAAAAGTGAACAAGAGATGAACCTCTACTTATGTTCAATAGACATGTAGGGTGTGCAGACTAGATCATCTACTATTTATCTACTCCTGTTAGCCTATAAAAAAATTTATGACAGAATTCATAAGTAATGGCTTAGTATAAGTTCTAATGTCTACTACCAACTAAAAAATCAGGATAGCAGAAGTTAATTTTTCAGCATGGATAAATAAGAGTGGGTAAGCATATGCTAAGTTAAACAAGTTAGATAATCAAATAGCAATGTAGAAGAGAAAATAACAGAGAAGGAATGATAAGTAAAAATATCAGAGACAAAACCAACAAAAGAAAAAAATTACAATAGCAACAATGAGGTGAAACATTTACAAACAACATCATTGCACAAGGCTTTCTAACTTACTTACAAGTGGATCTTCATATGTTTCTTGCCAGACTTAATATCAATGGTGGATTAGTGACAATTACGGCTGACTCTGAAATACATTTCAAATCCAACAGTCAAATAAAATGGGTTGTGGTTAGGGTAAGAAGGGATGTAGGGTGAAGAGTCCAAGCAAAGCTGAAGTCACTACCTTGGGATGGGTTGTGTAGGTGGAGATGGTAGGGGGGTGAATGGTCCTGAATCTCACATGTGAATGGTGTTGAACCATCTTTTACTTGCCAGGGGGAGTGGGTGTTGGAGTGAAAGCACTTTTAAATAGCAATCTACCCCGGCTATTTTTTGTGGGCCTTTATCAAGAAATTAGAGTTAAAATATTAGTTACCAAAAATAAAGTCAACCACAAATGAATGTCAAAATTCAGATGATGGTCTTCATTCTTTTTTGTAGAAAATTTCCCAAAATGGTGAGAAAAACCACTTACTGTAAAATATCTGATGCAAAGATTTGGATACCATACTTTTGTTTTTGTTCATACCTGACTATGGTTGCTCATTTATCTTGGGCCTGCCTCCTACGTAACCTAATTTTCTTCTCTTTTGTCACTACAATAAAAGGAAAACCTTATCCACTATGAATGCCACTTAAAATCAACAAATACCTTATATAAATGAAGAATCAAAATTTGCATTCATCTTCATTTCGCAAGTGTTTACATCGCTAAGGTATTGCTTTTTCAATGACATCCTTTTTGTTAGGATTACCAGTACATGCAGAGTGTCCTACGAGTTGAGGTACATACTTTGGGTTACGATAATTCAAATCATTCTAAGTAAAAAGTATTCTATACAAGTTAGCCATTAAGGTCAGCCAAAGGTACCAAGAAGTTATGGTAAGTGAAAATACATGAATTTTAATCTCTCCAGAAAAAATTTACCTGTGTATAGTGAAATCAGTTACTGAAAATTTATAATCTTCAATCTCTTCAAAAAATTTGTTATGTATGTGTGGCTCCCCATTTTTTGTGTAAAAAAACTGATCATAAAAACTTGTACTATACTTGAGTATACTGGGTATAACAACAAAATTATTCAATTGTTAGATTAAGCTTTGAACTGTTGTATCTTAGAAATGATTAAAGATATCTTACTGGAATTCTCCAAGGTTTTTATAACACTATTGGACTCTACTTTGAGCAATAAGAATGTATAATTATTCTCCAAGTTTAACAGAAGAAGCATGATGAAATTGATCATAAACAAAAATAACATGTTCATCATTAATTAATCATAGCTAATGATCGGAAGCTCATGAAGGATTGAAATAAAGTTCAAATACATATATGTTATTCCAGGATCATTTTCCAACTTATTCAAAATGATCTTCACCCTCTCTAACCTTTTAACTTTCTGTCCTGAAGTAACAAGGTGTCTCACATGTTTCATGTATGATTTCATTTTCAAATCTTTTTTCACTGCTCTTTGGACTGTCATAGCTGAAACTCCTTTCTCACATGCCAAATGTCCTATGGATTGAGTTGGATCTTTTCTAATTGATCTCTTGAGCTCTAAGTTGAAATGATGATCTTCTTGTTATGACTTCCTGATCCTGTTTTTATCTCTACTGTTCACTTTTTTTAAACTCATTCACCATTCTCTTGATGGTTCTTGAATGGACTTTGAACATGGAAGTCAGAGTATGAATGTTGGTACCATTACTGAAGGCCTGAATAGTTTTTTTCTTCTCACCATTACTCAGTTGAGAAGACAGTAGAGCTGACACAAAATGATTTTAACCTGTTCTCTTTCTAGCTGAATAACTCAAAGGGTTTTTCAGTGATTCTTATGACAAATGGTATCAAGATGACTAAATGTCTTATCTAAAAACCTGGAAAAAAGAAACTCAATTAGTTTAGTGTTTTTTTTTAAGATATTAAACATTTTGTGTGATGGACAATTTTGCTGTTATACCTGGTATATGGTAAGCTAATTTTTCATTTTACTATGAAAGGTTTCCAGGAAGTTTTTTTTCATATTATATACAGGAGTATTTTTAAAAATGTTTTCTAAGTTTGCATATTGAATATTTTTTACCCTAACTACAGATATATATAAGCAAAAACAAAAAAAATGATTGTTGCAAACTTATTTACAAATAATTATAATGATTTGCAAAAACTACTAAAATATATTTAATTTTCAATAATAAATAATTTTCTTATGGAAAATTCTAAACACACAGAATTTGCTCAATAATTTTAGAATTTATTGACAGTTTTCTCACTGTTGTGAAAAGTTTATTAAAAGTTCTACTAGTTAATCTATGAAATAATAATTCAAACAAAAATAAATCATAATCTTAATAATACATTGAATTTTGTGCATATGTTTATGATTAATTTATTTGAGTTTTCAGTTTCATTTAATTTGGTAGTTTTACTAATTATGCATAACAATGACTAAAAACCATTGTCTGACCCATAGTAAATGGAAAGGTTTTTCCTGGCTGTTTTTGCTTATAACAGATAGCAATTTGTCTGTGAGTCAGGGGTTATTAAATTCGTTATTCTTTTAATTACAACACCAGTGAATTACTGATTATATGCAACAAAAGGATTGTCTTAATCTTTTTCAAACATTTTGTATAAACATAGAATTAATTTGAAGAGTTAATTACAAAACTGTTCTAAGCCATATAATGTATGTTTTGAAATATTTCTATTTCAGACATTGAGAAAATACAGTGAAAAATATTAAAATTGATTTAATTGAAATTTCATGGTTTATTTTAAGAGAGTTGAGATAATGTTTCCTTCCTGTGCAAACATTGTCAATTGTTTGTTGTTAATGTACAAAGATTTGTTTTTCACTAGGTATCATGGAGTGAAAAATTTGTAGAAATTCTACTAACAGATGTGCCTATTTTTAAATACTAAATTTGTTAAGCCTAAATTTGTTAAACTATTTTAAGATGTGAATATTATAAAATTATGCAATTTTTAAAGGAATGATTGACACATTAAAACTCATTGTTTGAATATAGTCTAAATCTTATTTTAAATTATTTGTTAAACTACTAATTGTTTAATCTAATATGTTTAATTTTATCATTACATTTCAACATTCTTAAGCTTTTGTCAGGTGTAGAATTCATTTGGTAGGAGGGTGTTATGATAGATTGACCGAGACCTAGATATTATAGATTCTTACAGGCAGTGCTGATTTTGTTTACAAAACATATACAATGTATTTTTAGAATATTAGGCAGGGAGGAGGCTTATACTTAAGATCAGGAAGGGACAGCTGAAGTTCCTGTGACACATAATGAGGAAGGAGGGCCTGGAGAATCTGATACTCACAGGTTGAATATAGGGAAAGAGAGACAAGGGAAAGCAGCGCATGACATACCTAGCGGCCTTAAGCAAGTGGCTGACACAATGTGGTCTGAAGGAGGTGGCAGAGGGAAGGAACTTTTTGAAAGCTGCAAGGGATAGAGGTAGGTGAAGAGCCATGATTGCCTATGTCTTGAAAGGACACGGCACATAGAAAGAAGTTCAAATCATTTCTGGGCTACCATATTTGATGGTAAATAAGATCCCTGTATTTCAATAGGAAATATTAAGAATAAAATGTCAGATGGTACATTGAAGATTACCATGTGAGTTATCCTAACATAGCTTTGCCAAGAAGTCATTAGGTGGTGCTGTTAAGCACCTATAAAAATGGGACACTTCCTGTCTTCACCCTCCTATCTCTCTCTCTCTCTTTTCCACTCAGCATGCTGTAGCAATGACAGCTATGGTGCCTTTCTCCTTAGTGGCTGAATTTTTGCATGTGTACACATGTGCGTATATCACCCACATAATTCCTAACTTATAATGTCTTCTTTCTTTCACATGCATACTAGTTTATTTTCACTCTCTTTTTACTCAGTGATGTAAAAACAAAAAATACAAAATATTGCCTTGTTGAAATTCATTCATTTGCTTACACTCATCATTTACTTGTGAAAAATATTGTTGCAATTGTGCTATTAGTCTAACTAGAAGTATTGCCCACAAAAATGGTGACCACAAATCAATTTCAACATGAACCCTCTGCAACAACTTAAATATCATCCATGTTCCTTGTTTGGTGCAAATCAAAATAAATTATCCTGTCAAATCCTGCATTCTCCCCTCTACCAGTCATGGTATTTATGTTCTTGATTGGCTAGAAATATTTGTAAAGTTAGAGTAAATTAAAACTGAAGCAGTGACAGCCAAGTAAAGCATGACTTATATATTTTTATATTCTTAATGTAATCTACTTTAGTTTTAGATTTTAAATTTTCACTATATTTGTTAAGTCAGAAATTTTCAAATAGTTTAAAATTCATAATGAGTTGATATCAGAATGGATGATATTTCTACTCAAAATTTTTATTAATTTTTTCTTTTACCGAAAATAAAATATAAAATAAAAATCAAAGATTGACAATGAAAGTGATTATTGCCAGTAATAAACACTTGTAGATCCAAACTATCAACACTTCATGCGAAATGTGATAAGCTTTGGTATTAATTGTGAATGTAAAGATTAACTCAAACAGCCTTTGTAAAGCATGAATCTTTTCAATATATAAACAGTTTGATAGAACTAGCACAACTAACAAACCACTTAAAATTTTAATGATTGACTCATAAAAAGTTCACTTATAAAACTCATCCTAACAGTTACTTTTTAATAACGTAATAATTGCATTAAATTAATGGCAGAAAATTGGACGCTTGAATAAGAAAAAAAGTTATAAAACATATAAAACTTAATTTTATACAATTTTCTTCTGTTAATAGAAAGCTGAATGAATGAAAAAATATTATTTCTAGATTTTAAACAGAATTAGAAATATCATTGTTTTTTTTTTTTTGGTTTGCTTGTAAAAACATGTTGAATTTAAAACTTCCAAAGTTCATCTAATTATTCTATTTTAATAAAACTTTTGGAAAAGAGAATATATATATATATATATATATATATATATATATATATATTCACTTTATATATATATATATATATATATATATATATATTCTCTTTACATATATATATATATATATATATAAGCAAATATAAATGGATATAAATCCGACAGAATGAAGAAAAATATTTGGAAAAAACAAACAAAAATCCTTAAATGCAATTATGTTGTTTTAATATGAATGAAATGTCAACGTCTGATGTTTCAGTTTAATAAACCTTCTTCAGGACAATATTCATTAAAATACAATTAACATAATCAGTTCAACATAATAAAAATCTTAGGAGGATTTATGAAGGAGGTATAATATCCATCTCACGCACGGTGAATACTAGACCTGGCTTCTTTAATATTTCCCCTTTTTTAGCGAGATTAATGCTCGACAAGCGTACATATAAATTTTAGATCATAATAGAATTCTTTTCATTTTTCGTTTTCATTCAAAATACTCAAATTTTAGGAATACGTTTTGAAAGCGTCGCCCATTTGACGACAACGTGACCACGCTTAAACGGAAGGCTGATCATTTAAAATTTTCAGTTATCTGTTTTGGATAAGTCTTGTTTTTATGTCCATCATCTTTGTAATGTTGAACTGATCATGTTAATTGTATTTTAATGAATATTGTCCTAAAGAAGGTTTATTAAACTGAAACGTCAGACGTTGACATTTCATTCATATTAAAACATAATTGCATTTAAGGATTTTTGTTTGTTTTTTCCAAATATTTTTCTTCATATATATATATATATATATATTCTCTTTACATATATATATATATATATATATATATATATAAAGCAGTTTCTCTTCAAAATCTTAGAGAACATGGTTTTTTATGTTATTGTACCCCCTCTTTTTACTTTGATGAATTTCAGTTGTGTATCAAGGTGAATTAGCTTGAGGTTTATACATTTAAAAGATATTTTCTTCAAAAATTAGAACACAGAAGAAAAATCAATATGGATTGTGAAAATTGGAGTGAAATTTTTTTAAAATAAAAATCAAATCAAATATGGCAGTTTTTGAAGATTTTTATTTTTTAATTTATATTCTATATATATTGTCTTCAAAACTTTTCTTTTTAAATTTTTTTGTTTTTTACAGTAATTTTTTTTGTAATTTTCTATCAATTTAATGCAATATTTTAAAAAGTATTAATTCTTTCAAATGGCATACCACTTTAGGATTTTGATCTTAAAAACTTGATGTCCTATAAAAAATAAACATACAAAGATATTGTAAATATATTCTCTGGAACTATTCTTAAAATAATTAAAAAAAAAATTACACAGCTGTTGATGGGATATTATTAATTAGTTTGCACAGATTCATAATGTTTTTACTTTTCAATTATGTTCATTCTTGCACTATGTTGTAACAAATATACATCATGCTAAGTTCTTCAAGTTGGATTTCTTTTTTTATTAAACTAATATAGTATGGATTTCTTATTTCTGCATGCAAACCATTGGAATGAATATTTTGCACCTGTCTTCTATATAAAACCTTTTCTGATTGCTCCAATGTAAATATTTTTTATATAAATCACTTGTGTATAAGATTTTTTTATTTTAAAAATACAAAATTGTTTCCCAAATTAATTTTTCACCGTGAAAATTTTATTTCTTTAAATATTAGGTTGGTGCAAAAATAATTTCGTTTTTTCACATAGTAACATATGTTAGAAAACGAAATTATTTTTGCACCAACCTAATATAATCATTTTCAAAAATATTTTATTACTTAGATCCCCAAAAAAGTAAATATATAAGTTTTTCTTACATTCTTTATGATCAACATTTTATGTAACAGAATGTGTTTCATAATTATCTTTTTAAAATCTAGATCAACAAAAGAATTACAGAAAATAAATTCTGTATATAAAAAAGAATAAAATATTAGTTTCTATTATGTTGGTACCTCCACAGAAAATATGTTGCCTAAGGTTTAAAATGAATTAAAAAAAATGAAAAATCTTTCTTGAATCTTTTATTTTAGTTTTAATTTCAAGCTAATAGATTAAATTTATTATTTCCAATAAGCAAAATACTGTACTGTATTTCAAAAACTAATTTAAATTAACTGGAGGGATGTTTTTATTTTTTCCCTGAAATAACTGATAAGCACCTTTTTATTCATTGCTCATCTCAATGTAATTCTCTTTATTAAAAATCTTCTAAAAATAAAATATCAGTTATGTGCCATGTGTGATACATGCTTAGGCGATCATGTATCTTTTGATACATAACTGACGAGGCAGATTTTTTCCTGCAAGTAAAATATACTTTTCTGAAACTTTATTTGAGCAATATTAGCTTATTTAAAGAATAATTAATCTGATTTGAAAGAAATATTATTTGCTTTAAATTTAAAATATTGCAGAAATGCATTTTTTCAACACAGTAGTAGCTGTTTATTTAAGCTGTTCGGGTGTTGACAGCTTGATGGCAGATTGATGTTTAATGTTGTTCTACTGGGGCTTTATCTGTAAAAAAAATAACTGAACAATACAAAGTGAGCGCCTTATATATATAATTTTTAAGTACTCGGTAATTTAAAAAAATTGTCTGTAATCTACTGTTTTATTTATGTATTTAAAAATTTAAATTTATCACTCTATTTTCTGGTTATGTCGTGTATGAACTACTGTATCTACAAAAGGCGGCACGTTTTGACACATACAAAAAAATTCAAATTCTTGTGTATGATTATTTGTACTAAGCTTTTCCAATTAAAGGGTGAAATTGATAAACAATTTTAAGAAATTTATAAGTTAATAGATTATTTTAATTAAAAAAAACGAAATCAATTCTTACAAAGGGAAACCATTCAAGTACAGTTTTTTTACAACACGAATTGCTATTGTCGTAAGGACGTAAGAAGCTGATATAACTTCACTCAGCAATCTCAATTTGACTAAAAAAAGAGACATCCATATAATAGAAATATATTTTTTCAAAATTTAGGAAAATCTTTAGTTAAATTGAGTAAAGCATTAAAGTAACTATTTTCCATTAAATTCACTTGATGTTATGATTATTTATATTTTTAATAGATTTTTTTCATTTGTTTAGTTAATAATATCGAGTTTTCTGTCAATCAGATAGCGGCCATTTTGATTTTCGCCAATTCAAGAGAAAATTTTGAGTTTGAAGTCGTTAATTATAATTGAATTTAAAACTGTAGTTTTCCTTTGCAAAATGCAAATTTGTGCTTTTATGTTTGTTATGAAGTAAGAAGAGGATTCATAAAAAATCATTTTTTAAAATAATAACTATTTTTCGACAAGATTTTCGTAGGAGATACCTATAAAAAAAGTTCAATTTAATTTTAGTAGTTCGAATTAAATTAAAAAAAAATGAATCACACACACTTGAAGCGAAGAGTAAACAAACTAGCTAACAAGTGTAAAAAACAAAATAAAGAGGAAATTTTAAAAATAAATATTAAAAAACTTCCCAACTTGGTTGGAGAGAGTTACACCGTTAATAAAATACTTCGTGATTTTCAATAATTTTCGGTTATTAAAAAAAAGTGAAAGAAAATAAATTAGGACAATCTCCTTTAAGATTAAGAGCAAGGACCAGTTTGAGATGGATTGGACAGACAGAACTTTACTTTTAGTTTTAAAGTTGCATATTTTTCACTGCCGGGCGGTGCTTGGGTCAAGGGTCAGAATTTCTGAATGTTTGTTTTTTTTTTTTTTTTTAGAATGGCAGGAACTTGTCACCTGAAAAAAGTTTGGCGTAATATTCTAAGCTACATTGATAACTTCCTATTTGGCCTTGCACTTACACTAAATATAACTTAAAAGTGTGAGTGTAAATAATCCTCTTTAAGTACAAAGAGAATATTTTCACTTTACACCGGTTAAATGGAGTAGCAAAAACCAAATTCGATCATGAGGGCCGTGTCATTCGTCGAACGAATTGAGTTGGATTTCTCAAAGAATTTATTAAATGATGCTCTTGCACTGGGAGATATTGACAATGATGGGGTAAGGACAGAACGCAAATCTATTTTACTTCGGTGTTATTGGACGTAGCAAGCAAAAAAAATAAAACAAACTTTTTCTTGCTTGCTACGTCCAATATTTTTTTGCTAAAAATTCAACAAAAAAATCATTCATTTTTAATTTTTATGTTTTCAAATTATTCTTAACCCCCTCTCCTCGCAAAAAATAACAATTTGACATTCGTTGATCTTTTTTATTTATGAAACACTGAAATGTAGAAACAAACAGTACGATCTCAAATGGTAGTTCTCATTTTATTTTTGATTGCTTTTTTTTTTTAAACGTATCTAATATTAATAATTTATATAAAATATCACTCACATTGAAGAATGCTGGTGAGTGCTTGATAACATTCCCCCCCCCCCATCGGTACACAGCACAACTGAGTTTCATGCACAACACAATCGCCAGGTGCTGATGTGCTACTGGTGAGGAAAAAATGTATATTTAATTAATATGGGTATTAATAAATTTCAGAAACTAAAGTACTCATCGTTTTTGTAGCTATATAGCCTAACTCACTAATGGTAGTCATACTGATCTTTGTTACATCTGAGTATCACGAGTTGTGCGCCCTTGTCTTATTGTTGTATTAGGGACTTGATAATAAATATAGTTAAACCCAACAGATGTATTCTCGTGTCGTGAGTGAGAAAGCCCTAAATGAATGAACCCAACTAAAAAAGATAATACACAGTGTCAGAAGCGATTAGAACAATCTAGGGTTCTTTTTTTTTTTTTTAAAAAAAAAAAAAGAAAGAAGAATCCTCCCACAAGCATTTGACTTCTTTAATCCATGTTTGACTTGGTGCCAAAAGTTTTGAATTGTGTTTTAGTTGTATTTGGAAACTGGGACAATTCAAATAAGTACCCTAATATATTGTATGGGCAAAGAGGCAGAAAATGTTTTAAAAACAGTTACATTTTCTAAAAGGGAAGATGAAAATGACTTCCAAACTGTAATAATAAAATTCAAAGTTCATTTCATGCCCAAGAACAGAACGCATGAAAAGGACATTTTTCAATTGAGAATATGTCACAACATTTGTAAGACTGTTATATGAACTTGCAGATGGTTGTAACTTCACCAACAAGAACAAAAAAATATAGGACAGATTCATTATCGGACTTCAGGACAAAGGATTATCAGGACACCTTCAGACAAGGTTTGAATGAAAGGGGGAAATTTAAAAAATACTCTCAGACTGAGATCAGAAGAAAAAATATCTTGAAATGTGGCAGATGTAACCGGCTACATGACTGGGGCGGTATCCTGCAAAATGACAAACTTGTAAAAAAAAAAAAAAAAAAAAAAAAAAAAAAATGCAACCACCTCAACCACTTAGCTCTATATTGCAGGATGAAAATAGGTAATCTCAGGAAAATAAAACATAACCACAGGGAGGTATATTTTTTAGGCTCACTCACAGAGAAAAATAAAAACACTTGACCCATGGCTCGCTAATTTGAAGATACATGGTAGCCACCTGAAGTTTAAAATAGACACATGAGCGGACATTACAGTAATAAGGCACAAAATGTACAAAAATCTTTAGAACAGACTGCCTTTAAGACCAGCAGAAGGAATCTTTAGAAGCTCAGGTGGCACATTATTGTGCAAAGGAAATTTCCAGACTTCCATGATGCATAAAAGGAAAAATTACATATTCGAGGTATATGTACTAAATGGTCAAGACAGAAAATTTAGTTTCCAGAGAGGTTGCTCATTTGATGGGAATGGTTATTAAAGATGACCACATCCGAAGATACATATTTTGCAATCAGCACTATCAAACCCCCATGAAACATTAAAACTGACACCATTACATAGAGGCCTTGGCAGAAGAAAGACAGATATATTCACACTGAACTATTCAGCTAGTAGCCTGTCTTGATCCACTTATCAGTGGTAATGTAATTGGTAAATTGAAAAATTGTTTGCCAGATGGGTGGATCCTAAATGAAGTGATCAGTGACAATGAGTTCATGAGCACAAGATTCAGTGACTTTGCATCCGAATACAGATTTACTCACAACATTGTAAGTCCCCACTTTCCTTAAGCAAATGAAGCAGCAGAAAGTGGAGTTAAAAATTGCAAAAAGAATCTTACAACAACCAGATACTTTCTGGCTCTAATGGCATACCGTAGCACACCGATATCAGCTACAAAAGAAATTCCTGTGGAGTTGATTATCAGTAGGAAAATAAGGATTGTAGTACCAAGCCATCCAAACAGACTAAATCCAAAATTGCCTGACTTGGAATGAGTCAGGGAGGCAGATTCTTCAGCAAAACCCAGATGAAAAAGAACTATGATACAAAACATGACACTCAAAATAGGCAGTTAGGTGAGAGTAAGATCATGTCAAAAATTTAATTTGTCATCCATTCCTTTTTTCCTTGTCTTGTTTTCTTTGCGATTATCTTGTTTGCTGATGTTACTAAAGCTTCTATTTGTGTCCTACTTTAAGTTTCTATTCCCATTCAGTTCATTCTTTTATCTGCTTTTGACACTGTCTATATATTTCTCCTTCACATTCAGGTCAGGAGTCTGATGTATTGCAATTTACATGCCATCTTGGCCCCCTTCAATTACCTTAGTTTCACTCTAAGTTTACATTTTACTGGAAGTTGTAGTTGTAGTTGACACTTGGGCATGTTTTGCAGTGGAAAACTGCATTCCTGAATTTCTTATTGATTGTTATGTAGTCAATTTGGTTCTTCATTTCTTCTTGGCTTCTCCATGTCCCTATACCTCTTGGGTGTTCTTGAAATCAGGTGTTGACTACAACCTGATCATTCACTGTGTACCATTAAACCATTTTTCTTCAGGTTCATTACAAGGTCCTAGTCTTTGCCAACTACTTCATTTCCCTTTCCCTACTTTGGCATTCAGGTCTCACATATTGATTGCAATTTCCTGTAATTTGCATTGAACATAAAACCTTTCAATTTCTTCTGTATTTTGTGCTGTCAGTGCATATGCAATTATGATAGCTAGGTTAAAAGACTTCTCTTTCAGATTAATTACAAGAATTCTATCAGATAATTGACTGTATCCCAGAATACGTTTCTTCATGTCTTGGTCTAATATAAGTCCTACTCCCATCTCATTTTTCAGAAATTCAATAATAGAAAAATCAAAATTATAAGAAGTTTCAACTGCTTTGTATGAAACCTAAAAACTCTCATGATTCAACTTATGAATTATTCTAAGACATTTCTTTAGCCAGTGCTTTTGCTTTTGTTTTAATGAATTCACTGTAACCTAATTCTAGTTATTTCTTCCTGATGCTCTTGGAAATGGCAGGATTCCATCTTTCTTTAGCTATGGATTAAATAGCAGGGCAGACTGTGTTCTCCTACACTGAGTAGCATCCACTCTAGGAGAAGGTTAATTCTGAATTCAAAATCAGTTTGAAAAGAGATGGTCTTTGTTAGGATGTTTTGCCCTGGACACTATTACTGTTGCTACAACTGCAGTATGTATGATGCCCCTATAACATTAATAGGTTATGGGACACATGGTCATGGTAAGTCCACTGATTCAATGCATTTAGATTATTCATTTTAAATTTAATTAAATGGTACCAGTTTTGACCTAATATAAATGAGTAAAAATTACTTAATTGTAACTCAAATCAGTTATCTGCTGTTAAAAATTAAGTACCTTAATAATACCATCTCAGAATTTTGTAACTCTTGAAATTTATTTAAAGAAATATGAACACAAATAGCAGAAATTAAAACAAATTCTGTTTCCAGCAAAAATTGAAAGTTTCACTTCAGTCAGCCATAATTATATCACAAGTATCTTTAATATATTTTTACAATTTTTTTTTTTTTTTTTTTTTTTTTTTTTTTTTGGCAGGGCAATGAATTGGCAGTTGGAAATATAGAAGGTACCTTATCTGTATTCAAAGGAAAAGAGTGTAGTCCCTGGAAAAAATGTTCTGATCTAGGAATGGTAAATATTTTATTTACAATTCTTTCCAGTTATTGTATTAATTCATGATATTTATTTTTTGTAAATGCATATATTTATCACGTTAATAATTTGAAAACTTTAAAAAATATTAATCTCCTGAAAATGATAAAAGTAATATGAATGAATTCCTGATGCAATATGAGAAATGGATAATAATAAATGCTTATTGCCTGTTTGAAATACTTAAAGGATTTAAAAAATATAACAATGATGTATTCATAAAAAAAATCTCTTCTAAGTAATTCTGTTATAATAGAAGACAAAAGAACTATATTGCTAAAGATACATGTCAAATGATTGGTTACTTGTACCACCCCAGTAAGTACCTGTCTCCTCATGCTATTCTACACCTTTATAAAAAACAGATCAGGCTGAAAATGGAGTACTGCTGTTATATTTGGGTGGGAGCTGCCCAATCCTCACTTTCCAGTTTTCATATAGTTCAAAAGTGTTTTTGAAGAATTATTTTCCACCTGCCAACCTCTCTCTCACAGGTGGAATGTGGCAACCCTCTCTCTGTTCTATTGCTACTTTCATGCTTGGATGAACTACATTCCTTGGTTCCACTAGTTCTAACCTTCATGGCTAGGACCCACCAGGCCACTTACATAGTAGCAAACCATCCACATTCCCTCTGTATACCATCAGCAAGAAGTAATGTGAAAAAATTGTATAATATAAAAAGAAAAGAGCATTATCATAAATGTGAAAAAATCGATACTATTAGGTTTGGTGCAAAAATAATGTCGTTTTCTCACATAGTAACATATGTGAGAAAACGACATTATTTTTGCACCAACCTAATAATACATAAGAGTGAGCAATGGATAAAAAACTCTAATGACCACTTTGACATCATAATGGGATCACTAGACTCTGCAGAGTCTTCTGACCTTATAGGACTTTTTATATTATACAATCTCACAACATATCGTGAAATTGATATAACTGACATTGGATTATACAGACGATGGACTTATGGTTATAAAGAATTTTACAAACTTTGAAATTGATAATATTAGAAAACTATTATACAGAGAATTTAAATGCCTGAACTTAAAAATTACTGTAAGTACTAAATTGAAAAAGGTGAACTTCCTTGATATAACATTAAATTTAATGAATAATATATACATACCTTATAAAAACCCCAATACTAATCCTTTGTATATACACCCTAAATCTAATCATCCACCATCTATAATTAAGTATATACCTTTATCTTTGAAAAAGAGAATAAGTACAAATTCAGCAAATGAGAAAATTTTCTATGAACATAGTAATTTCTATAATAAAGCTCTAAAGGATAGTGGCTACAAAAGCCCAAAACTAAATTATATAAAAAATGAAAGTGGAAACCATAGAAAAAACAGAAGTAGAAAAATCATTTGGTATACACCCCCCATACAACCAAATGGTAAAAAACAAATTAGGACAAAAATTCCTTGCATTAATCATTAAACATTTTCCTAAAGACAGTAAACTCAGTACAATTTTTAATAAAAATACCCTAAAATTAAGTTACAGTTGTACTGAAAACTTAGAAATGATTATTAAGAAACATAATGCTAATATCTTGAGTAAACACTTAGACCAAAATCAAAGAAATTTAGACAGTGTAATAAAGAGATGAAGATAAACAAAAATGATGTAACTGCAGAAATCCTCAAAACTGTCCTCTTAATAATAAATGTTGCACTGAATCATTAGTGTACCAATGCAATATCTCATTTATTGAGGATCCAGACAATGCAAAAGTCTACATTAGATGCCCAAGAAATTAATTCAAAAAGTATTTCAGCCAGCATCAAAATTCTTTTAGAATAAATAAATACCAAAATCAGATGTCCCTATCTAAATATTTCTGGCACTTAAAAGAAACCAATAAAACACCTACTGTGAAATGGAAATTAATAAGAAAAGCCAGAATATATAGGTCATTAAATGACCCATGTCCTTTGTGCATACATGGGAAATTATACATTATTAGGTTTACAAAAAATAAAAATTTACTTAATCAAAGAAATGAAATAGCTATTCTTTGCTGACATTGTCAAAGATTTTCCTTAAATAATGTTAAAAAAAAGCTGAAAAATGATACATATTTATATTTGATATTTTAATAATAATTTTTAAATAATAAAGTAATTCTAATACATTTCTTTGTTTTAAAAGAAGTATAGTCTATTAGTATTTAGAATTAGGAATAATATTTTAAAATTGTATTTTAATATGACGTACACATAAACAACCATTTTGGAAAAAAATCTTTATGTATACAGTTACAAATTTAATTGCAAAACAAAAGTGCTGAAAAACTTTTTGTCATTGAAAAAACCAGATGACATGTGAAAAACGGATGTCATTATTTGTTGAACAGGCACCCCTACTCTAACTTAACCTCATTTCGAAAGTAACTCATATTTTGATAAAAATAGTTGTCAGTGAAAATGAATGCCCTACCACCCCTTGTCAAAATGATTGAATTTCCCTGTATCCTTAGAAACTAATATTAAGAATGTATGTACTTATAAAACTCAGTAAATTTCAAAATAAGTTATTCTAAAATTCACTTGAAAATGAAATGGTACTCAGAATTTTAATTTAATTCTATAATTAAATTTGAAGTTTTTAGTTTCTGTTTTTGAAACATGGTAATTTCTGTGTAGAGATGGAACCATATTTTTAAATAAGTAAATTTATAATATTTATGCTCTGCAGAATTGTATTGAGCATTGTTTTTTTAAAAATAATTAATAAGAACACTGGATTATAAATCTTACTGTTCTTTCTCTTTATTTTAATATATGTGTGCGTGAACCAAATGTTCAATGATATCAACAAAGTATTTGTAACTAGTAGAATGATTTTTTTTTTTTTTTTTGGTGGGGTTGTTTGTTAATAACTATGTATTTTCCATTTTACAAAGAAATTTATGAAATAGCAATGCTCCTAAGAAAGTCTTCATTAGATGGAATCAAGCTATTTTTGCTCCCAAAATCATCAACTCAAGATGCCTGAGCTCATGATCATATCAGACCATTTTGGTTTTCCATTATGGTATAAAACTGCCAAATACTGGCTGAGATTTAAGACAAGCAGAACACTGAATTGGTAATTTAATTGTAATATTTAATGCTAACTTTATTTTTAAATATTTTTAATATCCATATACTTACACAATTGAAAGATTTATCAAATAAGTATAGAATTGGTTTCAAAACTATAATTTTTATTAAAATCCAACTCTCAGGATTATGATTAACATTACTGCCAGGCAAATGAATTTGGTTGACTTTACAAAAAGTTTGCTAATTGACTGAATGTCTTTGTATAGGTCTGTTAATCAAGGTAAATATACTTTTTGATAATTTACCATTCATTTTGAGTTTGAAATTAAAATTATTTTTCTGTGGAAGATAACAATTAAAATTTTATTTCTGTCTATCAACACAAAAACATTTCACAAAATAATTGTATCCTGAAAATGTCAAAGTAGGAAAGCTTTTCAAAAATTGCTTCTATAAATCTATGAATTTTTGTTAAATATAATTTTGTTTTCTCTCTACAGATCACTTGTGTGAAAGTTGGTGATATCTGTAATAGTGGAAAGGTAAATGTTTATTTCATTGCATTAATTTGTTTTTATTTTATGCACCATGCTTTCTTTTTTGCATTCACAGCCATACTTTATTCCATTTTGCACATTCTTGTTTTACTTTAGCTAATTTCAGATGTATATTACAGTCTGGTAGTCCTTAAGTATCACTCAAGAACAAAGATAAGAATATTAGTTCAAATAAGTCCCGGAAAAAACATATATACACACACACACTAGTGTGTCCATGCTGTCAAAAATGACAGCAATTGTTAGAAAGTTTTAATAGTGAGATGCAATGAAGCAAAAGTCTTGAAACAATGTATTGAGATTCAATAAAGCAGAGATAAAGAATTCACAACTAAAATAGAGACCAATAAACTATTCAATTAACCTGTTCCCTTTATATCTTTTAGATGTTCAGTGGTATCTATGGTTGGTTGATTACTCCTGATATATAAATCAATTTTTGCTCAATATGTTTTCATGTTAAAAATTTTATGTGTTTAATGTAACAGTGAAATGGAAATATTTCTCAGAAGAAAAATATTAGCAACAGAAGGACAAAATGGCAATGACAAAGCCTATTTCTAGATAAGTTGAAGCAAGATGATCACTTAATAGACAAAAGTATCTGAGTGCCCCACATGAAAAGCTTGAACAAATAAGACTGCAATCTAAGAAACATATGAGTAAGAGAACTCATTTATTAAGTAGATCATTTTGCTTGTGAAATAATTTTGTCTAAATGAAGAGAAATATTTCATTTGTATAGATTATTAAAATAACTAAGAGAAGTAATTACTGATAAATCTATTAACTTAAATTAATTTACTTCCCTTCCCACTACAGATCAGACATGAAATTTAAATTGATAATTTTAAAACTTTATGCAATACAGTAACTCTGTGATAATTCACTTGTAAGCTTATAATCTTACAGTAAAAATTTTATATGGGTCAAGCTTGTAGCTTAGTTCTCTCAGTGTGTTGTTAATTGTTAGTTAAATTTCCTTAAATTTCACATGAAATGTTTTTTTTGAAAGTTTCTGGAGTGATCCTAAAGAAAAATTATATTGATTTAAGTGTTTTATATACTGTTAACTTTTCTATAACGTCAATAGCAGTATGTAACATTTTTTGTTCATTTCACTCCAAGGAAGGAAATAAGGCTACTAAGATGCAAGGAATTACTGAGTGTGAGAGAATGAGAAAAAGAAAACCTTATTAAGGAGAGAGAACAGTAAAAAAAAAAAAGGCAGGCATCAAGACAGAAGATAACAATGGACATTGCATTTATATTTTTGAAGCTCAAAGTTGACTGGAATGCAAGAAGCTAGAAGAGAGTTCCACAAGTGAGAAGTGTGATAGAAGAAACTATTAGCATAGAACTTAAATCTAGCCATTTCAACTGTAAAAAGAGACCTTGCCATTAATCTAGTACTGGACTTAAATTCATAAAGTCTAGGTACCAAAGAGGAAAGCTCATCAAAACAATTACCATCAAAATATTTATAGAAAGGGCACAGGGAAGCTGCTTAAAGTTTATATAATTACAATAAATACATGCACATCTTTTATTGAGAAAAATTAGTGGCTGTTGTTCTCTGCATCATTCACAAGTGCAACTATTTTTAACATTTGATTTATAGCAAATCTTATTTCTAGATTTTATTTTTTTCCTGTTCATGAACTGAATCCATCTTCATTTCAGAATTTTTTGGTGTGTTTGACTGCCAAAGGTTGGTGTTATATCTTTGATGTGAAAACAGAATCAAATGAGGTATGTATTTACAGTATAAAATAAAATTGACAGTAAAGATTCATATTAGTCTCAAATGTTATTTGAAACTAGTCAGTAAATAAGTTAAAAGATTTTAGTTCATTAGTATTAAAAGATTTGGCTGAGTCACACAATTTTTTGCCAAAATATTTTATGTCCTTTATCAAATTAGATTTGTCTTAAAACCATATACTTACTTTGAAAACGGATTTCAATATAAGATTGCTTTCTCTTACTACTCTTACTAATTAATAATCTACTTACAAAATCTGTAATACTTTTAGTACAATGAATGTACCAAAGGTAATGCCTCCTTTTTTATTTTTATGGAAACAACAACATATACAGAGAGCACTATAACACCATTGAAAAGAGAAAGTTTTTAGTTATAAAACTCTATTTTTCCATATACTCTCTGCCATTTACTGCACTTGTAGACATGGACTGTTGCCCATCTTGCTGAAACAGGCATAAAAATTACTGATTTGCATTAATAAAGAGAATAGTCTATTTAAGATATTAAGGAAATAATAGCTAATTTTTTGTTTTGCTGTCAGTTTTATATCATCCAAAACTTATTTACTGACAAGGAAAATTGTCAGTTAATTTGATTTGAAATTTTAAAAACACTTACCAGAGTTAAGCTTTATCATTTTTGCTAAAGTATCTTTAATTTCTTTTAAATTTGTAAAATGTAAATCTAGTTTATTAAAATTAAGCCAAAACTAGATGAAAACTGTTTCCTTAGATATTTTTTGGTCAACAACTGAGTTTAAGCAGTACGTAAAAGCTATTGGCCCAGCTAAGAGATTTTTAAAAGATTGATGTTTGCACAAAATTCGTGAAATGATTTGGGTCAAGAATTAAAAAAAAAAAAAAAACTGCTCAGTATGTAAACAGTATTATAATATCTAGTAGAGATATAGGTGTATATTATTTTGATTATCAAATAAATAAATATATATATATATATATATATATATATATATATATAATGCATTAAATATTCTAGGTATGTGTACAAAAATGCAAATTTAATATTTATTAGCATAACATGGAATAATATTTTAAAATAAGATAGGTTTCTAACCTAATTTTAGATTACCTAAGCTATATCAATGTCATTAACTCCTAACTTTAACCCTAAAGACAATGGTTAAAATGATATAGAGTAATTAACTTTTCAAGAAATATTTCAAATTCAGTGTACCCATATTCTTCTTTACTGATCACAACAAGAATTTTTATAGAGAAACAGTTGGTCTTTTGAAAATAACGTTTACACTTATTCCAAAAGACCAACTGAATAAACATCTGAGGAAGCACAAAATTTATTTAACAATAGAGATTTGAAGTTTGTAAATTCAAGCTAAAAGTAACTTTAAGATTGTGGGTACCCAAACTATGCAAAGATGTTGCCTTAATATGATTTTATATATATATATATATATATATAGTTTTAAGGTATGCCATATTTATGGATTAAAGTGCTTAATATCAGGGATAGAGCATATATAAACTTATGTGGACATTGATGTCAATACTCAGTAGTGACAGTCTTTTTCATGCTTATATACAATCTTCAGGCTTGATGATTGTATAAAAGCATGAAACAGACTGCTGCCACTGGGTGTTGACATCAATGTCCACTTATATTATCTTATTTATTTGTATATTTTATATATGCAAACATTTGCTTTGTGGACCAACTCCTGAGAGGATGCTTCCTGATCACTACAATCTTGACCTGTTCAAGTCTAGGATCAACCATTATCTTCCCCACATATTCTCATAAACTGCGTTTCTTACTCTGTAACCCTTCATATTGAGTGACTCTTGGGCCTTGTACAGGGTGAACATTATTCTAAAAAAAAAAAATTACTTTTATAAAACTTTAACATACTGTATATAAGTTTACAAGACTATCTCTTCAAAATAAACACTGAAAACCCTGTTTTGATAAAATTCACATTTTTTTTTTTAATTACATAACACCTGTATTTGTTAATTTCTATTTTTTTTTTCCAGCCACCTGTTTCTGAGAATGAAGATGACAGCCATACTTCCTTGCGACCAACTTTTACAGAGTATCTGCCAGCTAACAGCAAACTGATGCTCCTAGCTGATGTAGGTGAGTATTTCTTCAAGTTTTTTTTTTTTTTTCTTTTTTTTTTTTTTTTTTTTTGGGAGGGGGTCTAAATTTATTCATAAATTTATTTAAATTTCATTTGTTTTTATTTCTGATTTTATTTTGTGATGTTAGACGCTCACTCGTAGTAACTTTTGTTAGGTCAACGAATTCTCATTATCACTTCTGAAATGTTTGTTGTAGACAACTTTGTAAATGTAGATGCTGGTAGTAGTAACATTTTCCAATAATACTCACACTAATAATACTTGTTCAAATAGTAATTGCCAAATGGTAGTTTGTATAATGATCAGTACAGAGAAATAGCATAGCAGATAGTATAGAGAATAGCGATCACTTAGACGTCACACTAATTCCCATTTATACGTTTCCTTTACGATCACATGATCTACTTATTTAATAATGGAATCGTCCATGTTTGCTCACTGGTGATCTGTGTTCAAACTACAATGTTGGCAACAACACTTTATTCCTCTACAACACCTCTCCTTTGAGATGACTTCCCTTGGAGTCTATACTTTTTCAGCTTTGGTTCGATCTTTAGAAACTCTGTTGGCATTCTTTTCTTTTTGCCATAAATCCTTGGTTGAACTATTTCTGATGGCATAAGTACATTAAATGTGTTGTACAGAATTTCCATTGGTACTTCTGTTTGGGGATTTTTAACTTAGTGAACCTTCGTTTCAACTGACTCAGGTGTCTCTTATTTTCTCATCTTTGTCTCTCTACCATGTACATGGTACATCTACTGATATGTTTTTTAATGATGCCATCTTGCCAGAATTCCTTTCCACACAGATATATTCTGAAAAGTACTTTGTCTCCAGGTTTGAAATACGTAATTGTATAGTTATCCTTAGATCTTCTCGCTTTGCGTTCAAGTAAGAATTTATTGAAGTCGGACTTGATCTTCCTGGTGAGCATCAATTCTGCAGGTGACATTCCAGAGACTGTGTTAGGGTTTGGCGTAATTCAGGAATTCTTGAATCATTACTTCATTTCACTCATTTCCCTCCGATTTTCTTAGTGCCCTTTTAAATGTGTCAATAAACCATTCTGCTTGTCTGTTTGATATAGAGTGATGAGGGGGGAGTTGTGATATGTTCAATTGCTAATGATTTGTATATTAGTTGATCAGACACAATGTACCTGTGAATTGCCTTTTTCCTCAACCCTTGTGGTATTGAGTTTCAAATTCACAATATGTTGACACTCTTCTGCTATTCTCTGGAGAGTTAAATTTGGATCCATTTCTAATTTAGAAAGTATCCTGGATCTTATCCATGTCTCCTTATTAGGTGTTAAACACTGAACAAATAGTTATTTAAACAAAACAGGAGTTCATTTAATTTGAACTTTTCGCATTCTTAATTAATGACTCCTGCGTACATGATAAAATTTTCTTCATCGGACTTTACTAAATTAAGACATTGCCAATGTGTATTAAACCATGAACTCCTATCACCAAAAATTTTCGATAGTGTTAGAATAGTCTCATCAAAAGTTATTTGTCCTGGTTTCTTTGGCAAAATATAGTTTACATATTTTTCATGTTCACCAGGGGTTAATTTCCTTAATAATAACTAAACATTCTTTTCATCATTCGAATGTGAACAATACCTTTTGAAGATTCCTTCATATCTTCTATACTAAGATGGGAAAGTTATCCCTTCATCTGGATTGTACACAAACTTGGTGATTGAATTAGCAACTGCATCAGGAGTGAATGAATCTGAAGTTTTTGTTTCCATTGTTTTAGTGAACAACTCAAAAAAACTTTTGTTGCTGTAATTGCCTTTGCTATTCATGTTGTTTTTGTTGCTGCAACTCTTGTTGTTGTAGTTTTTGCTGCTGCAACATTTGAACCATGATGGCTTTTAATTCTTCCATTCTACTGAACTCTGCTGAACATTTTGTAGATTAATTTTTTTTGTCCATGTAAGTTGAATGAGTCCTTGTGTAAGTTGAACAAATCCCCATTGCTACTTTTGTGATGTTAGATACTCACTCGTAACTTTTGTTAGGTCACTGAATGCTTGTTATCACTTCCAGAATGCTTGTTGTAGACTAGATTTTGTAAATGCAGATACTGGTAGTAGTAACGTCTTCCAATAATACTCGCACTAATAATACTTGTTCAAATAGTAATCGCTGAATAGTAATTTGTATAATGATCAGTATAGAGAAATATTATAATGGATAGTATAGAGAATAGTGATCACTTAGATGTCACACTAATTCCCATTTATATGTTTCCTTTATGATCATGTGATCTACTTATTTAATTATGGAATCATCCATGTTTGCTCACTGGTGATCTGTGTTCAAACTATGGTGTTAGCAATGATACTTTATTCGTATACAACACTTTAATATTTAAGGAAACTGTCATTCACTATCAAAATATTCCATTCATTTTCACTGTTTTGTATTTATTAATATAAGTCTTAAAAATGATATCAAATGAAATAATTACTTATTTATACATCAGAGTAAAAAAGAATTTACATCAATTATTCCTGTTCCCAATAATTGTATATGCAGATATCATGGGCACTGGACTGATTAGTGCAAAAAGTATTTTTATAACCTAGTTTGTAATCAAATATTTTTTTTAAAGAACTTATAGTGAAAAAGTAAAAATGAACAAATTTTATACTGGGAAGAATTGTGTTGTTATTAATCTTATAACACTTGAGCTTTAGCCACAAGTATAAAAGTAGCTAAAGTATTTGACAATAAATTGTTTTAAATATCTATTTTAGTTTTACTCGTTGTGCCAAAGAGATTACAGCATCAAGCAAACAAAATAAATGCTGCACCTTAACTACAGCAGTCTATTTAAAATACATTTCTGTTTCTAATATTTCCCACTTTTGTCCTTTCAAAATCATTTGCTTAGTTAATGCTTTTGCTTTACAAATTAAAATCAACTACCAGTAAAATACCTTAAAGCCATCAACTCTGATTATGGTTAGAAATTTTGTTAATTATTTCTACTCTTCTTGAACTGATATGTGATTTCTTTTTAAAACACTACTAATTACTAAGCCTTCTACTCCAAAAACTATAGTTTCAGAATCAAGTCAGATTAGTCATTTGATCAACTTATGATTCATGAAGTTTGTTTACATATTAACAATTAAACAAAATGCTTTTGATTCATTTATACATACTAAACATTTATAAATACTAAACATGCATTAAAGAAAACCATTTGCTTGGACTGCGGATTTTGTATCTCCCTAGAGATGTGAGGATTTTCAAACGAATCTTATGAGATTGAAAGATTGCCATTGATCATATAAACTTAAATGAAAGTTAATTTCAGGTGTCATCTTGGAAATAATTTTCTCCTGACCAATACAAGTATTAGGCTAACAGTTGCTAAAATAAAGGTCTTCTTGAAATTTTTTGACTGAAACTTTGAGCTGATATTTAAATTTTCATTAATGGAAACATTATATAAGACACTGGGTAAAGACAGTATGTTTTTTTAATTGTAGATGGTGATGGTCGCATTGAAGTAGTAGTGGGTTATTCAGATCGCACTGTCCGACTTTTCCGGTGGGAAGATATTTCTGAGTTGTCTGAGGAATCCCCTGGTCACTTAACTCAAATAGAAAAATGGCAGCTAAATGGACAGGTCAGTATCACTTGACGGATAAATGATATACATATAGTTGACAACTTTCCTAAATTATTTAATCATATTTTGGGGATAATGAACATTTTCATATACCATATATGCTCATGTATAGTGCAACCCCAGAAATTTTTGGTATGAATTTTAACATTTCCAGCAAAAAATTAGTGTGTATAGTGCAACTGGTCACCAAAAATGTATGATTTTTAACCTCATCAAAATAATTACCTGTTTATTGTGACCCTATTTTTTGTGTAAAAAAAAAAAACAAAACAAAATCATAAAAACTTTCATTATATATAAGTATATAAGGTATGTAGAAATATTTTCCTTTTTGTTTATAACTCATCATCAAGCAGATCCGTAAATCCTGTCTAATTTGAAGTTTTGTATAAATTTTGTTGAGAAAAATTGTTTAAATATTACTATTACTTATTATTATTAAGGATAAGGATAAAATGTTTTGAAAATAGCAGAAAATATTTTAGTTTGCTATAATGAAGATTTAGACAATTAGTGTTGTATTTTAAAATAAGTCTATTCTTACTCAAGAGAAAAGGATTTTAGCATTATCCAAGCTAGGTAATAGCAAATAGCTTTCTTTAGATTTTCAAATTCATTCTGTGAAATTTTGAGTGCATATGTTTTAACTTTTTCTATAATTTCATAAAGTGTTTTTGAAAATTTTACCAATTGTATGTTCAAAATATGAAGTCAGATAAAAAATGTCTAAAACTTGATTATTTTGTTAGATTGGTTCCATCACAGTGAACATGTCTGCTGAGAATCAGCCAGAGTTATTAGTGGCTCAGCCAGGAGGTACATATGCACGACTACAACTTCCATCTGAAAATAATACAGCTTCTGGACCTGAAAGGTAATCTCCCTGGACTTTTTAAAAATACAAAATTGATTAGTTTGTGTAATTTTTACTAAGGCTTGTTGATTACTTTCTCTGTTTTTTATTTATTTTTTTTAAAGGTCAACTGTAATTCCTTGGCCATTTCAATCCTGAGCTTGGTGTCACTATTTTCGTCCAATACTTATGCTGTATTAACATACGTTTACTACTTCCCAGTCTCATCTTCAGTATTAACTGTTTAAATATTGTATAAGTGACAGTTTCAATTAGACAGTTATAACATACAAAATTTGATAGGTTTTTATATTGTATATCATTTGAAAGTAAGCATAATCAGACAACTTCTCAAATTAGCAATCTCTTATTAGAACTGCTTCTTATTAAAATCCAACCCAAAGAATTTGGAAATTTTCAAGAGACTTTGGAAGCAAAAATAATTTTGAATAAGTTAAAAAGAGATGGAAACCGGATAATCCTCCACCTCCAAAACACCAACCATCAAATCAAAACTCATAGCAATTATATTTATTCATGGCTCACAAAATTATCAAGTAGAATTGTTGTGGTCAAGCATAAAACAGCCAAACATAAAAGGATCGTGTTTATTATTAACCAGTTATATATTGCTTGCAAGAAACTATTCGAAAACAAAAACAACAGTATTAAAATGATAAATTTTAAACAATACAGAAACATATGCAATAGCAAAGACAGGGTTTCTGGAGATGTATCAGAGCAAAATTATTCTTGATACAAATTTTCATGCAGTTAGTATCACGGTAACTCTATATAGAACTATTATCATTTTTTACTAACACATGACTCTTTAAATGAAACCATAAATTATGTTTCTCTACATAAAGCAATGATACCACCCAACACTGGCCATAAAATTGTCAGGTATTGTTCCCATCTTCTTTGTAATTTCCAATGCTTTGGGATGCATGTCAATTCTGCTAATTGCAATGCTGCCCATTCTGCATTTACTCAGAATGCTGCAGATTCCCTTCTGTCTGCCTTGTTTAACTTCAGCAAAGATTGAAGTTTGAACTTATTTTTGCACCAGGGTCAAATATTGTACTTGGAACAGCCAAAGTGATGACCTGCTGGCTGGTTCCTATTTTGCTCTGCATATTAGATGGCCTTCAGTTTTTCTTTTCTTGTGTAAGATTATTATTTGGACATTAGAATCAAGTGTGTTTGGAATTTATGTCTATGATAAACAATGAATGACTGAGTTTAGCAGGGGAAGATTTGAGTGAAGTTCTGGCTGGCTGCCAGTGGTCAATAAATAGAAATTTTGTTTGTTTGTTTTTTTTTTTGTTTTTTTGTTTTTTTCAAATGCTGATGTAGTACCCCCTATGACCCAGTTCACACTCTTTCCCTGTCTTTTGAACAGGAGTAGAGGTTTATCCTTTGTTTCCTGTTTAGGATTCAGTTTCTGGTTCCTTCTAAAGTCTTCTCATTCTCTTTCACTCCCTGTAACCCCTTGCATCTTAGTGGCATTAAAAAATACCAAAAATCAGGGAGGTTCCACACATAACTTCCATTATGAAAAAAAAAATGAAAAAGAAAGGAATGCTGGAAAATAAAATTTGGTCAATCAAAAAATGATACAAAGAGATGATTAGCTGAAACCAAAGTTCTTGCCACAAACACTGGGCCCATTTAAAACAGATATAAAACCTGATACCTCAAGGCTACCAGCAGAGAAGACCAGAACGACACCAGGAGAGGATGGAGCAAAAGAACACAGACATCCTTGATGTGTGAAGAAGCAGTCAAGAGATCATCTGCTACTGATACTTCCACCCTGTTTCAGAGCTGAAAAGGACAAAGTAAATTGACACTGGCCTAATTTCTTACATTACTATTACTCCTATCTTGGTCTGACTTCAAACAATCACAAATGGACATTTCTCCAGACTACTACCAACATCTGCATGATTAACAAACTTTTTGCTACACTGAATCTGAAAGGACTCGCTCTTCACTCTAAAGAAAATAAATAAAAATATATTATTTATTTTAACCATTGAGTCAGTTTGTTTTATTTTCAAAGTTTCTGATAAAATAATTATCCTATTACCTATCCACACTAGCAACATTCAGATATGTGAACACATATATGCCACAAAGAAACATTTGGCATTCATTGACCAAACAGAATTACTATTGGTTAAAATTTATGAAATCTTTCTCCTGATGTGTTTTTTCAGGAAAATAGATTTTTCAAGTTTACTGTTATCATACTTTCCAATATTGACAGGAGTTTTCTTCATAAACTTTTGCCTGAGATAATATGGAAAGTCAACATCTTGATTGTCATTATTTTCTCTTCAAGTTACATGTGCTATCAATTTTAGTTGTTACTGCTGTTGAAAGTCTTCAAGTGATGTGGCTCCTGCTATTTGGTAAAGTTCTTTGTGATTCTGTAGCACCAGTCTACGATATCTGGTAAAGGACTGTCCTCTTCAAGACCAACAAAATTCATTTGCCTGAATCCATTTTTAATCATTAATCTGAGAAAATGTTAGTATATAGCTGATAGTTTGATATTTCAGAAGGATTTGGATGCCATGCAAGACATCCACCTAAAAGTCTTGATCTGACGAGGCTATTTAAGAACATGACTCAAGTTTTTAGGTTAATGTTTTAGTTTTGGAGCACCTTGCAACATTGAACACTCCTCCTCCTAATGCAGTTTATTCTATATTCAATTTCCTTATGTTTAGTATATTCCATATTCTGAATTCAGGTTATGTACCCTCATTGTTTTCACTCCATTTCCAATTTCTGTTTTGGAAAAGTTTTCCTGGAACATTTGTTTTTTTTTTTTTTTTTTTATTTTTTTATTTTGTTTAATTTTCAAGATCTTTCTTATCCCAACACTGAATATCCATGTCATTAGTAAAGCCACCTATAAAGGTGCCTATACTGGCCTCTGGAGGGAAAATCAGAGTGCTGTTTTCTATTTGTTTGGGATTTGGTATGTAATGTTTAAATAATCAGTGATGATTTCTGTATAGTATAGGAAGTGATTAAATAGCTTGGGTCTCTTATTTCCTTCATGTCTTACTCCTGACAAGGTTTGCAATGATTCAGTTTGGGCCTTCACCAGACATATAAGACTTTGCAGACCAATAACAACTGTTGACCCAGATTAAATATATTGTGCAATTTTAAAGAAGTTAGTTTTTAAGTTATCCTTAAATTATAAGTGTTTTTAGTAATATATAGATAAGTAGCAATTTTCCAAATATATGGATACATGCTGCTATATTTCCCATTCCAAAACATGGAAAAGATAATACTGATAAAAAAATATTATCTATTTGCTACATTGATGAATTGTCTCTACAAAACTTTAGAATACAAGATAAATGAATTAATTTTTTTTTTTAGAATGTAATTACAGTGTAACCCGGATATAAGAGACCTGGATATAAGAGAGATTTTCTCTGGTCCCAAATTAGAGCCTGTACTTACCTAAACAAATGTAGACCAAACCCAGATATAAGAGACTTATTCTCCGGTCCCAACAACTCTCTTATATCCGGGTTACACTGTATTTAATAACCCATTTCCAATGTGGCTTTCATAACAAAAGAGATGCAATAGTTTATTTGGTTTGTTTATAAACCTTTATTAGAGAATCTTCCATGGGCAACAACTTGAGGTAATCTTAAATCTAAATGAAGATTCAAAAACAATTACTAACCTTGTTAGTTTCTAAGAGGATTTTCAAAATATCAGTGTTATCTTGACAATTTCTGTTCTTCACAAATCACTCCAAGGACAGTGACTGACATGCAGCTGTCTTTAATATTATAGTACTTAAAATTCTCTCACGAATAAAGCATTGATTATTACTGAAACTAGAGCAATAGACTTGGCGTCTTTTCTGAGAGACGCAAAAAATTCATTATCTTCTCATTCATTTTCAATTATATCATTCAAGAAATCCCTCTAATAACCAAACTTTTGAATGATTGTTTTTTATTTGTGATTCAGAAAAGATTCTATTTTGTTAGATTCTAAGTTGTGTGGAAATTAATAGTAAAGCTGATACAGCTACTAAACCTGAATTAAATTTAGACCTCGATGCATATGAAAATCCTATGGATCTTATATCACAAATCAATAAATTTATATATGGCAACAACATTGGAGTGAAAAAAACAACAAAATAAATTTGATAAAAACCATTCTGGAAGAATAGCAACTAAGTATTGAAAGATCCTATATGGAAGAGGTAATCTTAGATCAATTGTGCATTGGTCACACAAGTCTCAGGCAAACTTTTATTCTGATATTAAGGATTTTTTTGTTTACTTTTCCTATATTTTGGGGCCATGGTTTCATGTGATAGTTTTAAATATAAATTGTCCTATGTCTTTCCACTTTTATAAGCCATTATCAAATAGTCTTTGTATTTTTTTTGTTTGTATTTTTTTTGTTTGTATTTTATCTTCACATGACACTATTGTTGTTTATTTTTTTTATTATTGTATATGAAATATATTTAGTATGTTTGTTCCCATATTTGAAAATATTTTATTGATGTTGGGTTGTTTGTTTTTTATGCTTAATGTTTCTAGTATTTGTATTCATTCTTTACATTTAATGTGATATAGGATTTTTGTATTATTGATTTAAATATATAGTACAGGCATCGATCCATTGGTATATAATCTGGGTGGATCCTATTAATATTAGTTATTAAAACTGATCCACAGAGAGCTTGATGTATTTATTATAACAGAGTATATGTATTTTTTTACAGCAAAAAAATCAAAAATTACCTCAAAATAGAAGATAGTCTATTTCAAGCCATTCTGTATGTGGCTATCATCTGCCCCATCAGCTTCTATGTTGAGGTAATTTTTGGTTTTTAGCTGTAAAATATATACATATATATATATTTATATAATTATTTATTTAAAAAAAAAAAAAAAAAAAAAAAATTTATAACATAAATGTTATAAAATCACTACAAAAATAGCCATTTTGTTTCAACACCCTCGGTGTCTTATCAAGTGATGACGTTGAATGTAAAATATTTTACATTCAACGTCATCACTTGATAAGACACCGAGGGTGTTGAAACAAAATGGCTATTTTTGTAGTGATTTTATAACATTTATGTTATAAATTTTTTTTTTTTTTTTTTTTTTTTTTTAAATAAATAATTATATCTGCTCTACTTTGTATTGAGCACTCTTTTAAGAATAGTAATTGTTGGTTATTGGAATTCATTCCATATACACCAATCATATACTTGTGTGTGTGTGTATATATATATATGTGTGTGTGTGAGTGTATTAGATATATTTTCATTTTTATCAATAAAAAAAAACTCAATGAACCATGTATGACTGATTTGGGCATTAAATAATCCATAAAGGATTGATATGCCATTTAAACTAAAATCAAATTTGGGTTTTCTAGTCAAATAATGCCTTCACTAGAAGTTGAAAGTCATAAATAAAATTCAACAAGCAAATTATTCAACTATTATATTATATATTTAATTATAAATTAACAAAATACACAAAAAACCATTTATTTGAATAAGTATAATTAAATATTTTCCTTAATCTAAGCTTCACAAATAAATCCACACTATGTTTACCATACTCCTTAAATCCCTTATTTGGTTTACCATATATTAAGTAGTTCCTGATTGATGTATGAATATAATTATCGGATCTGAAAGAATATATTATCTCAAAACTACGGTTATCACTTTTTGTTCCCAATTACAGCTGATCATTAAGAATACTTTGAATATTTTCTTTTTCAGCAGGCAAGATGTTTTATATGAATCATTGGGAACATCTCAAACAGGAAATAGTAATGTTTATACAGAAATGCTTGGTGGAATTTGCCCTTCAAAGTTTGGTGAAATATCTAAAGGCACATACTTTGCTCTTTCTACACTTAATGGTATGTGATACACAATTTTTTTTCTTTTCTTTTTGTTAATAGCAATAGTTGTAATTAAAATATTGACAACTGGTTTGTACCTGTTATTCCTTATCTCTGGTATATAACTTCAGAAACAGGATTGTTTTAATTGTTACTTTGTATTTAACATATCTTTGAAACTAATATATTCAAGAAGCCTTACAAGAAAATTACCAGAAAGTAAGAAAATTATTTGCCGAGTTTCTCAAGAACTAAATTTTACTTTTATTAATGCATTATACCCAACTTTTGTGATCTAAATTTCTTTCCGAAGAATTAATTTTGTATCATCACAATTTTGTACCATCACAATAAAAAGCAAAATATATTCAATAAAAAGTGCAGTTATTTTGAATTTGATAAAAAAAACATATACACCATGCCCAACCAAAAATGTAAGAATGGATAGAACTAATAAATGTTTGTTAACCAATAATTTTAAAATATTAATAAAATATGGGGGACCCAAGCAAAATTTAACTTGATTAGAGATTTTTTTTAATGCAGATGTTTGTGTTTTTTTTTTTTTTTTTTTTTTTTTTGTAAGTCTCTGACTTGGTTCTCACTAAACTATCGCAACTGTTGTTTTGTTAGAAAGAAAATTTACGTTCTATGTTAACAAGGCAAGGTACTTTGCCTTCTTGATTGGTAACATTTATACACAAATGCATTACAAAATACTTTGATTTGCTCATTCAAACAGGACTTTATGTAAACATTGAGTCCTGAAAGCATACATGTGTATATGTGTATATTTAAATGTGTATATGTGTATATATACATGTGTGTACACAAATATATATATATTTCTGTGTAATATATATATATATATATATATATATATATACACACGTGTGTGTGTGTATATACATATATATGTATAATTATTATAAACATACATTTTTCATCACCAGTAGCACAACTCTGAGTTTTAACCTACCATTCAATGCACAATATATATATATATATATATATCATACAAAACTCATGCACCGTTGATTTAGATATTTATCATTTAATATTAGCTATAATGCTTAAATTTGTTTATTTTATTTCACTAATTTTCTGTTGTGCCTAAAAGAATTAAAAATTTTGTAAATAAAAATGTTTGAAATGTGTATTTTATGGTTTGAAATGTTTTACTGAATGTTCAAATGCTGTCAGCTGCATTTTAAACATAAATAATAGATGTTTGGTATATTTGGAAGAGGGTGGAAAAAGTTGAAATGTGAAAATATCAACTCTTCTGCATACCATTTTCTTTCAAATAATATTGATATTGTTGATTTCTTAACATAAAAACAAAATATTCTGAATTTTTGATTTGTCAATGTAACTGAGTTCTGAAAAGTTTAGCCTCTGATCAATGTAAACAAAACCAGTGGATGTGAATTTGTAAAAAGAAAATGGATGTCAACCAAATGCTTTTTTTCAATTTGAAGAAATATCTTTTAATTTTTCTTTAATGTATCAGCTTAACCTTAATTTGGGATAGATTAATAATAATTGTACAATTGTCACTTAGAAAAGTTGATCAATACAGCCATGCATATTAACTAAATTTGGGTTTGAAGCTTTCACTGAATTACAATAAAGGAGATTGTTGAAAAGTATTTGTGTAAAATAAACATCTTTTTCACTAACAGACTTACTGATTTTCTCATGTACAATACATTCTTATTGGTTATGTCTTTATCTATATTCCCACTTGAACAGAATATGGCAAGTGCAAATCTAGTGAATATATAAGATTAGTAATAAAAATGACTCAGTCTTCCCAGCCACCCCTGGTACTTAACCTCCTTGATACCACAGATATCAGGGACCAATCCTCCCTTCTGAAACTCTGTTAATTGGAAGAAGTGCCATTTTGAGAGATATTCCCTGGTGCTGAGCATATACTTATTTTTGTTCCAATATGGTTGAAAAGTAAGTTATTGCTTTGTAAAAGCCTTGTCTTTCATACAATTTTAAAATACAAATGATGATAAATCTAAAACTGGGTTCATATCATACCTTCACCAAATATGAACTACTTACAAAAGCTCTGTTTTGTTTACCTTTATCCTCTGTTGTTGTCATATTATTTATACTGCCTTTAACTTATAATAGTTTTTATATTTGCATCTACATTTCATATATTAAATATAACAACTGTCAGGGAACAAGAAATATATTGCATAATTTTCATTGCTACAACACTGTTATTTTTTATTTTGATAAGCTGAACTTTACTCTTGTGTTCATTATTTTTTTAAAAAATTAGAAAATAAAAAATATTAAAATCATAAATTTGCCTCTTGTAAGAAGACAAACTACAATGCCTGATATGTCAAAATTTTTGTTATTTTTCTCGTTGCAGGCTCTTTGATGCTAGTTGACCAGAATTTATTGCTCTGGAGTTTGCAAGTGGATCATCAGTTATTTTCATTGAGCAAACTTGATGTCACTGTATGTTTATACATTTTTTTTTTTTATTTCTTGCTCTGGCACTTTCCTGTTGGAATGCTGGGGGTGGGGAACATTTTCTATACCACTATCTCTTTTCCTATTGGGTTATTTTATTTTGTCATGTATGTAACAAAAGAAATGAAATAAAAAGAATTAAAGGGAACAAAAGAAGACCAACTAAGTTTAATAGTAAACAAAACAGGTTTTATTAGAATTTTACTTATTATGATCAATGGTTAAAAAGGAATTAACAAAGACTTACTGGCAAGAAGTTAAAAAATACTTCAAAGTAACTTCAGTAGGGAGCTGCTGGGTTTTTGTGATATAGTTTGTGCGTCAGGTCAGCGAATGGTAGTAAATGGACTACGTTGAAGCAGATTTTTGCAACAACTGACTGTTGGCCAACATGCTTAATTTTAGTACCAACCAACCAAAACAAATATTCCAGATAAAGACCTTCACTTTCTGCAGTCATCTGACCATATCAAAGAGTTCTCTGATGTTTTTGATCTAAATGGCCAAGAACAAGAAGTTTCTTTCATAAAAATAGATTCTCTTAATAATTTTATGTTTTTTTATTTGTTCTTTAAGTATATTTGGTTATATAGTATTGTCATGTAATAGTTCCATTCTTATTGCGTGCCTTGTATTTGTTGCCTTGTGTCCAAGATATGCTCACTAAATAACTATATAATGTAATCATCTCTAAACCATCTTCACTCAGATTTTGGTCAACAAGTGTATTTATAATTTTAACAACATGTACATTTCTTTTTCTCAATGTCATGTTACTATTTTGAGAGTATGTTTTTTAATATACTCATATACCCAAGATGTAATGTCATTTTATAATTGAATCTATGTCTTTGATCTTATAAACACAATTCTTTATGATCAAAGGTATAAAAATGAGATTGTTTGAAGAAAAGTTGGAATATTAATAATTCTTCTCAGAGCTCTAGAAAATATTATCTTATTTAGTAATCTTGATTCTTCATCAAATGTGCCAATTTTATGAGAAACTGATGCTACAAATTCCTTTTACCATAACTGTAAATTTTGACACTTCATAATCCTATACTTGCTTTAAGAATAAAAGTACCGTATAAGGTAACACTTTCATCACACAAACTGAATTTTCACAAGCATGTGCTACAAGGGAGTGCAGAAAAGTTCTCATCT
>OZ010580.1:82119942-82237442 GCA_963932145.1 Acanthosepion lycidas | reverse complement strand
TTTACCAGCAGGCTATTGTCCTCATCTTTGTTGTGATCACAATGTTTTGATTGTTGTGCCTTCTGGCCTTCATCAGGTGATGACAAACATATGGAATACTTCAAGGAAATGGCTTTAGGTACAGCACCACTGAAGCTAATAGCATGTCTGAGATATGTAGATGACACCTTCATACTCAGGCTTCACCAGAAAGCTGTGCAAATACTGCTGGACTATGTGAACTCAATAAGAACTTCGATCCAGTTCAGTGGAAGAAAATAATATCAACTAGCCTTCTTGGAGGTACTTATAACTCACAGAGAATAGGTTCAAAGCATCTGTATATCACAAGTCAATCTTCATTGAAGTGAATAAAGAGATCATCCAATGTCTACAATACTGTGCAAAAATCATAAATAGCAAGCCAGATACATATCAACAGATGATCAGCATTGAATGTCCCCTTCAGAATAATAACTAACCTGCAAACATAACATCAGCTTCTGTGGGCAGAAACAGAAGTGTCGAGGAGGAGAACCAGAAAATTGCTAGTCTGTCAAGGGCTTATTTGAAAAGATTAAGCTGATCTGCAGTCCATACAACATCATGACAATATTCAGAAGTTCAACCTTACAGAGACATCTCTGCTGTGTCAAGTCTAAAACAAAGGAGAACATGGCAAAGAATTGCCTGTATTCTATCCTTTGCAGTTTTGACAAAGAATACTATGGTGAAATGAAAGAGTAATGCTGGAAAAACATCAAAAAGCTGTAATTAGGTATGACACAGTGAAACCAGGCACAGCTGATCATGTATAGAGAGAAAAGAGTAGTCTTCAATCCCTGTGGAATCAAGTAAAAATACTGGACAGAGAAGAATACTGAAGTCAGATGTCTGAAAAAAAATCAATGCATATGCTAGGTTATGAAAACCTCGTTAGTAAACCTAGTATAGAAAAAAAAGTAACAGCAAGTCTTCAGCAACAGTAAAAAGAAGTGTTGGTGAGTGCAGTGAAATTTGACAAGTAGCTGCAGCACTCATCAGCAAGCAGATTAGGATTAAGGTTCTAAGTTCTCCATTCAGAATTCTCCATTAATTGCTTAGTGGTTTGTGAATTTGGTGACAGTAATTGTGAGTTCAATCCCTGGGCTGGACAATGTGTACTTGAACTCTGTTGAAACAGGTCATGCAATAACTGAGCAATACTAAATACAGACTAAATGGGGAAACACCTGAATGGTGGGATGAGAACAATCTATCCCCCACATAGATTAAATAAAAGGTTCAATTTGAAAATCCCTAAATGTTACTTGGATTGACAATCACCTAATGAAGGCTGAAGAGTACAACAGCCAATTTTTTTTTTTTTTTTTTTTTGTAACAATAGTCCACATGTAATTAATAACTCTTCATCGCAGAAATTCAGATAGAAAATCTAAACTAATTATAGGATACAATCTACAAATAAACCCCAATTCAAAACATTTTTTTCTTTTTCATCTGATAAATAAGACATTATTTTGGAAAAAAAATAAATACCTAGCAAGTATGCTACTTGTAAAAATAGGATTTCTTTTGACAATTGTCACATGTTGAAAACACAAATTTGAATCTTTTTATTCCTGTTGCACAAAATGGTGATTCTTTACAATTTAAAAATTTAATCTTAATGAAGAGAAAATAGAAATTTGCATGTCTCTCAACCAAAAGGTTTTCAAAATAGGTGAACAATTTTGTAAAAGTCCTTTTGCATAATATGAAATCAAAACCGTCTTATTTGTTGACTTCTGCTAACTCAATCTAATACTAATTTTTTTTTTTTTTTTTTTTTTAAAGGATTCTATGCCATCAACCCCCAGAAGAATGTGCCTTGTTTTGTGTATGCCACTTTTAATAATCGTATCTACATTTATCACAATATTCGGTTACCACAAGTGGCAGCCACTAACCTAATTGAGGTGATGTCCAAGCTTCCACAAACAAAAGAAATTCTACAAAAGCTGAACATTGATCGTAAGTGATAGAATTTTACACTTTTTATTGCCTTCATGTCATAGTTACATATTATATAGGTAGTCTTGCTCTTGAAAGTTGGGCTTCCATGAAAATTAATCTTTTTTTTTTTTGTTCAGTCTAGAAGACAAAGTTAAATGTAGAATATTGGGAACATTTTATCGATCTAACACTTATGACATTTGCATTTCTAGATTACAATAAAATTTTGGATAAGCTGATTTCTATTAACTCTGTGGCTAACTTTTAAAGAGTATAATGTTCTAAAAAATTTTGAAAATTTTCTATTTTTTAAAATAAGGGATTTTGGGGTTTATTGAATTGATTTCTAAACTAGTTGGTTCAAATTAAGGTAGATTAGTGGTCATGTAAATCTTGGCCAAATCTATCAGGTATTATATTACCTGAGATCACCTGATGTGTTTGTTAAATGCACTGTATCTAAAGATATTCAAATCTTGATTTAGTAAATCAAAAAATTTCTTTTTCTATTATTTTGTAATGTCTTCTATAGATGCAAAAAGTTCCTTCCCATGACTAGATCAAAGTGGAGATACAGAATCAGCTTGTGGTTCATAACTTGTTTTAATAGGACTATAGGAGTTCTATTGTGTTGTGTCTATATGTGGGTAATTGTACATCCCTAGACAATATTCTCCACCTGTAGGTTAGTTTTTAGCCATCTTGTCAATAAATTTTCAGTGTACTTGATGGCACTCCAAAGAACATTTTATTCCTGAAAATTTTAATGCAATTCAGGATTGATGTTTATAAATTATGTTAAATAAATTTATGAATTTTTGATACATTTTCAGAATCTTCACATTTATATCAAACAAATATAAGTTGAATAATTAAACTAATAAAGAGTTAAATCTAAATTTTCTGATGATGATTACATTGTTCTAAGAATAATTAACTGAATCTTGGTACTTTACACTGTGTTCCTGATACTGACTGATCTGATGTTTAGTCATTTAGTTAAATTTTGTGAAGTGGATCAGGCTGAGAACTTTTCACTATTCCCTTACAGTTTAACTAAAAAAAAAAATAGAAAAGCAGTAAAGTAATAATTTTTCACAAGAAATATTGTATTTTTTCCTGAAAATTAATAATTATTTTCATCCAGTATATACACATTTATAAATGAACAAACACTATTTTAAAATGTAAATAATAATATGGCTTTTCCTAAATCTATTAAATCTAAAAATGACATTGTGTTTACTAAGTGCAAGATTAAAAATAACAAATGTTCAAGTGACTGTCATCATTTCAAGTTTAGTTTTTATAAAACATTTTGTAATTATAGGTATTAAAAACCATATTCATCTTTTTTACTTCATTAAAAATTTCATAATACATTTTTTCTTTTTCAGCTACAGATACTACCCAGCTACAGCAAGTCTATCATTACTGTCTATATGGATTCAAAAAATCTTGACCAATGTTAACAGCATTTTAATCATTAGTGGGTTTGAGTCTGAAGACCAAATGATCATTTTTTTCTTTTTTATGATGGCAAATCAGTTCTGTGATATATTATCCTGGCTTTTTATTTTTTTTAACAAAAAGAAGCAAATCAGTAAGCAGGCTTGTTCATTATAAATTCTTCATTAAATAACACCGGAGTAACATGTTAGAAATAATTTCAACTTAGTTTGTTTCAATGATATTCCACTATGTATGGAATATAAGCAAACTTTATAAAGTATCTACATATAAAGTTCTTGCAACCAATCAAGTTCAGTTCATCTTTTATTATGACCTTTAATGTCTTCAGCCATGTTGAATCTTTTTTTCTTTTTTTGCTTGTATTATTTTTTTTCTGAGTGAAATTTGAAGACTTTCTTTTGGTATTCACCAAGTTAATGTCTGCCATGAATGATAAAAATGGTCAACTTTTTCAACCGCAGTAACCAAAAAGATAGGTAGTATGATACTTTATAGGAATAAGGGAATGTTTGGTTTTCTGATTTGGTTGTTGACTAAAGTTCTACCATAGTCAATTTTATTGAAATATTATGCTTCATCCATGAGTGGATATGCATTAATTTGTAACAAAGTGAGTTAACTGTTTATCTAGTAGGTTTATCTTGTCAACAAAATTATCACTGAAAATAAAAAGCATCAAATTCCAGACATTTTTACCTGCAAGACTCAAAAATTGTTTTTTTGATTATGTTTAGAATTTAAATTTTTTTGAAAGTACTCTGTTCCTTTAATCTAGTTTTAATCTTTTCGTTTTCTGAAACTGAGTGTATATTAATGGAGGATGTGGAAGATAATTTCATATTCCCAGTTATTGAGCTTTTGTAGTATATTTTGATCAAAGTGAAGCAGAGGATTGTCATAGTGTGGTGTACTATTCAATCATGCTGAAACTGATAAAGACCACAAAAGACAGAATTTACTTAAGAGAGCAGAAACATGCATCCATCCAACATGGCAGCCATTTATCGCTACCTGATTTATTCATTGGTACCATGAAAAATATGCCCTCTAGAACAGATACATTGGGTCACTTGAGAAAAAGGGATGCAACTCTACATCCTAGTCCAATATATAACACAAGGTTTTTTTGGGGTTTTTTTTTCCATTTGATGGTTTTCTTTTCGTAAAAAAATTTTTTTCAGAGTAGAGCTGTACTGTCAAAAATCTATAGAAACAATCTAGCGTACCATGCTAGTTGCAAAATGTTGTGACATTTTTTTTAACTCTCTGAGAGGAAGTGCTGTCATCATTATATTTTGAGCATTTGTTTTTAAATAATTTTTTGTCTTATATAATACATTCTTCTAATTTCTTCAGGGAAAGACTACTTATAATTTACATTCTATGCACCATAAAGACTATAGTTCAAATATATGTATGATAACCATACAGTGACCATGAAATTTGTGGCTGTAAATTTGAATTTTTGAATACTTTTCAAACAGAGTATTTTCTTTCCCTAACAACTTTACTTGCTCATCTATTATAGTAATACATCATTAACACTTATCTTTGAGACATTTATGTATGTAATTAAAATTTCTTGAAACCAACAATGTGCTTTATGATCAGAAATAATTTTATTATCACTTTCATTCATATTACAATTTGAGAAGTTTTGAACCCAACTGCTAGCTTTTGCAATAAAATCTTGTTTGTACCATTCTGATTTACTATTGGAAGAAGCATAAATATCTAGAGAAATCTTTAATCTTGTAAAAGATTCACAATTTAGCAATATGACAGACATTAATTTTGACATTTGAAATTGGCTTTTATTTTCCAGACATCTAGTTTCACGGGTTCTCTGGATGTTTTTTATGAAATTAACCCTCTCCAGTATGCAAAGATCTCAACCATTTTCCTTCTCTTTTTAAAATATGAAAAATGTTTTTTTTTTTAAATTTTATTAGTATTTATTTCAAATTATAATTTCTTATAATATCATTATACAAATGAAAATTTGGAATATAAATTTAAATTCTGTGACTTTTTTTTAGATACTATAAATGTCCATATCTGAAGTTTTAGATAATGAATTATTATTATTATTATACACAGAATTGCTCAGGCTAGTGTCCTTGTCTTAGTTACTCTCCATTGAACTCTTCAGGTGTCTGTCATAGTTCATCACCAGTTCAGTCCCATGACTGGGTATGGTCATAAGTGTTAGTAGAAAAATAAAGGACTGTTAATGTGCATAAAGAAAAATATAAATATGTGAATGACGGACTTCGAGAACGGATACAGAGAGAATATTTTATTCAACTCCTCGCTAACTACTCAGTATATACAATCATGGCGGCCGCCCAACTTCCGACCGGAAATCGGCTCACCGGCAGGGAGAGTTTCCAGGGGAGATCACTCACATAGATTAACAGTTCTTCCCCTATTTTCTCTTCTTTTCAGTTTGGAATCATCTAATCTGCAAAAGAAAAAAGGGGCAGCAGGGTATTTACATTATAGAGATGATTCCTTTGGTTCGGATATGAACCCAAGGATCTTGAATGATGCCACTCCTTTCTTTGTCAAGGAGTCAGCAATTTGTACATCAGTTGATATCCAAGAGATCTCTGCAATTTCCTTTCTGTCAATCATTTCTCTCAAAGTAGCCATCTCTATGCGAAGTCTCTTATCCAAAATTTGGGTTGAGGAATGTACAGAATCATAGAGACAGGAATTGTCTGTTTTGCAGAAGATCTTAATGTTGTTAGTATCATCGTTCAATTGTAGTACTTCTAACAAAAGTTTTCAATAAAAAATACAGGCTTCTGCCATGTCAACCATGGCTAAAGTTTCAGCAGCTAAAGTACTTTTGACAACTCTTCTAATACGCTTAGACTGCCAGGCAATGGGCATATACTTGTCATTGCTTCCAACTAAAAAAAGTATATAGCATCCCTGTGAACCTCCATCTGTTAAATTGCCAAAAGAAGCATCACTGTATGCAACAATTTTTAGGTGCTCAAGGTTACCTAAGTCTGAAATATCTATATGAGATTTCTCTTTTTTTGCTTTTTTTTACCACCCTGTTAGCCTGTTTTAAACATTCTACATTTTCTTGTTTTAGTATCGAGCTTAACTCACTAACATCATAACTAAGATCAGGTCTGGTTTCAGTGGCTAACCAATTAAGTTGTCCGATCAATTGCCTGGTTTCAGTAACCTCTATTGAAGATATTGCATCTTTCAAATTTCTGCCTGGTTCTAGTGGGATACACCTTAGCTTTTTGACATATTCGTCCTGTCCAAGTTTAACATCATTCCCAGTTTTCTTTATGCTTAATCCTATATACTGGAACTCAGCAACTTTCTCAGATTTGATCTTAAACAAGTGACGAATCCTGTCCATAACTCTGCTCTGAAAAATCTCCGAGCCTGCAAAGCAAAAATCATCAACATGAGTAGCTATAATGCCATGCAGTTTGTTTCCAAAGTTCCATGTAAATATGGCTTGATCATATTTTGAAACCACTGCTCCTGACTTCAACAATTCCTCTTTGAGTGTCAGGTACCTTGATGCATCAGTTAAACCATATACACATTTGGAGAGTTTCTAAATATATCCTGGAGGTACATTGGCTTCTTTGGGAGGATGCAAATAGATCAATCGGTCTAACTTTTTGCTCTGTAAAAATGCTGTTTTTGTGTCCATTGACTTGCACACCCAGTGGTTAGATGCCATTATAGCCAAGGCTATACGTAGACTTTCTTTAGAGCATGTTGGAGAATCATTTCTTATATTGCCCGCATCCCTTTCCTGAAAGTCTCTCGCCACAAGTCTAGCTTTATAGATCTGTTTGCCATTGACATTTTTATTAGTATAAACTCATCTTGTGGATATTTTGGATTGGCCTTGGTCAGGCACTTGGGTGTAAACTTTGTTTTCAACCCAGCTTTGGAGTTCGTTTTCTCTTGCCATTTCCAGGTCGTGATTAGAAGAAGAAATCATTATGTTTTCCTCATCACTAGAGGTAGCTTCATCCTTATTTATTGGTCTGGCTTCATTTTCTTTCCATTCCAATACTCCATGATTGAAGTCTAGCCAAAAGGGTTCACCTTGTTCCATAGCCACATTCATTAAATGCTTGTTTTTACCTGTAGCTTTGCCTGCCCTACTTATGACGTTCAATGTTCGCCATTCCGAATCATCATCATTGGCAAGTTTGCATTTAATGGATTGTCCTGGCTTGGGAAGCGTAATTGTTTTGTGAATTGGATTTTGCTCTGGTAGTACGTGTGCCTCTCTCACAGTCTGATGTTGTGCAACATGATCATTCAGAGTTCCTGGTTCTTCAGCAACATCGTTTTCATCAGACATTGATAAGTTTGACAATCCTTCAGGCTCACTTTGTGAAGTGGTGGATTCAATTATAGCCTCACTTTCAGAGGAACTTTGATATGTTTCTGGGTGAGACACGAGGCGACATGGGTGCACTCTTATATATGTGCCCCCATGTTTAACAAGTACCTGCTTGTGCTCCCACCCTATGACAGTTCCTGGACCAAGCCATCTATCACAGAAATTTCTCTTATAGAAAACATCACCATTTTTGTAGGATTGTGTTGTACTAGTCCTAACTTGATGACGAAATGCACGTCTTAATTTTTCCGAAGACTCACACATAATAGATTGTTTTCTAGCTGCATGCATGGCATTGAGGTTACTGGCAACAATCTCACTGGTAGAGACACCTTCTAATGCAGGGAGTTTATCATTCAAAAAGGAAGGCAGATTGGGATTCCTACCAAAAACAAGCTGATTGGGGTTGAATCTGTGAGCACTGAAGTGTATTCTTTGCACTTATAGCCCATGCTAGTGCTATCTCAAAACTACAATTTGTGTCCTCTACCGTCTTTTTGACCAATTCTCCCAATATCCCATTGTGTCGTTCATTTAAGCCATTACTCCATGGACTTTCAGCAGCAGTAGTACGCACAACGATATTCAAATTCTGTGCCATGTCACAGAATGATTTGTTATCAAATTCCCTACCATTATCAGTTAAGATAGATCCAGGAGTTCCAAAATACGCTATCCAGTGTTTAAATATAGCACTGATGATGTCCGATCTTTCTTTACTTGGAATCCTAACGCCGACTCTGTATCTGGTAGCATGGTCAATCAGGTGCAGTACTTTACCATTAATCTCTTTAATATCCATAGCAACAGTTTCATTAAAATAAGATCCTAATGGGAATCCAACAATAGGTCTAGGTTCGTTTTTTTTATAGCGAATACACACTTCACAGGAATTTGGAAGTGCTTGTAAGATTTTCATAAATTCAGGATCTCTTATTCCTGCATTTCTAACTAAATCACATAATTTCTTACTACTGAGATGACTAAATTGCCTATGTAATTTGGTTGCAATTTTCACTTTTTCTGATTTGTTTTTAGAGGAGATTTCTTTAACAAGAAGAATGTGTTTGAGCTTACCTCTATCTGGTAGGGGTCTGGTGATAGGGATGTGATAAATGACCAGACAATGTGCATCTCAATGGAATTTTCTTTTTAAACATCGTCACGCTGTCATGTTCAAAATTGAGACAGGTCCCTGCCCTTTTCATTGCACCTTTGCTTAAGAGAAGTGGAATGTCAGAATCCGCAACATCGGTAACAATACTGACATCAATGTCTGCGATGACACATGGTAGAGTCACATTGTAGAGAGAGTTCAGCTTGTTTCCATCCCCGAACTTAAAAGTTCTTGCTCCTTCTCTCATAATTATTTTTTTTTTCTGCGCATCAGTTAATGTTTCATGAAAACATTCATACCATTTTGTTCCACAAACGGTGACGGATGCACCACTATCTAGGACAGCCGAACCAAGTGTCTCACCCAAAAGCGTGTTGCCATTTGCCTCGCGTTTTTGCTGACTCATCAGCACAATGTTAGCCAGAGACAGATAACTTTCGTGTTCGTCGTCCTCATGTTTGTCCTGGGTATCGTCGACATAAGGGCAGTCATAAGACCAGTGAAATTTGCAGCCACATTTAAAGCACACAGTGGTGTTGCCTTCAGGTCCTAGCGGGTTTATTTTGTTTTTGTCAGTGAAGCGTGTTTTGTTGTTGTTGTTGCTATGTCGTTTTCCACCGCGGTATGTTTTTCCTCGCCAACTATTAAAATGCGAATCACGGCGGTGCGAAGAGCGACCATAGTACACCTCGATTGGTTCGTTTTTATTTTCAGTAAAGGCAAATAACATCTTCCTTCATAACCACCACGGGTGTTGAGTTCATAGATGAAGCTTCAGACGGCTGTCTGTGCATAATCTTCTATAACTGTGCTGACATGGAAGAAAGTGTCAGTTCGCCGACAGTCGCCTTGACTAGTCTTTCATTTTCAGGGGTGTGGGAAGCACTCTTTAATGCCTTGAATGCAAGTACCAGTTCAGGCAGGATGATGTTGAAATCTTTCAACTTAGCAACGTGTCAGCCGAAGTTAATGAGAAAGTCTTCCACTGATGTTTCAGGCTGTCTCCGGTATCCTTCGAAAGTCTCGTAGGCCAGAAAGGCCGACTGGTTTATATCTTCCAAAAACAGCGTGTCCAATTTTTCATACAGTTTAGCCTTAGCCATTCCATCCTCAGAATTAAGAGCTGCAACATCTAATTCCAAAACAGCTTCTCTGGGTTTTCCTTCCAGAGAAAGAAATACTATGGGGGCGCGTTTTGTTTTGTCAAGCGACGTGGCCATTTCCCAGATTTGCATTTCTTTTTTCCACGTGCTGTACTTGTCTTTAACTAAGACGGGCAGTGAAATGTGCTTTGAAGCTATAACTACGCCCTGCTACCAATGTTAGTAGAAAAATAAAGGACTGTTAATGTGCATAAAGAAAAATATAAATATGTGAATGACAGACTTCGAGAACAGATACGGAGAGAATATTTTATTCGACTCCTCGCTAACTACTCAGTATATACAATCATGGCGGCTGCCCAACTTCCGACCGGAAATCGGCTCACCGGCAGGGAGAGTTTCCAGGGGAGATCACTCACATAGATTAACAATAAGGTTGCTGTGCAACTGAGCACATGACCATTTCATTCCACATATATGGGTTGAAAGCTAGAGAGGTATTCATTCATGCATAGCACATCTTGAGCAAGTAGACCTGGCAGATCCCATCCCTCTCCCAGTTAAATTGCAGTGGATGTTTCCCAACAGGTGGCTATTGATTCTATCCAGGAACCTTCTGCTCTGGCCATTGGCTTCAGTTTAGTGATATTATGTCATCACTGAACTGACTGTATTCCTAATTGTGGAGCCAAATCTACACCATTGTGCTAAATGTCTCTTGACCTGACAAGATAGCCACTCTCTTCACCAGAAAAACTTGTTGGGTGAAATGGTTCAGTTGCTGAAGACTTGCCCATATTGCAAGTATTATTGGGTTACATAGTACCAGTAGCACTTGTAGAGTGACTTGGCATTGTGTGAGATATATATATATATACACACAATTTTTTTTTACACTGGGTGTCAGAGTTAATGGTTCATTGTCAGATATACCAATTATAATTATTATAATAACATCTGTTTAAGTGATAGTAATCAATAAATAATAAAATGAATGTGTGTGTGTGTGTGTATATATATATATATATATATATATATATATATAGTGTGTGTGTAATCAGTGGTTTTGTTGCTATTAAAACTGAAACTGTCATAGCTTGTAGGGATTAAATTTATGACTGTCAGGTAACTCAATTCACTTAAGCAGCCTGGTATAGTTGTGATGGGGTGGTTAGTAGAAGGGGCAGGTGATCTGAGGACAAATTAATTTTATAGTATGCACTAATGTAAAATATCCTCTAGTATGGACAATAGAATGAGGACAGTCCTTTATTCAATCCTGTGGATTGAATAAAGTGTTTAATTCAAATTTTCCAGAAGCTTACCAACTATGGCAAACACCTGAAGAAGACTAGTGGACATGACCAAAACATAATAACAATTGAGATGAGGACACTAGTTCAAAATAATCAATGTATAATAAATTTGTCCTTATCTCTTGCAACTTATTTAGATGAATGATTTATGCTTTGTTTTGTACATGCTTAGCAAGAATTTATTCAATAAAAAAACATCTTTGTTGTTACTCCTATCATAATAAGAAAATTGTGAAGAAAACTGCCAAACTGCTACAGGTTTACTATCTACTATTTTTTCTTTTTTTTTTTTTTTTTTTTATTACCAGGAAATAAAGTTTTCAATTGCAATTGATTGCCATCTTTGCTTCTATGATTTGTTTCAAATGATTTTTATAAAATCATGTAGAAGTTGAACTTGGTTGAAAACTTGAAATAATGTGATAATCATGCGATCTATACAAAGGATGAAAGTAGCTATAAAAGAATAAATTCTTCAGTAGTCAATATTTGATTAACAAGAGATTTATTTTGTTAATATCTTTAGAAAATAAATATTTCAATAGTAACAGTATTAATTACTTTTGTATTTATTATTCAATTTTGAATCACCTACAAGTTTCTTTTGAGTTCTTTTCATCCCTTGTTTTAAAACTGCCTAATAAAGGTTTTCTGTGTTCATATTACACATCCTTTGTATCTCATGTCATTAACTTTTAAATCTAGTCCTGTTTTTTATAATCAATGTAAATATCAATTTGTTTTCTCTCATTGGACAAACTGATGATCATGTTCATCTTTGGGACTTTAAGGTTGCATTTGCTACTGATTTTATTATTAAAACTGACATCAATTACATTTTCCTCTTCAATTACTTTCACTGGTAATTATATATATATATATATATATATATATATATATATATTTTTTTTTTTTTTTTAAATGAAACTTTAATAAATGAGTTTTCTTTATTTGTTCATAAAATGTATGTTTTCTTTTATTCTGATATCTATTTTGACATGTTCAGGATAGAATATCATTAAACTGTTTAAACACAAATATGCATACTGAAAATTATATTATGGAGGAAGATTTCAATATTGTGGATAGATCATTTGTAGATATGAACAGTGTGGGCGTAGAAATCGACAGTGCATTGTAACTATCTGTTTTGACATAGTCTGTTGATCACTTAAAGATTGAAATTAACAATGATCATACAATACCACTTTTTGTACACACCTAATTGCTATTTTTATAGATGTGTGTGATATAAAGTGAATTTTCATGTGGCACTATAATTAAGTTTTAAAGTGTTTCTTTTCATCACTGACCGTGATTTTTTCTTTCTTTGTTGTAAGCATTAATAATTAATCACAAAACAACTAATATTTCTTTTTTATTTTATTGGAAATGAAAAATGATCTTGTAGAACAGGATATTTATGCTCATTTTTGTGTGTGTATATATATATATATATATATATATATATATATATATATATAGCAATTTTCTAAGCCCGGCTTAGATGTGGCACAAGGCTGAAAGTATGGGGCACCCAGCGAGGATTGAAGTCACTACTCAGTCGTAATTGATCTAGTAAGACAAGCTTTCTAACCATTACACCACATTGAGGTTATATATATATATATATATATATATATATATATATATATAAAATCTCTAAGTGTCCACTTTTATACTTTCGCTATATCCCTGATAGTTAGTACTTTAACCTATAAATATAGCATACCTTAAAAATATATTTTATTGTATATATATATATAGTCATCCACAGAGACTATTTTGTTGTATCAGTCAGAGACTCTCACCCCTAGGCCACCAGCGCATGCTTTGGAGAAATGGAATTTTTAATACACGATATAAGTATTACCAACTGTTAGAGGGCTCAATTCATAGCAAAGAGCTTAGCATTAATTAGCAGCAGTGGTCAACAAATTCCCTTTCTTCCAAAGTGCTCAACCCACGAAAGAGAACATATATAATCATCCACAGACTGACTGTTTCAGTGTGGCTCTGTGTGTGCATTTGAGGTGCTGAAATGTTCTCAATTCATCAATATTTCTTTCATATATATTTTTAAATAGAAGTTCTATAGTGGGTAATCAAATGACAAAATTGAAATTTGGAATTTCTTCAAACTAATAATGGTTTTATCAATAGTTTTTTTTTATAAAGGGTGTTTAATTAAGACAGATTATATATAAGGGTGTTTCATTAAGAGGGATCAAAGTCAGCAGTAAGTAAATCAATGTTATTGGTGAAAATTTATTTATTTTTCTATTGGATCATGTTATTGAAGTCATGGCAGTTGTGTGTGAAAAATAATATTGCCCAAATGTCTGTCAAATCTAAAAGAAAAATCATTAGAGGTTTAAACTTAGTTATTGGAAAAACCTTATATATATATATGAAAAGAGTGAAGAGAAATACAATAAATGCCAGTTGCAATTTTGTATTGAAAGCATTAAAGATACAAACACTTTGAATTATCTTAAAATTTTTGACATCTGATATATCTATATATATAAATTAACTGATTTCAATCAGCTTTCTTTTGCTTTTGTCATACTATTATTTTTAAATATCCCATATTGTATTAGCATTAGTTTTGTCAGGAAAGGAGATATATGATGCTGGACATAAATATACTGTAGAAGATTCTGAAATGAATGCACTATTTTCATCTTAATAAATTATTTTCTCTTTTAATTAAATATATGCTGAGAAGATTTGTATAAGTAATAGCGTTTGTAATCAACCGAATTTTTAATAAAGAGAAACAAACATTTAAGAAATTGATAAAGTTTCTCCATAATTTTGTATAAAAGAAATACATTTTTTTCTTTTAAGTAACTTGTGGAGGTATTTATTTAGTCTGGCACATGTCTATGAATAAATCTCGTGAAATGAAATAACTAGCAATGGTTTTCATGAATATATTGATAACAGGTGACATTTATAATTGTTGTACATGTGTAAATGAAGCTTATGATAAAAATAAAGTAGAAATAGTATTTGGCCTGTTTGGTAGCTTTTGAAAAGCCGCTTTCAAGGCATGCAGCAATAAACAACATCACCAAAAGAGGACTGGATGCAGCTAAGTTCCTCTCCCAAATTGAACCAGTAAGCCGCGACCGTGGTGATGGAAAGCGGCTGGATGGGATTACCATCTTCCCTTTTAAAGTGGGGAAGTCGTTGATTTGGGATGCGACTTATGTAGATACATTTTCGACAGGTAATTTGGTCAGGTCCGCGGTTGAGCCGGAGTCTGTCACACGGGACGCAGAGATAACAAAACAAAAAAATAGTTAAATATTCTTTTCTTGCAGACAGATTTATTTTTACTCCAGTGGCAGTGGAGATATCTGGGGTTATTGGCCCTCGTTCGATGGCGTTCCTTCGGAGGGTTGGCGGGATTGCGTTTCGAAAGGGACGAGCCTAAACTGAGTGACTCTTGCAGCGTGTCTCACTGACGATGCGGCTGGCTGATGAAAGCAAAAAAAAAAAAAAAAATTTTTTTGTTTATATATACTTTGTTCAAATAAAAACTATGTTTTAATAATAATAATTTAAAAAAAAAAAAAAAAAAAGCTAAGTAAAAACTGATTGAAATATGAGTGAATGTATCAAGATCAGTGATTGGTCAATTAAAACATGTAAACAAAATAAAAGCAACATCGATTGGCTAATTCTGTAGTAAAGAAAGAGCGTGGTGTTATGTTTAGTATAGAGAGAAGCTTTAGAACGTGTTTTATTTTCGTAACGTGGATACAAAAAGATAACAATCAGGAGAGAGAAAAAAAAGATTATTATATACAGTTGAAAAGTGGGTGTTGTCATGGCTGATGGCCACAGATTCCCTTATGCAGGGAATATTCACGCACGAAAATTTCAGCATCCCACGGAACGAGTGAAAAATCAGTTCGCAAACGATGGCAGTTTTCTTGAGATGTTCAAGAAACGAATGGAGGAGCAAATGAAAACCGACTCTGCTAAGATCTCCGCAGATGATGGTGTGAATTCTAATATCAAGAATACAACGACGGCGGTGACATCAACACCGAATAAAAAAATAATGCTTTCAGCTGGTTTGTCGCCAGATAACTTGTCAAATAATAATAACACTAGAGCAACCACCACCACCACCACTACCACATCATCATCATCATCATCATCAACAACAAATCCCTTAAAGTCTGGCTTATTACCTCTTGTAAGGTTTTTCTGTTTTATGATGATGGATTGAATCATTATCTATCTTACGCTCTTTTGTAGTTTATCTTTTTTAATGTAGGAAACGAAATGCGCTTATGGTTCTTTTTCTTTTCTTTATTACTAATTTAGGTAATTATCTTGCCTCATACTGCGAAAGCTCCTTTCTATTATATACTTCTTTTTTTTTTTTTTTAATAATTATAACATTTTTTTTTTTTATCGAAGACAAAAGAAATTATCGAACTAAAATTTTCAAAAGCTGCTAAAAAAGGTATTCTGCAAATAATCTATAAAGAATGTTTTTACTTTTATTTGGCACCGACTCAAATTGGTGACGTAAAAAAAATTGTACTTCATGCTTTAGTTTTCTTTTCTTTTTTTTAATTTTAATGACTTTATATCTCGTTTCTTTTTTTTTCTTTCTAAAAAGCAGTTTTACTCAACTGTCAAGTTTGTTTTTTTTTTTGTTTTTAGGTGTAATCGCAATATGAGGCAAAATAAAAAAAAATCACCTGTTTGTAATTTATGTTCAATTATTTCTTTCTGCTGCTTGTGTATTTGTGTACACCCTGTTTAATAAGTAAAAATATTACGAATAAATTTTATACGCAATAAGTTTTTTTTTCTTTCGTTCGGTTTCGTATGTTCAGCTCTTTTGACTCGATTCCTTAGAAAAGAAACAAATCGATAATTGTGCCGCTGTAAGAAAAAGCAAACTAAAGTTATTTTTTTAAACCTTTTTGCTTTGTTCATCTTGTCAAAAGAAATCCGGTCTTCTGTCAGTTTAGCATTCTTTTTTTAGATAATATTCTTTGTTAAGTTTTGATTTGATTATTCCTTTCTTTGTCATGAAAAATTTCTACCCTTCCAGGCTCTATCATCCATTTTCCCTTTTATGGTTTCATGTGAAAATAAATAAATGTGGCATCCATATATAGTTAGAGACCGTATTTATTTAGCGATCTTAACCTTTTTTATAAGAACACTTGATTTTTTTTTTGTAACTTTGATCTTATTTTTAAAACAAATTATGACGTTCATTCTTCGCGTGTTTCTAATTTACATTGTGATTTTTTTTTTTTTTTTTTTTTTTTAATGCCAATATTTTTTCAAGGAAGGCTAAAAAAAACCCCCAAAACACGTACTACTAACAAATGTCATTGTTTAACTTTAAAAATGTACCTTTTTAAAATTAAATATTTTCTCCATATTTTGATCTCTGTATCATGCACTGTGTCTGCAGTTTTACTTTAAGTTTTTTATCAAAAATGAAAATAAGTTTGCAGTTGCTATTCTTTCTGCAACTGATCTTTCAGAATTCATTTTTAAAAATTGTCTCTCGGAATAAAGAAAGATAGCAAAAGAACAGAAAAAAAACAAACTAGTGTTACTGTTAGTGTTAATTAATAAATTCTAGAAAAACCTTCAAACCTAAAAACAAAACAAAAAAACGGTACGAGAAAGGGTGAATTTCATTTGTTCTTGTTTTTTCTTTTCTTTAAAACTGGCAAGTATATTAACAAAAAACAACGGAATGAATGAGTTTGATTCGAAAGGAAAATCGTTATTTTGCTAGCAGCGTGTTTCTTCCTTCTTCGAACTCTGGTTTTTATACATTTTTATTTACTACTTCGTTGATTCTATAAAAAAGAAAGCTGTGAAATTGATTTCTATGAGAAATCAATTTCATAGCTTTTTTTTTTTTTTTTTTTTTTTTTTTAAGTTTATTTTTAAAATGATGCAGATTTATCTCTGGGAAAAGTAAGATCTCTACCCCCATAACACTCGCCCCACTTTTTTTCCCCCCTTTTTTTTAAAAGGCTTTTTCTTTACACTTTTTCTTTTTGGTTTTTTGTGTACTGAATGTTTATTTTTTTAGTTTCACTTCAACAACATAGAAAAACGTTTATATAGCAATTTCACCACTATTTTTGATTTCCGATTTTAGATTTTTCTCAATCACCACATGTATTTTTAATTTTTATTCATCTCTTTCAGTTAATTTGCAACTTTTACACATTTTTTTGCCGGTAAAAATACCTCTCTAAAAGTTTACAAGTTGGAAAATTATCTTTTGATTTCTCCTTCCTCATCATTCATTCGCAGTAAAAATATGTGAGAATTTCCCATTAGGTACCTCCACGAAATGTAAACAAAAGAAAGAGCATACATAGCATGATGAAAAAGACGCCGAACTTCACGAAAACAAAATTTTCATATTATTAAAGAGGTAAGATCAAAGTATTTTGGGGGTATTTTTTTACATTTTTTAATCGTTCCTAGCACGTCTGAAATTTTCGTTAAAAATATTGTTTTTTTTTTTTTGTTTTTTTTTTTTGTCAAAAAAAAGAACAGATAATCAATCATTTTCATTTCAATCATTTTTTTCGATTTGATAAAATAAAAAAGATGAAAATCTGACTTTGATATTCTTTTAAAAATCAATTATCATTTTTTCAAAACTGATTTTAATAAAATCAGAAATTATAAATGTTTATTTAAAATATTTTGAACCCAGCTTAACTGAGATTCTGCGCCGAAAAAATGTAATTTGAAAATAAAACAAAGCAGGTCATAACCTTTCGCGTCTCTTGACAGGTGACGAAAGCTTGAAGACACATTCATGACATTTAGATAACTTACGCGAGGATAATTCTTTCTACGGATGGAAGGAAGTGAAATTATTTAGATTTAAGTGAACAAATTATTTACCTCGTTACTTTTAGTTTTAAGGAAAACTTTCAGCGCTCTAATTTTTCATTTTTTTTTTTTTTTTTTTTGTACGTAGCTTTCATCTTTTTTTACGTTTACGATGCTTTATGGAAAATAAGAAATTAAAAAATAAGACTGTTAAGAAGAGTGAGATTAAATTTCATAAGAAAAAGTTATCTAATTAATTTTAGGTACCTTTCTTATGAAATTTTATCAGAAGTGTACATAAAATACTATAATTTTATGTACATTTATTACATTTTTTTACTGTGTTATTTGTATTTCCATTCATTTTATTATTAATTTTGATATTTCATTTATGGAAAAATGTCATAACTGAGATTAATATAATAAAAATAAGAATAAGATCATATAAATTAAAGTTTAGCAATAGGTAAATTTCATAAGATGATATAACTGATACTTATAGGTACCCTTCTCAGTTGAAATTGAAAAATCAAATTAACTTCTCCATACGTGTTTCGCAAAAGTAAAAAGGCCTTAACAGCGGAGAACAATGCTAAACTCAGATAATGCAACTAAATTGTATTCTGGTTGGTCTTCCGTACTTTATAATTACCGCCCGATTATAAGCACAAAAATTACATTTTTTAATTACTGTGGATCTTCTGATTGGTCCAAATGATACAATTTTCAAAGTGCTAGACAATGACAATCTCATATGGACACTTTGAAAGGTTGACGTTGCTTTTAACTAATGTTATAATTAATATTTTTAAAAAACTTAATAACTTTGTAAAAATCTATTATAATTAAAGAAATAACAAATAATTGTATTAAAAATTCAATTTTCATTGAAAAAATTTTTTGCTTTCAGAAAATATTGTCCATATTCATAAAAACAACTAAAAACAAATAAAAAAAGCATTTGAAATTAAATAATATATTTGTTTTATTGAGTTTTTTTGTATGTTACAATTCAGAGCTGATTTTCAGGTACGTTGGCTCCAATTAAAAAAAAACAAAACATGATTTGCATTCTTCAAAGCCTTGTGCTTTTGTAATCTAATCACTAAACCCGATGCGCTCGAATTTCTAGAGTTTTTCATAAAATTAATTATGGGGGTGTTACTGTTAAGTGTTAATAAATATAAAAAAAAATATTTCTGCCATGATTTCAATAATAAAAAAAAAACATATTTATAATAATTTCGATATTCTGTGAATAGTTTCTGAAAGTTTCATTAACATCTGACAATTATTTTTATTTTTGCAAGATTTCCCAAATTAATGTGTAATGCAAAAAAAAAAACGCGCTAAAAATTATCTATGTTATTTACTACCCCTTGTTGCAACAAAGAGAAACAAGGCTTTTAAATCAAAATTTAGAATATTCTAAAAAGATGGAAAAATTTAAAAAAAAATAATTAAAAAAATTTGGTCTATCCTCTTCATAAAAACAAGCATTTTTAGACGATAAAATTTTGTTTTCATAATGTTTGGCGTCTTTTTCATCAGACTATGCTCTAGCGATTTCGTGGAGGTACCTATAAAAAGAAAAAAAATCAATCAATATGAATCAAAGTATACATTTTAATTTTTATAGCTGGCTTTAGTTTTTAATTGGATTTCGATTTATGTGTCATTTTGTGAACAAAACTGCATTAAAGCCATTCCAAAAAAATGTTGCAAATAATTTAGAGATTTTTCATCTGCATCAATGATCCTTGCAACACCTTGCTTCTTCATAAATTTCGTTCGATTATCTTCTCAATTTACCTTTCTCTTTCTGATGTAAATAAAAATAATTGATAAGGATCAGGGTTTTTAAATTGAATGAACAATGAACGTAAATTTTTTTTGAACAAATATTTTGTATTCTATGAATTGAAAACAATTTGTTTTTTTTTTTTTAGTTTTTTAAATAGATTTAAAAAATTTTTTTTTTTTACTTTTTGTTCATATCTTTTTAAAAACTTACTAAACATTTTTTTATGTTACGAAATTTTAAGAAGAAAAATGGACAGGTGAAGTTAATAATTAAGACTAAGAGCGAAAAATGCAACCTTACTAAAAAGACTTTTTTTTCTTCTACCATCTTGAAGTTTAGCATGAGTATGTAATGATCTGCCACCAGAAGAAGAAGAAAAGAGGGCGCCTTGTTATCGGCGTTGCTATATTAGTATTATAATTCTAGTTTATATAATTTTTTCCCCTTTTTTTTTTTCTTTTTTGTATGACTTTCAAAATGTTGAAAGTTGTTAGAAATAAAAAAAAAAAGTTAATTATTTTTTTTTTATTAAAAAGTTTTTTTTGACACAATCAAGGTGAAAATTTCTATAATTTTATTGATGCTAACTTCTAAATTGTACATCCAGTTACAGAGCTAATGACCCACCAATTCGTTTTTCTCACCCGTTTAGTGTTCTTTTCCCAGGTAGGGAAAAGGCGTAGTGACTCTCGGCGCTCCCTCAAAACAGGAATAGTCAAGAAATTGAGAACCGACACTTCCGTAAGTACAGCATGCAGGATCCTTGTTATCCTTTTCCTACTTGTCTGTGTCCTTCTCTATCTTCTGTACCAGTTGCTCTCATTATCTGGGGGAATAAGTAATGCTTGTTTGACGATAATAGTGAAGATTAGTTATTGAGTTGAGAAAAATTTCAATGAAACAAAGAAAAATTCTGATTACTTGGAAATAATTCGAATTTATTGTTAACAATAACATGAACTGAAAGTTTCTTCATTTTTTATTCTTCTTCTTATGAATATTTATTATTCCTTTATAAATTAATCTTTTTTTTTTCTTTTTTTACACCTGTTTTCATTCTACCAATCAATGGAAGCAGATCACTTGTAGCCAGTATATCCTCTTTAAAAAAATTTTTTTTTTTAAATTATTATCCATTTATTTGTTTAATTTCTTTAAAACTAAAAGTGAATTAAAATTAAAAACCAAACCATAACCAGAACTGAAAATTTTAAAGACACGTTTTAACAAAATGTTTTTATTCATCATAAGGCTAAAAAAAGTATTATGAAGAAAGAATAAAATTAAAAACATGAAACATTGAAAGTTGAATTTATTTTTAATAGTGGCATACCGAATAAAAGATTTTGCAAGTGTTTGGCAAGATAAACAAAAACAGCCATTTTTACGATTTTGTTTTACACTTCTTTTTTTTTTTTTTTTTTTTTTTTTTTTTTTTTTTTTTTTAACCAGTACTTTACTACCTGATTAGATTGGAATAATTTACAATTCCTGCTTGTTAATACTTACATTTGGAATTAGCATGTATTTAATCTGGAAATTTTCTATACTGAATAAACTAACATCTATTTTTAAATTTTGTCAGTTCCGTTTTTTCTGGGGTGGTAATGATAGCTTCCTTCCAGTGTTACTGTCGTTTTACCTTTTAAATTTATTTATAAAATCTTTCCCTTAAAACAGTTTTTCAGGAAAATAGGATTCTCAAATCCACTTTTATCGCCAATTCAAGTATTGATGGGGGCTTCTTTCCTAATCTTTGTCTAGGTACTTTCAAAAATTCGCTAAAAAAAGAATACATGAAAAAAAAATGAATAAAAAAAAAAAAAAAATTTGAACAACAAAACCTTTGTTATGAATAAGATGAAAAATGAAGGGATTTTTTTTTTTTATGTAAAAATCATTTTTCAAATCCTTTTTAGAAAATCCTTTTTAAAAATAAAATTTTTAACAACCAAAATTTGGGAATTTTGGTTGTTAAAAATTTTATTTTTTCTGGTATCAACGCCATAAATTTGTACAAGATATTTAATTTGAGTTTTGGTCTTTTTTGCAGTGAAAAACACTGATTTGGAAATTTTTGCAAAAATCAGATAGTTGAGAGATTTTAATGAAACTTTTAGGACTTATTTGCAAATGAATTAAATTATTTTTGATATTTTCTTTTTAAGAAAATCTTTGTTAAAAATATATATATATACTTTTGTTTTTTAACAACTGTTACACCCCACTCATTTAATTTTAATGCAATTGCTCTATTGGAGAATGTAAGTTGAATGATGGGATTATGAATCCAGATTACATCCACAGTGTTCAGGATCTGATTGCTGAGAAATTGACAAGAATCCAGTAGCTCAAGGGCAATCAGAGAGCTACTTGGTTGAATCTTGATCAGGAATTCTCATTAGTACTTACCAACCATCTAAAGGTTCCCATTAGCCAGCAGATCAGATCTTTTTGCAGAGTTGTGAATGAAGTTTGTCTTGAGTGTAGCAACTGCAAGAGGAGATAGGAAAGAAGAGAAATAACCAAATAGATGACAGATTCAGAAGTATAAACTAGGAGCAGATCAGAGAGTTGTAAAACGCTGACTCCAATCCATGAGAGGGAAGGCGTTAAAGACCTGCTTACGGATATTAAAGAAAGAATTTTGGTGATCTCTAGAGCTAAGGACCAAAGAAAATGTCAAGAAAAAATGAAAGTCTCAAAGATTATTTTACAATAATCCTTACGCTTTTGCTAAAAAGCTGTTCACCGAGACTCAGCAACAAACTCGATGTACTGTAGGAGGAACTCAAGAATCACCTGAGGATGACGTATTCTGGTGTTTGGAAAGATGTTCAATCCCTCTTATGAATGACCTTTCTTGGCCCCAAGATCCAGAAGTCATGTTTAATGACAGCAAACTAAATCTGAGGGAAATTCAGGAATTCGTCTGCAAATCCTGTGCTGGTAGTGCACCTGGAATAAATGGAATATCCTATAAGTTATGTAAGAATTGTCTAAATGTCCTCAAGCAACTTCCAGTGGGCATGGAAACAGGGTATTGTACCACAAAAATGGTGCCTGGTGGATGACATTTGGATACCTAAGGAAAAAATGCAAAAGGTATTGCAAATTTCCACCCCATCTCCCTCTTGAATGTAGAGGGGGAAATAGTTTTTGGTGTGCTTGATTGTTGTATGACTGACTTCCAGCTAGGTAACCATTACATCAACGCAACTGTCCAGAAGGCTGTCTGGAGCATTCACACATGATTTGGAACTCAATCTTATCAGCCAAAAATATAAAACTGAGCTTCATGTGATTTGGCTAGATCTCGTGAATGCATATGGATTAGTTCCTCATGAGTTAATTTAAATGTCCCTTGAATTTTTCAATTTCCCTAGTAAAGTTGGAGAAATGACAATGAAATATTTCAGAGCCGTGTTTATGCAGTTCACTAATGGTAACTACAATTTTGGCATCATGATGAGTTGTGTGATTTCACTACTACTTTTCATTATGTCTATGGAATCCATATTATGGAGTGCAGTGGACACAGCAAAGGGACTAAGGGACAAATGGTTCTTTACTCCTTCCAGAGCGTTCATGGATGATATCGCCATTCTGGTCCCGTCTAAGGTTGGTGCTAATGAACTGCTGCAGCGTTAGCATGAGCTCTTCATGTGGGTGAGAATGAAGGCTAAGCCCAAGAAAAGCTGGAACTTATTATTACTCAGAGGCTCTGTCAGGGAGATTCACTTTTGCATGGGAGGGCGTGACATGAACCCAACAGTCAAAGGGAAGCCAGTGAAGAGCCTCGGATGGCTGTATGAAATTTCACTAACTGATCATCACTGAAGTAAAGAAGTGCAGGAAGTGGCACTAGATGGAGATCCATTGACAGAACCCATCTCTCCGGCAAACTGAACCCTTGGTGCTACCAACATAGTTTGCTGCCTGGCTTCTGTAGCCATTGCAGGTGTATGATATTACTCGCATTCAGCAGACCCGGCAGTGTATTAACAAGTACTGGCATAAGTGACTTGGAGTCCCACTATGCTTTTCCACAGTGGGATTCTATACCAATACCAGAAACCTGCAACTTCCCATCTCCTCATTGGTGGAGGAGTTCAAGGTCAGGAAGGTATGCCTTCACATGACGATGAGGGACTCGTTCACAGGTTACAGCCAGAGATCAAAATTGGCACTAAATGGCTGGCAGTAGAAACCATCCAAGAAGCAGAATCTAGCCTGTGAACCAAGGAGATTATGGGTGGGGGTAACCCAAACCAATTGAGCTGGCCTGGGTAGCACAAGCAACCAGTTTTTCTCCAAACAGGTCCAAAGGGAAAATGAGACATGGTAATTGAAAAACTCAGGAATTTCGAGGAAGAGCAGTGAATAGCTACTGCTGTTCTTCAGTCCAAACAATATGCTTAGATAGCATGGTGTGATATTGGTCCAATGAAACTATCATGGAATACCCTGATTGTAATGAGCCATTGGCAATATCATTCCTCCTGTGATCTACCTATGATCTATCAAATGCAACCAACCTCAAGCTATGAGGATACACTGACACTAATGTATGTGCATCATGTCAAAGTGATTGAGGCACTTTACATCATGTACTTTCTGCATGCCCACAATCACTGCAGATGTACATGTAGTGTCATAACAATGTGCTGGAAGTGGTCATGGACTTTGGTCAGTGCACGGTGTAAAGCAGCCAGCAGTTTGTAATGGCCAGAGAACCTTAGATTTGTTTTCACAAGGAAGCTGAACATCCTGTGCGAAAGACCCAAATAACTCCCAACAAGACACTACTAAGTGGAGCCCGTGATTGGAGGGTGCTAGTTGATTTTAGAACACCTCTGCAATTTCTGGTACACATCATTCAGACAGATACATGACCTGGCATTGTAGCATGGTCTGATTCAAAGAAGTGTGTCCTCTTAGTAGAATTAATGGTTCCTTGGGAGGAGAACAGGGAGGAGGTGCATGAGTGAAAGAAAAAACGCTACAAATTGCTGCTATCTGTCTGCATGGAAAAGAGATGGACATGTCGTGCTACCTATTACTTGGATGGTCAATCGTTTCCTTCCTTTTGAAGGTGGACATCAATGGCTGGAATCTAAGGTTTGCTTCATCTCCAAACCATAGACTAACAGGCATTAAGTTGGATCTAGTCAAGATCCAAAATAAATAAAGTTAAATAAAATCATGTTCACAACACAATGCTACTTCCACCATGAAATACAGCTGTTTACCTTCCATTCTATGTCATTAATAACGGTTGCTATGAGCACATTGTGTATTTTAACACAATGTGGAAAATTTCAGTTGCAGTTGTAAAAAGAAATTGCAAGAGACTGAGATGTATACAAAAACAATACTCTGCCTGGTGGCAAAAGCTGCTGGTGGCACCAGGGGTGGCAGTACTGCCTTAGCCACCAAAACAGATACCCTTCTCTCTGCTTAGCAGCTGTCAGGGGCAGGGTATCGCATATCCTTTCATAAGTATGTACATAATTATGAAGAAAATCTGCTGTGAATTGCAAAATAAAAAATGTAATAAAACTCTGACATCATTTAGTTAGAAAAGCTTTTAATTGCTTTTATGAACAAAATATATTATGGACATTATTGTCTTAGGAAAAAAAATTTTCAATGAACTTTTACAAGAATCGTTTTTTATTATTTTAAAATTTTAATTAGAATAATTTAGAAACTTTTAGTTTTAAATATTTTTAAATTCTATATTAATTTGTATTGGTCATTTGATATTATTATTATTAAATAAAAACTATATTTACTAATCATAAATGGAAAAGCTTACTACAATTCATTGACCCCCCCCCCACCAGTATTTTAAAAAGAACTTTGAATTTATTTTATGTGTATAAAAGTGTCAATTTTTGTAAATACTGATGTCCATACAGGATATCAAAAACTAAGATCAGTAACTATAGTAAATTTAAAATTTATTGGTAATTTTCTAACATTTCCTCAACAAGCATTTTTGTAAATAAGATTAAGGCTGATTTTCCTATTCTCCTGCACTAAATTTGTTATCTGATCCATACACCAAAGGAGTGGAAGTGGTTAGTATTTACTATTTCCACATCCTGAATTTTTATCATGGATTCAGTGTATGTGCCATCACTGCTTTCATCCCAATTTCAGATCATATTTTCTGTTTTGGAAACGCTTATCTTACCTATATCTTGTAACAACATTTTGTAGCAGATGTTGATTTTTTTTTTTTTTTTTTTTTTTTTTGCAAAAGTCATTCTTATTCTAATTATGGATACCTATATCAACATCACCATCATAGCACCCCGCCATCATCAGTACATTGGCCTCAGAAAGTAAAGAATTCTGTTTTCTATTAATAGATTTGTTTGGGATGTGACAAGGAATATTTAAATGATCAGTGTCCATCTCTTCACATCTGTTCTTGCATATGTGCAGAGCATATAGGGAGAAGTTGGAGTTCTCATTTCTTCCTTGCCTATCAGATCTATACATTGAGTCAAAGCTTGGAAGGCAGTTTCTAATGGATGAGAAGATGAAGATATGCTGTTATGAGGTTGACATAGCAGCTATACAATTTTCTATTGGAAAGTTTTGCAATTTCCTGGAATTTTCTTGACAATATATAGCATCATTATACTTCTTACCAGAGCAAAAACCAAATTTGGTTGTGAGGAGTTGATTTTCATAAAATGATGAAAAAGTATTCTACATATTTAGCATTGTTGTTTTTCTTTTTAGCTCAGTATCTCAATAGATGCTCTTTTAATTAACCACTTCATGTCCTTTACAAAGCCCGAGTTTCACCTCCCTTAAGATATTTACTCCATATGTAGAATTTTTTTTTCAAACAAAACTTTATCTATAGCAGAACTCAAAAGAAATCTATAAAAAAAACTTGGATAAATTTCCATTTAAATGATCATTATTTTAATGGCACAAAATTCACTTTCTCCTACAGATCAGCTATTACAAATAGCAAAGTAATATGGATTTTTTTCATCTCATATTTTAAATTATTTACATTTTTTTTATTTATTCTATTTCACTAATATTCTGTAAGATTTTTCAAGTTGGAATTTTTTTTAAATTCAGTAGTTCAGTTGTTATATCCATTTTTTCCAGATGATGGTGGGAAATTTTATTTTTATTTTACCTTTATTTATTTAAGTGAAATCAGTATTTTTATATAAAGTTAATTTTTTTTTACACCATTATTAAGTGTGTGTATTTATTAATTTTAGAATTGAAAAAAAATTGCATGTAAAGTATATGCCAAAATTACAGGATTAGCTTTCTGTTTATTTGATTCTAATGCAATAAAAACTTGTACATTATTATTCATTGATTTAAAAATATTGAGGCAGTTATAGGGGGAGGGATAAATAATAATATTAGATAGCTAAATATTGTTATTTTTAAACAATATAATTATTTTAATCTATCATGGGAAAGCAACTGGTACCATGGCTAAAATATTTTTTTTTTTTTTTTTTTGGCTTCTCTCCAATGTTTTAATTTGCACACTATTACCATGTATATATTTTTGCATGGAATATACACTGAGATACACAACCTATTACAAATTTACAAGACTTTCCTTTCTTCAGTTTTATGGTGTGTGCTGCAGTGTTGATTCTTTTTTTTTTTTTTTTTTTTCTTCTTCTTCTTTTTCATTTTGATGTTAACCCTTCTGGTACATGTAAAATGACAGAATAACTGAAAAATTAGATTAAATACCTTCCAGCAGGATATTTACATTTTAACTTATATAGAAAGTAAATAATAAAATGGAACAATATTTCATTGCTACAATGGTTTTTACTTAATCTAAATTTATTCTGAACTTTATATTGATATGAACATTTTTGATGTTCAATGTTTGGTGAAAATTACATTTTAAAAATATTTAATACTGAACTATTTAAGAAATAACAAATAAGAAACATTGTGATAAAATAACATTGTTTCTTAGGAATGTTTTTTTATGTAAGTTAGTTTTGAAATAATTTACTTAGCCTCAGCCAATGCTGTTTTCACAAAAAGAATCTTGTGAACTTTCTGGGCATGAGTTTACTTTCCTGAAATATTCTCCTGTCCTCTTCCCACATTAAAAACAATAGTCTTTTATCTTGCAAATAAATGATATTGTTGAACCTCCAATTGTTACTGCTGACTTCAAGCAAAAAAATGAGGGAAGAAGCTATTTTAATTTAGGGAACACCCCGTGTCTGTGTCTAGAGAACCTGTTCTAATACTTACATTCAAGTTCAATGTTTTTCAGGATACTGCTGACAACAGTTCGATGAATGCCTCCTCAAAGTACATGGAGGAAGTGAAACGGTACAAGGCCACAATGTGTGTAGAGGATGAAAAAAGCCGACCACTTGTAAAGTGAGGTTGCAACATACAGTTATTCCCTAGGGATGACAGTATGGGCTACCCTCTTTCTCTCTCTCTCTCTCTCTGGTATTAACCCTTAACCATCTCACTGCCATTTAGATCTTTCCTCTTCTCTCTCTTTTCTAACTGCCATTTTGGACCAAAAATGTCTATTTCTGTTGCAGCCCCTTGCAAATACATCTGTTTGCATATTCATACTATTGAAAGAAACCTTTTTGTACTTTCATGTTTTCTACAATCAACAAGGATTTCCTTATTCTATTGCTCCCTTACATCTATTCATTATAAGCTGGAAAATCCTTCTTCATCCTAATTGTTGGTGTGAATCTTTGTGTGTGGCAGAGAATTAATTTATTTCTAATTTTTAGAGAATATTTCTAATGACAATGCTTTTTTTTCATCTTAAGTAAATGGATAAAAATAAGTTTTATGAAGAGAAATAGAGAATATTTCAGCTGTTTTATTTGTATCTTTTTTTTTTTTTTTTTTTTTTTTTTTAATTTATTCAGCTGATATTCTTTCATTTAATTTTTAGTTCCTAATAAAACAACTAAAAGTGACTGAAATGTCAGTTGTTTAATAAAAATCACTTTTGTCTGATATTATAAATACTCTAATTGTAATAAGAATATATTGATTAATTTTTGGTATGATTTAAAATAAAACTTTAATTTCAGTCATAAAACAATGATAGTATTTACCTACACAAAATAATTGAACTTCAGATTGATATACTCTATAGTGAAATTTTTTTTTCATTATAATCAACATGCTTTCATTCATCTGAAAAATATGTTCTGATATTATAATAATAATATATCAGTTGAATTGAAATTACAATTTCAAGTCAGTAAATTTTAAATTCATTCATTATGTGTTGTTGTTGTTATTATTGTAAAGTTATGGATTAAATATTTGAATGGATCAATTTTCTTTCTACTTTTTGAAATTTCCCATTACTTTGCAAAGGGTGTTGGGTGTGCAATGTGAAGCAACTAGCTGTAACTTTTTATAACCATGTCTTTCAAATTGTAAAACCAGTATAAAAATTAATTTATACATTTTTTTTTTAATATCTTATCAAAACTGCTACTTAAATATTAATGTTTGAAATTTGTTTATTTTTCTCTATAAAATATATATTTTAGACACCTGGAATATATTTTATGTGAAAATACTTTTAAATGTTTTTATTAATTTTGTTTTAGTTCCTTGGTTATGATTTTTGGGGACTAGGTTGAAATAAGTTTTTCATTTTGGATTTTAATTTTATTTGTCATTTTGGAAATATATAGAACAATATTGAAAATGAATATTAGAATTGAAGGAAAGTCTGTTAATATTATATAAAGACTAAAGAAAGCATATAATTGTTTTTAAAATTTTATGTCTGACATTCAAACTTAGATTTTTCTTATCACTTAAAAAAACTTAAGCAAGACAATCCTTTTACTGTTTAAGTTGTGAAATGATGTATGCATTATTTAATGACAATCATAATAATGTCACTTATCTGTTCTGTAATGGAGACTTAACTGATAAGTATATAAATGACTGGTTTAATATATTACTTTTAAAAGTACACATGATAAAATATTCTCCAAATGCTTAAAATTGGACCTTTTATGACAATGTTTATTCATAACCAGGGAACTGATAACAAAGTTAGTATTTGAAGATATATATATATATATATATTTAATTTCACCCAGAATTATATGAACATACATTATTTAATTGAAATGTACATTGTTTGCTTTAAACTTACATATTTTGAAATCTAAATGAATATTCTAATTTATTAGCTTAGCTAACCAGCACAACCAATTTTGTATTAAATTAATTCTAAATAGCTATTGCATAAAAGTTTGTATGCATAAAAACTAAGATTTTGTCATCTACTGATTAGAAATTCTATTTGAACTGAATGCAATAAATACTTTTGTTTTTCTCATCATTTACATAATAGTTTTTTACAATCATATAAATTGTAAGCAAGTTGCGAAGATTAGGATTGTTAGCTTTTATTGCTTAGCTTTGTACATTCCGTTTCTATGGATGCCCTTTAAGCTTTGTCATATAATGTTTGTATATTTAATTTTTCTATTCAAGTTCGGTATAAAAAACTTTTTAGTTTTTTTTTTTTTCTTTTCAATACTTCTTTTTATATCCATTTTTATCTGATCATGATTCTCATTACAACCAATGCATATTTATGTATGTGCACATCATATGGCTGTCCCCTTATCAAATGTATCATCGATTTCATCTGGCTACACATCTTTGTGTATTTGCTGTATTTCTGTCTACTTTTCTTTTGAAGAATCCATCCATAAAATGGATGTTATCTTTTTCACTTGTTGTAACTTGTTATAAAGGATTCACTTTTTCATATTGACAAACCATCAAAGATTATATACAGAGTAATAGATTTTTATTATCATTCATCAATCCTGATATGAGACACTATAAATTTAACTTGGAAGCATTAGCGTTTTGATTTTTCTAAACTGTTTTTTTAAATCTCATTAAATGTGAACATTTGCTGTTGCTCCCATCATTATATCACCTCCATGTAAGAAATTATTTTATTTTGTTAATTTCTAGTATTTTTAAATATATTTTATTTCGAAGTTTTAACTTCAATTTTTTTAGTTTTATTCAAAATGAATATTTTCAGGTTTTCTGAAACTTGCTATGAATTTAACTTTGTATTCAAACATTTATCTAATGTTTTTATGTACCATATTTTTTTAATCTTTCTAAGACTAATGTTACCAAGTAACTTTAGTTTTAAAAATAAATTTTTCACAAATGAATGATTTAATACTGTAGGATGTGCTTATAGAATTTGCTTTGAAAACAAACTTTGAATTGAGTTTAATTAAAGGAGAGTGCATTTTATAACCTTATGAAAATAAAATAGTTATAAACTTTGGCTTGTAATTCTCTTGAAACTGAATACTAAATTCATCTCTTTTTTCTAGAGACTTATAATGTAAATATAATAAAACAAAATACTTGAAAATTTATCTTGAATATAAATACAACATGGGAATATAGAATTTGCAATACAGACTCCTAAAAGAAGGTGCTTTTGACTTTGTTAAAATTAGTTTTCCATCTTTTCATATTGGATATAATTATATATATCTTAACAGTTCCTCTTATGGAATGAATCTGTATGATTTTTTTTTTTTTCTTTTTTTTTTTTTACTCTGAATCTACTGCTTTACTATTTATTAAATTACAAATCTGATGTATTTTATTTTACTATTTATTAAATTACAAATCTGATGTATTAAATCCTATTAACTGTTTTTTGTATGCTATAATAAATTTCTTGTTAATTTTAAAACTTAATTTCTTGAAGTTAATCTTGCTAATTCTTATTTACTAAAACCATTTTGATAATAAAGTATAATGGAATATAATACTAAACACAGTAATAGATAATTGAACACCAATATTTTTGCTATTAGAGGAGCAGCTTCAATAATTATCTTTGCAAATTCTTTTTTAATTTTTCTCTATCTCAATTTTGACTCTGCTCTTGATAACCATTATATTTTTGGATAGTGCTGCAGTATGATTTTATGAAAGCCTTTGGAATTAAGGTTTGTTCATATACTTCAAAATATTTCCTAATTTGAATATGACTCAGTTACCACAACAATCACCTCTGTCATCATCATTTTACCATTTTCCTGTATACTTTGTCATGGGTTCATTGCTATTTTAAATGATTCTTTACAATTTTGCACTGTACCAAGCATGATTTGGGATTTGTTTTGTCTCTTTGTATACTTTCATTACAAAGGAAAACTTGCTGCTTGCTGTAAAACTGAAACCTGTTAAAAATTTAAGCTTGATTCAGTTATAAAAAATTTGATATATTTGTCCCAAACTCCTGTTAATCTCTGATATTATTAATTATTTTTCAAATAAATACATCTGATCTACTTTCTGAATTAACAGTTGGTTGCACTTTTCATGCTTACCTTCTTAAAGAAAAAGGATGCACTAATTTAATTTAACTTTGTACACAATTTTCATTTCAGATTGAAAATACTATGAATTCTAGATTTTCTTAATTTAATTTCTAGACTTATTTTAATTTAAACTTCTATAAAGTTTTATAAAAGAGCAAAGCATCTTGCAAACTATATTTATTTTATAGCCTCCTTAGTTGATATATATAATTTAAAAATTAATATTATTAAAACATGTACTTTTTCAAATTATAATTTAAAACTAATGTTCCTGATATTATTTTAAAATGTATTTAATAGTTTTTCAAATTTTTAATAAATCTATAATTACTTCATTATTCCAGCCTATTATGTAAGATTTTCAATAAATAATTGTAATGAACTTTAAAATATGTTTTACTATTATTAGTGTCATTGTTCTTTCTATGCTGTTTTATTTGTCACAACTGAAAACTAATTTTTCTTCATTATTAGCTTTCAAAAATTCACTTTTGGCAGTAATGAAGCTTTTACAATTTCAGAATTTAATATACAAAATATATATATTCTTTATTATTTTATGATAACTAACCATTATAAGTTACTTTTACCCTTAAATAAAAGTTACAATCAAATTTTTACCATATTATGTATTTTATTTTAAAATGTTTCAATAGATAATGCACTAGCAAATAATCATTACTGAAAATGGAATTTTTAAAATAATTCTTTTATTCCTCATTAAAACATTTTAGAAGAACAATGTTATATATAAAATATGTATTCACATAAATTTCAGTCACCAAATTTTTGCTATTTTATATTAAAAGTAATTTAAATGACTTTTTATTCATTTATTGAAAATTTTCTTAGATCAAATGACACACACACACACACACACACACACACACGCACACACTAAAATTTTTGTAATTTTTCTTTTCTCAGCTGAAATGTGTTTGGACTTTTTTTTTGTATTGGAATACAAAGTATTGAACTTTAACAGTATGCACTATTTTCCTTATTGCATTCAAATTAGAGGGCCTTTTGTCTTCATGCATTACAATTGGATATATCAAATTTGTCCAAAAAGTATCATTAAATCTGTATCTTTATTATTTTTATACTTTAATCTTAATGTATGAAATTGCTTTTTTTTTGTTGTTTTTTTTGCTTGATTTTTCTTGTTTTTATTATTAGACAAATTTTAATTTAAATGATTCCTGCAGGTTTTAATTTTCTTTATTTTTGAATTTATTCAAGAAATTTTATTTTCTATAGATTTATAAATAGAATATTTTTTAATCTCCAGTTTTTGCCTCAGATAGGTAAATGTCAAAAATGAATTTATTGTAATGAGTAAAGTTTGTAGATGAGGTGAATATTAATGTTCTGCTCCTTTTTTACTAGTTATTTTTGGTTTTATACCCGGTGATTCACATTGCTCAATATGAAGTTCTCCCTCAAAAGAAGAAAACTATTTTGAAATTCTTAGAGGGACTTTAGTTGTTGTCTGTGAGTATATACTAAATGTTCCATGTGTACTATATTCAATTAATTTGAGTGAAGTCTGAAGTTACTTATGTGTATTATTGATAAAATTTGATATATTTAATAGGTTTCATCTGACAATATTTAATTTTATAAGTCAGTTTTCTTGTGCTTGCTTATTCAAATATCCATTATTATATTTTTCATTTTTTTTTTCCAAAGAATAATAATATAATTAAAATTATATATTTATCTGTTGTTTGTTTTAGATAAAGAAAAAAATGGTAATTTGAATACTTTTTGTACAGAAACAATTGTCTCCTATTTTTCATCTTTTATCTTTCTTTTTATGAAAGAATTCATTTTTATGTTAGTTTTATACTTGAAAATGATTTTAAACTTGTAAATGATTTTAAACTTGTAAAATTTTTACAAAATTTATTTTAGATTCTGCTTAGAACAATGAATATGCCTCTTCAGCAATTTTTTTTCTATTATTTTTTCTTATGATAGGCTTTTGATGGGAACAGAAAATTTAGTACTTATTTATTTTGTTTGGTATAGTTGGTGATCATCTTATGCAGATTCTATCCACATATTAGATTGTATTCAAATCTATTTTGCCATTATTGTTACTGCAGGCTTTCAAGGTTTGTTTTGCAGCACAATTGACATTTTAAATTGATTGATTTTTTTTTTTTTTTTTTTTTAAGTGTGAATGTGTGGGTGTCAGTTTGGTTCTTGATACCAATTAAACATTGGACTGTTGCTGCATTTTATGAGTAAAAAAAAAAAAATAGTGAAAACAGAAACAAAAACATATTGTGTATATTGGTGATGTTTGCATCATTTCCATGCAGAGAATGACAACGATATGTTATTACTGGAAATTCTGGTTAAAGATTTTGAAATAGAAGATAAATCCATAGTGTAAATTAGAAACAACTGCCAAAATGAATAAAACATTTTCTTTCTTTCTGTTATTGTGGTGTCTTTTTCTTTCTTTTCTTTTAAGTTTCAATTTCTGTTGTCTTCAATAACACTATATTTGATTTCATTATTAATGCATTGTAATGTAATAGGGGAAAAGAGTGAAACAGTCTAATTAATGAGCAAAATTCACCAGTTTGATTCTTTTAATACTCTGGTGGCTCACATTTTTAAAGCATTGTACATAAATTGGTTTGATATGTTCACTGTAAGTTTCATATGGAGTTCATTCTTTACTACATTTTTTGATCAGTAAAGAAAGTGGCATACATGTGCATTCAGAATTGCTATCTTTTGAAGTTTTTGTTTTGCTTTATTATTAGTAAAGCAAAGAAAAACATTGAAACCTTGGAGACCTATAGGTAGGGCTGTGTAAAATTAGAAATAGACTTCTTTTCATATATTTTGATTTGGGAATATATGAAGAATCCAGGAAATTAGTCATGAAATAATCAGAACTACTAAAAGGGTCTTGGGAAATTGTCTTGTTTGACTGAGATATTATATTAACTTCTGATCACAAGAGACTGGATATTTTGTTACAAAGCATAATTTTAGTTTTTCATTGCAAACACTTCATATTGTTTTTTTAGCTCAACTTGAAAGTCATATTTGATAAGATTTTGAGATAATCCATTTCATTACTTTCATGAAAATGTGTTAAAAACAAAGCAAAAATCTAAAATCAATTTTGTGTGCTTAAAAATCTGGTAAATAAAATTCTATGCTACCAGCAACTTTGAAAAATAATGAAAAGATGAAATTCATTTTGATGAAATATTTCTGATATTATTTATTTTTAAATGTTTGAAATATAAGCAATGTTTCTGTTAAATTATTTTAATATATAATTCATTGTGTTTATAGAGAAAAAAATTATATCTACCTTATCAAAATTCAGTCATAAATTAGAAAAAAATAGTATTTCCATTTAAGAGAGCATAAAATAAAATGGCTTCTAAAAATAAGTCTTAGAAGAAGAGAATTTTAAAAAAAGTATCAAAATATAGAATTCTACAATTTGAAGTTTAATTAGTTGAGTGGAGCAGAAAGAAAATACCACCCTGGAATTACTAAACTTAAAAATACATTTTCAAATAATTAAAATTTTTGCTTTATTTGAATGATAATATCTTAAAGCTAATCCATTGTTATTGATTAGCTTTAAGCTATTATCTTTTACATATTTAAATAGTTTTTACACTTTCTAAAATGTTGACATGCTCATTACTCCTTAACTTTTCAAACCTCCATTATGGATGAAAAATGAAAACATTTAAAAATCAAATATTTATCCTAGAAATTTGTTTCAAGGTAAATTAGTAAATTTAAGAATTAACTAGATTTTGTAAATGTAATGATTCCTTTTTGCTTAAAATATAGTGAAAGTAACATTTATTTATGGTAACCTGTGAGCTGTCAACAGTAGTCTTCTACTCCTAGCTCCACCTTAAAAAATAAAAAATGGCACATAAAGCTCAATTCAGTACAGAGGATAGAAATTACAAGAAACTGGAATTTATATTTTAAAATAAATTGTCTCTTACTATATATAACCTATGGTTTATGAAACTTAGAATTAATAATTTTATTTTTTTTTTATGCTACAATAGGAGAAAAAAAAAAAAACATTAACCAAAAGAAATAGTTAACATTGCATTTTTTTTTTTTTTTTTTATCTATTTGATGTCAAAATATTTACACTCAATGAGGTCTTAATTATTTTGATCATAAAATGTATTAAGCTAAAGGGAATAATTGATAAAGACTTATTGAATTGATACTGTTGATTGTAATTACAGAATTATTTATTTTTTTTGAACTTCTGTACAAAAAATAATCTAACATCTGCAAAAATTTAAAAAAAAATTCTTTTAAAAAATGTTAACTCAAAATTTTACAGAAATAACATCTTCAGAGGTTTGTCTTTATATAACTGTTAAACTATACACCTCCTCCTCCCCATCCCCCCAAAAAAACATTTAAAATTACACCCTATATACTGAAATGGTGTGATGAAATTGACACCCCTACTAAGAATATTTCCATGAACTTTCCTTAATTTCAATATTATTTTTAAGAATAGTTTCTCTTTTAACTTTGGTGTTACACTATTATGAGTTTTCATGGAATATAGAATGTAGACATTAGTTGATAGGTTATTCTCCTAGATAGTTAAAAAAAAAAATTGCTGAATTTTGTGTCTGAAATGTATACACCACTGGAAAGAATAAATGAAAATTATGGATTTTTGAGTTCATATTTCTTACCAGCAGAATGAAATTTCAAATGTTTCAAACTAAGGACACAAACTTCAATGCTTGATGCATCAGTTACTTCCCTTAAAATATAAACATATAAGGTAGCTGGAACATGCAAAATCGTGACTGAATTCCTAGCACTATTTGGCTAACAAGTGTATAATAATACATTATGGAGAAAATATTTTTGTATTTGCTATTATAAATTTGAGAAGAATACTGTCATCTTAAGTGAAATGAACTATCAGAAGAAAATTTTCTAGACTTGTCCAGATCTTTAAAGATCTGGACAAGTCTAGCAAATTCAATAGTTACAATACAAAGAATTAACAAATTTGTGTAAAATGTTTAAGTGATACTGAGAAGTATGGAAGTCCTAAATGATGAACAATATCTGCTATAATGACCAGTGAGCACATTAATATTTACCCCTTGAAACGTTTGAAACTTTAATTTGAAGACTAGTTTCTTGTTTAATGCTTCTTAAGCAGTTGGAAAATATATCTGTGTGCATGGTAAATAGCTTTAAAAAAAAAAAAAAAGAAGAAAATTCATTTTGGAAAGGTATTTTTATGCTTGCTTTCACTTTAATTATATAGAAAAATCTACAAAAACAATATTTTAACTTTTACATTATAAAAATAAAGAAAAAGGAAATAAAAAGAAATGCTAGGTTTCTAAAATTAATAACATTATGATCATCCTTAAAACTTTCCATGGACGATGGAATTGTGCATTCTTTGCACCAAGTTATTACTGTTTTCCACCTCTTTTCTCTGAAAAATATGCATAAAGACAGCACTGTTTTTGGTTTATGCAAATACTTCAAGAAATGACATGAATCCTAGAGTTACCAATGAGTCATTTACACTTGAATCGTGAATGAATGATGCCTGTAGGATTGGGAAAAGTTGAAATCGATGTCCACTAATCCCCAATGAAACACCAATTGGTGATACCTGCTGGTTAAGGATTAAAGATGTGCAACTGAATTGTACAGAAAGTTTCAAATCATAAGATCTGTGACTACAAATGTGTTTTAATTTTTTGTTAAAATACATCTAATTGTAGAATAAACATAATGCTTCCTAAAGTGAAATGTAATATCTTTCAAGGTTTTACAAAATGTGAACATGTTACAAAAAATTGAGGAAAATGTTACAGATTTGTATTTTTTGAATAATAGTTCAAATGATCTGAATTAAATCTTGCAAGTCTTTGAAGAATATACAATAAATATGTGGGGAAAAGAGCCAATGTCACAATTCATATATAAATACATTTATGCTTCACACCTTTAAAAAATTTGTGGTTTTTAAAAAATAAAAGAATACTTTTCTAACTCAAATTGACAAAGAATATTAAAAGAAAGCTATTTCATTGAAATATTATTTTCAAATTGATCACAAAATCTTCAAAATTATTCATACCAATATGTTAATCAACTGCAAAGCCATTATTATATCACAGCTTGTAACCTATTCTCATATTTCATCACTAAATGCTGACAACAGAGATTTGGAGTTATTTCTCTTGCTAAAGTCTCCAGGCTGAGGTTTGAATGCTTCCTCACTATTGTTTTTATTTCCAGCTCGCTCAACAAGTTATCAATTGGATTAAATCTAGAAATTAATTTTGATTTCAACGGCTTCAAAGGAGTTTCAATAATTTAGTACCTCCACCCCTGGCCTGGCAGGAGTCTAGAACCCTATTCAGCAACCTTTGTAGAAATGTCTCAATAAAAGCAACCAGTCTCCTATACTATGAACAGATTAATAGGAGGAGATAAGTTTGCCTATCTTTTGGCCAGTACTCCTTCCATGTTTATTGAAGAGGAGTAGATGTTCTTTCTTCCCTGACCTTAAGGATTTAGTTTTCTTAACTTTTTGGTGATCTGACTGATCAGTAGCTGTGACTTTTTATTATAGGGTCCTGGGTTCGGCAGTTTTTTATATATTGTTCCTTTTAGTTTTCTTTAATTTCATTCCTTTAATAATAATGAAATCATAAATTTTGCAAGTGCTTGAATAATTCTGGACTCATATCAGTTGCATGTACTAAAAAATATGCAGAGATAAGCCCAATAATACTTATGGTCTCAGATGAAAATTAATATTTTTTATTAATTTTGCATATAAATAACAATTAGTAATATAAAATATTATCTTAATTTACCATTTCAAACAGAACAGTTGAGTGCTTTTTGGCTTATGAGCAAAATGATCAGTAAACTTGCTGTAAAAATATAGCTTTCAACAAATAATTACTGGGTGCTATGCTATGCATACTGTCTAACCCCACCCCCCACCAATTCCCCACAGTATTATTTCATCTGGAAGTGTCATATAATTTAATTGTAGAAAGAGTTTTACTGAAAATTAAATTTTCTGCATTGAAAGTACAGGTTTTCAGAAATGACTACAAATTTCATGTATTCATTAACAGGTGTGAATTAATTGAGTTGTGATATGATACAAATGAAATAATGTTAAAAATAATTAAAGTTTTTATCTCTGTATAGAATAAATTTTATACTGTAAACAACATCCTTTGTTTCTTAGAAATATATACCACTGATATATATGAAAGGTATGAATACACTACTTCTTGTAGCCAATCACGTAATCAGGATAACTATATATACAATGATTTTGGGGTCAATAAAAACACCCACAGCAATGACCCAGTTGGCAGTTGAACGTGTATCACCCATTGATGACAAGCGGTTGAATCTGTAAACATGACCAGAATTCTCTCATTATAATGATAACACCTCAGTCAACTACACACCATTCAAAGGAATATTCACACAACACAAAGAAATATTCATAGCCATGGAAAAAATTAAGTCTGATCATCTGTCTGTATGTCCATTTCCTTTTGGAACCACTGTAATCAGTCAGCAACCACTCATACACTTCATTAAAATGTGCTTCAGTCACACACACATATATACACACTTTATATTGACCAAGGCATATGACTATGAACTACCCAGAAAATTTTTCGCATATTTGAACTTTTGAACTTTGGTTTCTTACGACCAGAACTAACAATGTTTACCATATAAAAACAAACGTTAATATGTACATAAATATATGATTATTTTGATCTGGTTTTCCTTTTTGCTTATGTAAAAAAAATCATTTCTTTGTGTTATGTTGTATTTGTGGGCTCGACACAGATTTTAATTTTTCATTTTTAATCTGGGTAAACTGACCCTACAGAATCAAGCATAGTTTTCAGGCTAGCCTGACTTCTGAAAAAAAAAAAAAATAAATAAAATAAAAACTAGCGCTATAATATTCAATAGATCAAGTCATTTGAATTTTTCTTGATTTATTGAATATATATACACACGCACATACACACACACACACATATATATATATATATATATATATATATATATATATCTTGAAACAAGTTTCATTGAATAATTTAAACACATTTTGTCTGCTTCTTTTCAATAGGATCCATTCATATTCTCTGATAAGCTTTTTGGTGGCAGTATTAAAAGAAGAGATAAAATTACCATGTTGATACATATTGTTTCATTCTGAGTACTTTAACACAACGTCATCCTCAGGGTGTGTTTTTAAAACAAAAATGTAGTGTCCATTATTTCCAGTGTTCATCTGAAAGTTTTAATTTTACGTGCGGAGTGAGGACTGCTAATTTTTGTGCCATGCAGTGTATGTTTATGTTCTAGGGAAGGTAACTAATTATGATGTTTGAAGAGTTATTTTTTTAAAAAGAAGAAAATAGTATGGGTAGCTATTAATATAGATCTTGATATTTTAGTCTATCTATTGTAAACATTTTAGAACATTTGTGCAGTATTCATAATTAATTTGTTATGACTTGGTTTCAATTTTTTAATATAGTTTTAATGATTTTCAGTTTATGTTTATTATTTTCATGAAAAAGCATTAATATATTTTCGACAATTTTTTTAAATTGCAAATGTGGACAAGCATGTTTTCAATGTTTAGATATGTTAGACATGTCATTCAAATGAAAACTCAACTACCAAGACAACGTGGTTGTAGTATGGCCAAAATAAATATTATTTTTTCCATTGGAGATACAATCTCCCAGAAGACATTTAAATTTATATATAATGTTGGTTTTCTGCAACTCATTGGTTGTTGAAGAAGAGTTGTTATGAATGATTAAATTGGAGATACTGGATTTAGTGTAGTATATAATTAATTTAATTTTTTTTTACTAGCATCTGTGGTGGATATATTGGTATTTATTAATTTTTTCATGATTGTTTTGTTTATAATTAGAATGCATTTAGTTACAATATAGAAGATTAATATGTTTGGGGTTAGTTAAAGCAGTATTCAATTTGCTTTATATTAGCATTTAGCAAAAGTACTCAGAATAAAATGATATGTATCAATGTATAAACCACTAGCAGTAGAGCCCGGCGTTGCCCAGGGATATAACAGTAAGAGATATATCAAGTATCGACCATCATAAAGACTGAAAAATAAAATTGACAAAGATTACTGTTTAAGGTTGACGGACACGCATGTCTCAATTTGTTTTTTTTTTTGTTTTTTTTTTACGAATTGGTCAAACCCAAACTCAAACAAAAACATTGTTTTCAATTGTTATGAGTCTACCGATTGAATAGAATTTTATTATAAACACTTGTCTTGTAAATGGAATTTTTAAAGCATTCTGAATGTAAAAATAAAGAAAAAAGTGTGCAAGACAATAAGAAACACTACCTGCCCCCAAAAAGTGAAGTTTTGTTGAAATCGGTTGAAAAATGTAGGAAATCCGATCCTATATATAAAGGAACACACACACACACAAACAACCTGGGTTTTATAATAAGTATAACTCGATATGAGTTGTCACCCTTTCATTCTCGCGAAAGCGATGCCTCTTTTGTGTTTTTAAATTGATTTTGTGCAAAAACAATTGTGTTTTTCCAATTTTTGGTGCTGTCAGAACCACTGCAAGGTAATTTTACGTAGTCCTGTGAAGTTTTGTTGAAATCAGTTGAAAAATGTAGGAAATCCGATCCAATATATAAACGAACAGACACACACACACACACACACCACCTGGGTTTTATAATAAGTATGATATATCACGACTTTCACTGTGAACAAAGTCACTAACAGTTAATCCATAGAATTAATATTCAAATGGGAACGAGAATATCATTTTATTTCCCACTTAACAAATTCAGTTGACATAAAATTTCAAGAATTTATTCACCATCTTCACTAATGTTTCGTTCTTTCGACATGCTTTCTTCACTTTGAACTGAAGGTCTTTTCAATAAAAACCTATCCATGGTTGTTTGTTTCTTCTTTCCCTTCAAAATGTTTCTGAAATGCTATGGCAAGTGTCATTACACATCGTCAGTGCAGGGCTAGTTGGAAATTTTTTTGGCTGTTTTTTTTTTTTTTTTTTTTTTTTTCCTATAAAAACCACAAAATCCTCCCACATTCCCCAAATTTTTTTTTACAGTTTTTTACAAAATAACCCTGCCTCGTCACAGTTGAAAGACTTGTTGGACATATCCTTCCACCTCAATCAATCCAGTGAAAGCTTTTACATTCTTCCACTGCCTTCTTATCAGAACTCGCTGTCTCACCATGACTCACGACGGAGTGAATGCTAGACCTCTTTCTAAACTTATCAAACCTGCCATGACTGACTCTAAATGAGTCTAAATCTGTTGAAGTGTCTGCTTCAGCAACTCATTGTAAATCAGCCTTCTCATAAATAATTGCCTCTGTCACAGTATCCCCTGCGGAGTCCGAAGCTTTGAAAGAATCGTAATGTCCTTGGATGGCGTTATAGTTTTCGGTGTATTCTTCTAATTTAAGAATAGTGCATATTGTCGAAATACTACGCTCAAACTCCTTTATCAAATCAACAGCACGTACTCTACGTTCATGTTTTGCAATGATTTCGCGTTTCATTTCAAGTGAAATCGCTTCTTCATAGCACTGTCCTTTCGATTTAGGGTCATAGTTGAGTTACAACAAAGAAATTTGGAAAAAAAATGTACAAATCAAAACATGAGCTAAGCACAACACAGATTACAACGCGCCACGAGATAAACAATGAAACTCACCACGTGGGTGTCATTCTTGGCGTGAGATCCTAGGAGAGCTTGTTTGTCCTCTGATAGCTTGGTAGATGGCTGGGCTGCACATGATTTTCAAAATCAAAGCTATCGAGCTCAACTCTCTCTCTCTCCATATATATATATATATATATATATATATTTACCATTCCGATACCACTTTCTTATCAGTGTTGTTTTTTGTGCAAAAAGCAGATCACAGAGCTTATTCAGCTTCATACATATTTTCAGAAAACCTCAACTTCTAATTGGTCAATAAGTGGGTGTTGCAATTCACCCACGTACAAGTCAAAATTTACCACTTCTTTCTCTGGACCCTGTCACATAATTACATTGATTATAAATACTAGACACAAGTTTGTTCTTTTCCTCTCTCTCTCTCTCTCTCTCTCTCTCTCTCTCTCTCTCTCTCTCTCTCTCTCTCTCTCTCTTGCTACTAATGTAGTTATAAAAGAAATCACGTTTCGACCCTTTGGGGGCGGACGCCATGAAAACATTCACACACGCACGCATACACGTATGTACGAAACTTTTTAAACTTCATTACGAACATTACAAACTAACATATTACGAATATTCAACTACATGCAATGAAAATTTAATTACAAACATTACGGAACATTCACTCCTTCAACTCTTCTAAAGCTAAAAGTTTACTCAACATATTCTCAGCTTTACAGAATTCTTTCAACTCTCTCACAGTAAACATTTTGAGTGGCAACTTCATTCAACCTTTTATGAGCTCAGATAAAAAAGTATTCCATTAGTACAAATTTTAAATCCCGTCAAAGAGAATTAACAACCATGCTTGTATATCATTATACAAATAGAAATATAAATCTTGTTATAAAACCGTTTTGTGTTTCTTCTTGTTTCTTTTGTTGCTTTTGTGTTTGAGTTTGGACTAACCGTTACGTAAATTGAATTTAAAAAATATCTGTTTACCACAATGCTGGTGCAGTTTTCAAGACATTATATTTCTCAAAACATTATATTTGGCAATTAAAATAATCGGGAGTAGCATATGAACGTAATAGATAAAGGAAGTTTACTTAATCTTATTAAAAATAGTAAAGTTAAAAATTAAACAGTAATTATTAACAATAAATTATAATACATAATAAACAGTAACATACACTAAGAACTAAATCGTGATAGTATTAAAAATTAATCTGGGTCTATGTGTTTAAGCATATATTTATTTTTATGCCTACATTTAACTCCCAGTTCATTTCTCTTGTTTAATAATACCGGGTTATTTAAGTGTTTTAATATATTTTTCTCAACCAAACATAGGTTACATTTATTCCCTTTACCGTTACACGATTTATCCCTTGCTATAATATTCCAGTTAATTGAAGGAGAGTTGTCAGTATTTTTCGGTTGCTAAAAATAATTAGAGGGAGCAGTGCTGTTTCTGTACTCAATATTAGCCAAAATTATTCGGTGATAGCAGAAGCAAAGCTTCCAAGGATTTTCCGTAAGCAATTATTTTTTTTAATTCAATTTACATAACAATCAGTCCAAACTCAACATTGCTGAAGATTGCGTTTTGCATGAAACTCCGACTCGTACAAACGGTGAAGAATAATATATATATATATATATATATATATATATATATATATATATATATATATCAGTGGTGACTCTAGGTCATCAATGTTTCTCGGACTCATTACAATCTTTAACAAAATATATTTTGGTATAACTTAGATGCTAAATGATTCCATTATTCTAACTAAAATATATAATTTTTAAAAATCTCGAGTCAGATATGCTTCCTTTTTTTTAAATAACGTGTATCTATCTCAAGTGCATGTTTGTATATCTGTGAATGCGTTAATGTGTCTATGGATCTCTCTGTCTGTGAATTTTACGTTTATGTTCAGTACTGCTGACTGATATCATATTTCCTCAACACTACCCCAAGCACACTCCTCACCTCAACCCTCCAGTCCACGAGTTATGGCTTTCTTTGATTTTCACCGTTTTTCGGTCAGGCTAAATTTAATTTTCCCTTGAAAATATATAATTCATATATAATTGAATGTTGATTCACTCAGGCTAATCCCAATAAGCCCGACCGCCGGAGTCACCACTGATATATATATATATATATATATATATATATATATATATATATATATATATATATATATATGCTTCGTTAAAGACGACTGATAATGTACTGCGATTAAGCTTTTTATTTAATTTTTTATAAGTTCGTAGAAGTGTTTTCTTTTCTGGACACAAAATGTGTAAAACTGTCTAAAAGTTCTGCATATCTGAGCGAAAATGTCTTCCTGGTCAAATCAAACTCATAAATAATTACATTGGTCATACTACTAAATACCTATCGAGACGACTCACGTTAAACCTACCCGACCATAGCTTCATTAGCACTCATTTAAAACACACAAAAACCTACCAAACTCCATCTGAAACATACTAGTAAAAAATACAATTATAATAGCCCCATCCACTTATAAAACAGATTAAATCTAATGAAACCTCTAATAATAAAAAAGGAAAAACCATCACTAAATAACATTAACTATGAACACGGACACAATGTGCTGACTGTGCTCGTAAAATAAAACATTCCTAGACGCATACATAAAAAACCTGCACATTTAGTTAAAAATACAGAGTCCCGGTGCACTACGTGCCACAAAGTACTCAAACAACCCTCCGCAGATTTTTGAATTCAGAGTTGTCCTTCTCCTAGACTAGTTGCCACCCAAAGCTATAGAACCCAGTCTGTCCTGCTATTTACCCATAGCTGGAGGGAGAAGCGGATTAATACCTTTCCCAAGAGTATTAGCACGTAAGTGAATTCGATGGAGTCTACTGGTATTCGAACTCGGCTCTCCAATTCCTTAATTCGAGCTGCTATCCACTACCACCCCTCGCCACACACACATACTGTTATACATATAATTTACGTACATAAATTATACAAATGAAAACATCTATCTTGAAGCTTTTATTTCAGTTTTAAGTATATTAAAGTTATTATATCCAGTAAATAATAAAATACTTCACTGTATTTCAAATTGAATTTAAATTGATTGAATTGAAATGAGTTATTTTTGTTAACAGTAAAAACACTAAAATAGTCCTCATTGACAAATCTGTCAACATAATTCTCTATTAAAACAATCGTTTAAAAATAAAATATAAAACGTTATTTGAGAAAAAATTAGCTGATTTATCTCCTGGGCAATGGTTTAGTGAATTAACGCTGAATCTGGCGACATAGTGATTGCTATGATTATTAATTTCAGTTTTTATTTAATAAAACACACCAATAATATACAGAATTAAAAAAAAAAAATGTAAACTGTTCTTGTATTCATAGAAAAACTTTATTTCATATGACAGTAGTGTCTATATTTTATTTAATATATTTCATATAATATATTTTATTTAATATATTTTATTTAATATATTTTATCCATAAAAGCAATTAAAAGGTTTTCTAATAATGTCCTAGTTTTATTGCATTTTTATTTTATAATTCAGTGCAGATTTTCTTTAACTGACTTACTGTTTGACCAAAAACTATTGGTGATTTATTTCTTTGGTGGATTTGTCCTTTATAATTAATATAAAAACTGTTACAAAAAAAAAAAAAAAATCGAAATTTCTTAAAATGAAATAATTTTTTTTGCGAGGTTGGCGGTAACAGATGTAAAAATGTAAAAATAAAGATGTAAAAATAAAGATTTTTACCAAAATTTTCCAAAAAGGAAAAGCTTAAAAATAATTTAATTCATTTGTGAATAAGCTGTGGACTTTTCATTAAATCAAAAAATTATCTGATTTTTGTGCTTTTACCGAAAAAACAAAAAACAAAAAAACAAAACAAAAACAAAAACGTTCAAACTACCTATACTAATTTTTGGTCCCTCTTTGCTCCCAGAAAAAAAAAAAACATTTTTACAAACATTTTGAAGGTGCCTGAAATGATTAAAAAACTAAATTTGACATCAAAAAATCATTTGGTCTTTCCTCTTAATAACAAAACTTTGACGATGAAAATTTTGTTTTAATTATCTTTTGGGTGTCTTTTTATCATGTATGCTCATTATATATATATATATATATATATATATATATATATATATATGCTCATGTGTATATATATATATGTATTTATATACATATATATATATATATATATATATATATATATATATGCTCATGTATATATATATATATATATATATATATATATATATATGTATGTATGTATGCTCATATATATATATATATATATATATATATATATATATATATATATATATATATATACTACAATTATTTCCTTTACTACTAGCAAAACCACTACTATTACTAATAGTATTATTATTAGTTGTTTAAATATTTCTAGAAAACCATTTCGGAGCATGATCATGAAAATGGTGATAATCATCTTCCCCAGAAACTAATACAGTTGCAGGAAATGTTCGGGGTCGGTCGGGATCGTTTTCATTTGGTCGTGAATTGGTGCCCACATAGCGAATGACGTAACCACAACGTCGTCTATTGGAGAGATTGGGCTCACTACCGTGTACAGTAAGGCCATGATGAAGTGACATTTGTCCGGGTTCCAGTGAGCATGCCACTGCTTTGCTCAGATCAAACAGCGAGGTGGGGATCTCCTGATTGGAAGTTAGCAGATTGCCTGCCTGCTCAGCAGTCTTATGCTTTAGGATCCCCTTCCGGTGAGAACCTTTGAAAAAATAATGAAAATAAGAATTAAGTCTGTCATGAAAAGAAAGCAGTACGTGAATGTATCTATCTCTGTAATGATAGGTACGCTATATTTTCTTTTTGTTTTCCCATACACATTTCGGCTAGGAAATCAACCTGAACAGTCATCTTACACCAATCTACATCTTAGTATTACCTGCTTTCCATTTCTGTCAACCCAATGAATCTAGATTCAGTCTAGGACTTCACGCATCTTGTTTGAGTCATATCATCCAATGCCAAACTGGATAAAGAAATATACAGCAGACTGGCAAAGACGTTACAAACGTATCTACAGAAACAGAAACAAAAACCCTTAAAGACAGACAAAAACAAAAATTTACAAAGCCATCGTGATGTCTACCCTTCTTCGTGAAGCTGAATCCTGGGTCATACATCAGCATCATGTATGCATCATCAAACGCTTCTATCAAGCCAGCTAGTTTGTACAAATATTGGAGCTGTGCTGGTTAATTTCTGATAAAACAAGTCAACTGGTCGTAATAATTGTAAACATGCCCTCAAAGAATATTTGTTTGCTGATAGAATGAGGCACTGTATAGCTTCCAACATGTTTGGCTCCCGTGATTATTAGCGGCTCTGTAATAGTGTGTTAAATAAGAGTAAGTCTTTTATTCCTCCGGTCTTCACTCAATTTGAGGTGTTAACATCTTCTGTTGATAAAACAATGTTTCCATTATCTTCCATTTCTTTGGAATACTTTTGCCTGACTTTCCAATTAAAACCGAGTCTCTATTGTGTGATACGCTATCATCTCTAAACTGGATCCCCACAAAATATGTAGACTTGATGGTATCCCTGCAATAGTCCTTAAAAATGGCCCCTGAACTGGCTTCTGTTCTCTCTGAACTCTACAATAAATACGTTGCTGCTTCTTGCTTTCTTGCTTGTTGAAAATCCTTTTCTGTAGTTTCAGTCTTTAAGAACTCAAGCGAACTGCCTGATCCTTCTATCAGCCTATTAGCATTCTACCTCTTTTTGACAAAATATTAAAGATTCTAATCAATTCTGAATTGATTAAGCAACTCATGTCACAGGGTCTTCTCTCAGATAAACAATATGACTTTCGCTTATTTCTGCTTCTTTTTTGGTTATTGCTGAAAGAATATATCTACATTTAGATAAGAATGGTGAAGCTCGAGCTGATGCGTTGGATATCCTGAATTTGACACAGTTTGGCATGATAACCTTTTTTACAAGTTGAAAGGTTATCGTATTTCCAGAATAATTTTTGATCTGATTCAATCTTTCTTATCAAATTGCGAAATGAAAGTTGTAATGCCTGTGTCCACCCCCACCCCATCCCAGGTTTATATGACTAGACCTATGGTGTTCCAAATTTTTATCAAAGACCTTTCTGATATCAATTTTCAGCTCGATATTTATGATAATGACGCAACTCCTGTCTTAATAGTAAGTTTGATTGGTTCAATAAGGTCAAATTGGTAGCTGAGCTAAAAAAAATTACATACAATCTATTGTTAATTGTGACAAAAAATCGTTTGTTAATTTTAATGCCTCTAAAACGAAACTGATTTCTTAATCGTCTCAAAGAACTCTTTTTACCTTCTATCAGTATAGCTGATACTAATCTTCAGGAAAGTGACTCATTGCAACTTCTCATGCTAACGTTTTCTCCTGACATGAAATGGAAAATTATATTGAATCAATTACTAGGCCTGCTGTTAAAAAAGTTGGTTCACTGTGCCATGTTAGATACTTTCTCTCGACAGAATCTATCTTATAGATTTATAAGTTAACCGTTCGTTCATACATTGAATATTGCTGTCACATCTGGTCTGGTGCTTCTGCTATGTATTTGAAAAATCTTGAAGAAATATAAAGAATCTGCAATGTTATTGGTCCTGACCTGACATCTTGGCTTCAGTCACTCTCCCACCGCCGTAACGTAGCTTCCCTATGCCTTTTCTATAAATATCTTCATGGTAATTATTCTAATGAGCTTTCCTCTTTAGTATCTAAGGTTTATGAATTTAAGCGTACTACTAGATTGATGGCAATGTCTCATCGTTATACAGTTGAAATGACTAGATGTAACCGTAAGTTCTATGCTAACAGTTTCTTCTCTCACACTTATCGCTTGTAAAATTGTCTTCCGGCTTCTTGCTTTCCAGCCAACTTTGAACTTCAAAAATTATATGCGATATCAATCGTTATCTTCTGTCTTAATTCCTGTTCTTTTATTGTTCTTTCTTAAAAATGTTTTCTTTTTCTCATTGTGAGGGACGCAGATAGACCAAACACGCATATATTAAGGTTAATCTCCGCCTGACAACAGAAGAGGTCACGTGGGAGTCTCGAGACATTTTGGGAAAGCAAGTCAAGAGGTTGACTGACCCAATTACCCGTAGCAACAGATGTCTAGACAGAAGCTAGACTGATGTAAGTTGGAGTTCGCGCCAAAACGCAGGACACGTGAGAGTTAGAAAATTACTTGGAAGTCAGTTGCTGTCTTGTCTATGAAGGAGCAAGACTCGAAATCGAAGCGCTGATAACTTATGAAAGGAAAGATGAGACTCATTTGATAATGATGAAACTTGTCCGATTCATCCCAGGCAACTCCGGACAAGAAATGTAAGAATATGTATTTCTGTTCGTTAACCCCAAATTGAAGACGATAAATCGCGTTATTTATCACAGAAGACGCAAAGGAATTTGTACGCTGAGAATACAGCCTGCGTTTGAAGAAAAGAGAAAACCAGAGAGGAAGAACGTATATATCTCTGTTACAAGCTGAATTGTGTAAAGAAGAAGAAAGAAAGAAAAGAGAAAACCAGAGAGAGGAAGAAAGTGTATATCCCTGTTGCAGTTGAATCGTGTTTGTGTCTGAACTGCATACAGAAGAAGAAAGAAAGAAAAAGAAAACCAGAGAGAGGAAGAAAGTGTACATCTCTGTTACAGCCGGACCGTGTGTGAAATTGTATTTATGTAAAGAAAAGGAAAGAAAGAAAAGAGGAAACTTGAGAGAGAAAAGAAAGGACAATGATAAAAAAAGAGAACTGAATATAAAGATAAGTAATTATATATTTTGGACCCGTGTTAGAAAGATACACATGCATCCATAAATATTATGTTCTTACAAACACCTTTCCACATGTCAAAATAGAAATATATAAATCCTATCCCATCTCTTTTGGTTATGCGTTTATTTCTGCATTCGTAGTTATTCATACTTATTTTTTATCCGTTCGGGTTCAGTCGAATCCACTTGGATTTAGGCATATTTTGGTATCCCAACATAAGTCTTGAGATCTGGTCGTCGGATGTTTTACTCATGCTTATATTTTTCTTTTATTTTAATATTTTGTATATATGTACCTATTAAAATTCTTATATCAAAATTCACTACGCCTTATCGTTCATCCTTGAATTGTGGATCAGTATTCGTGTTGAAAACGAAGCGAACCTGGGAAAAGATTACTGTTCGATTAGGATAATCGAACAGTGTTCTTTAAAATATTTTTGTTTACTAATTGTCCATTGTCATGATCTGGGAGAGATAGCCTGTATCTCTCCACAGATGTGATAATGTATATATCTTCTGGTCGGCGTATGATCGCCTTATAAACCCATTCGTCGACTAGGGCATATGACACTCATATTCTCTCAGATTATGGTAGTCGCTTGTTTCTTAGTAGCTGTATTTCATTGCTTGGGATATCATTAAAAACAACAACAGAAGAACCTTGCGTTCGGCAAACTGGGCTCTGGTTGGCGAAGTAACGGAAGAAGTGGTTGGCAGAAGAATCAGCATCAACCAGTGGACAACAGAGATTACTGGCAAGGAGACATAGCAACATGAGGTCTTCTAGGTAAAGTCCATTTCAGAAATGAACAATAGGATAAAAAGTGGTATCCTAAAACCGGATATTTCTTCAGTTATTATTGTGAGACCGTAACATACCTACAACATGGACTCTTTCAGAACTATATAAAGTATGCGAGATAACACTCTAGAGAGGAGAAGAAGAAGAGGAGAGAGTATTCTAATACCGTAGTATCAGCCGCGTACGACTACCAATATTGGACACTAGCACATAGTAAGCTCCGCTTACACTATCTTTGTAACCTTTTTGTTTAATATATCTGTCTTACCTCTAATCCGTGTTCCGTGTTTTTCCTTCCGTGGTCCCGACTTTGAGCCCACATCAGTTATAACGCTGTGCCGTGGAGGCAGCTTGCTGCATGGACATCAGAAAAATCACAGCAGACGGGAGAAAGCTTTGTAAATCTTTGTTCACAAAAAAACCAAGCCATTACACATCTCCCTTTCTTTCCCCCTCCCTTTCTCACACACATATTTCTTTTGGATATTATTCGATAATGATAATTCTTTTCCTTATGGCTTTAAAAATTATTCAAGAAAGTAACAAAACTGCTTGAAAAAAATAAAAACAAAACAATCTCGGCCTCCAAATAGCCATAGATTAAAATAAATGAAGTTACATGCGAGCAAACTTAATTTCATATAAATAGATTGAAATAAAGATGAATGAATGATCTAAGGTAAAAGACCAGTGTCGCGTGAGTTTGTTTTCTTCAGAAATAATGAATAAAACCAATTCTAGTTAGAATCAATACAACAATTAAATATTTTATTTTTCCTCTCACAATCCATTGATAGAAACTGAAAGGAACATACCTGGAATCACCAGCATACAACCATTTTGAAGATCAGCTTTGTCAACAGCCAACCATACAGTCACCACTTCACCATCAACACCCCAATATCTGTAAAGAAAAATATAGTATTTGCATATTGTCTGTTATTGCTTTCAGTTAAAGAATTTAAGGTACTTGTGGGTTATCTCTCCACTTTTTATAAAGTTAGATATGGTATTTATTTTTTTTTTCAGACTGTTAAATGAATCTTTGGGACCTGCCAAGAATATGAAAAAGAGGACGCCTGCTTCAAGGTAAATGGATCCTGCCAACTGAGAAGTACAGGAAAATGGCTGTCTAATGAAGCTTTACTTTGGTTCCAGGATCTATTGGAAGTGTAACACAAATAACTGCAAACAGTAAATTGAACTTTGCACTGGGAACTGGCTGTCAGACTCACGCACTGATGAAGTAATGATGAAGTTTTAGAGAAAATGGAAACAAAAAGGACATGTATACCTAACTTCAGAAATAGTTGAAATTTCTAAAACACATAATGAAATTTCTAAAACACATAAGAGGCCTTGTAAAATTTGATACTCACAAGGATCCATTCATCTAAGGAACATCCGTTTAAGGAACACTGGTCTAAGAACATTGGTGTAAGGAACACTCGTCTAAAGAATATACATCTAAGAAATATTCGTCTAGAGACTTATAGTCTAATGTGGGTTGTATTTATATACAAACAATGCATGCCAATAAATGCTTATAAACCACATGTATCATTAGTAATTAATATTGTTATAAGTGTATATATATATATATATATATATATATATATATATATATATATATATATATATATATTATTCTTTAATATAGTGGGTATTAATGAAATTGAGTATTTTGTACATGAATAAAGTGTTAATTTATTAAAAAAATATTATTATAGACCAATGGTCCTTAGACAGGATTCCCGTAGACCAATATTCTTTAGACAAATGTTCCTTAGACGAATGTTCCTTAGACCAATATTCTTTTGACGAATGTTCCTAAATCCTATATTGAAGACAAGAGGGACAGAGAAAAACACCACATAACCTACCTAATGTTTTTGTGTAAATGGATAACAGAACAGGGTTTAGGAGAGATAGCAAAAAGACAAAATTTATTCAGAGCTACAAAGGACAGGAAATTGTGGAGAGTCATGATCAACAACTTCTTGAAGGGATACAGTACATAGAAGAAGAAGAAGATATTTTTGATTTAAAACGCACTTCAGACACATGGGTATGATGAAAGAATAGCCTTTTGTATAAAACACTATAATATCTGTTAAACTGTACTTCTCTGTAGTTCATATATTAGAGAAAGTATAAGTACAATTAATGCATTGTGGTTGAACTAAATTTCTAAATTAGTTTTCAATTTCAATCATGAACAAAATTTAGTCTACATTTTTAAGTGTTAAAAATAAGAACATTGAAATCAATTCAGTGCATGAGAGTACCAAATTAAAAAAAATCAATTTACAAGTGAAAGATCCTTTTTTTTGTCTGTCGTGTTCCTATAAAATACAGGAGATAATGATTTTGCAACTTCCTGATGTTACTCTAAGTAATTTTTCACTCCTTACTAGGCTCTTTGTCATTGTTTTGTCATTCATTCCCAGAAACTTATTAGGTAGATTAATCACTGTTTCCCTCTGCCTATTCCGCAGTCAATGTTCTGTGAGTGTTACATTTTTCAAACCGTCTTTCCTCATTACGCATCCCAGAAATTACAATGTTCTCCTTTTTATTTAAGGTATAAGTGTCCTTTTAGTTTCCAATATTTTTAAAACTTCCTTGTTGTTCATCTGTTCAGTCTATAGTGCTCTCAGCATCTGTCTATAGAGCGACATCTGTTTCTTTAAGTCTGTTATTCATCTGTAAAGAGATTATTCTGTACTCATTGCTATATAGCAGATTGGAAATTGCATAGCAATTCAGAACTCTTTTCTTTGTTTTTAACGAAATTTTCTATTTTTTTTATTACTTTCTTTAGTATCTGGGTAAAATCTTTCGCTGTTCTTATGCAACTTCAATTTCTGTGCCACATTTTCTAGGCTACCCAGGTGATTAAAATTATGTACCTGCTTCTGTTTGACGGCCCCAATTCGTAGCTCAAACCTTGGCCTATTTTTTTTTTTTTTTACTGAGGACGATGCATTCTGTACTTTTAAAAGTTGATAGTTAATCCAGTTTTTTTTTTGCTTTCCTTAACTACGTTGTCTAAAAATTCTTTCAGTTTCCTTTTTGCGTCTATTACCAATACAGTGTTATCTGCATACTATATGTTGTTAAGATTATGTTTGCCAATAATAAATACTAGTGGGACTTCTAGTTCTGTTATGGTAATTTAACAGCATAGATCTAGTGAATAAACATATCATTGTTTAGTTCCGTTTCTATTTTGCCTATTCGTTAAATTCCTTCTCCATCCCTATGCACGCTGTTTGTTCTCAGTAAAGTTTGCGGGTTACTCAAATATAAAATGAAGCTTTCTTCGCATTTCAAGTTGGTCGTTGTGTTGCATCTTATCAAATTCTTTTGTGTAATCTATGAAACATAGCGATAGGCGTTAATGCATTTGTACTGCACACTTTCATGGCATTTTGATCTTAAAGATAGCATTTCTTGTTCCAGTGTTTTAAACTAAGTCACACTGTTCTTGTCAGAAATTGGAATAAAACATGTCACTCACTACCAATAGTAATGCTTCATATTCTCATGTCGATTCTTGTAAGAAAAATGTAAAACATTAATGCTAAAACAAAGTAAAAATCTGAAGTGTTAATTCTTACCTTACATCTTGGTGCCAAGCCACGTACTGTTTGACTCCATTCATACGAGGACCATTTTCCTGTTCGGGATATTTACAGATGAAACGGGAATCGAGAAGAATGATGTTATTGCCCAAAATGGCACGTACAGACCTCAAGACGTTTGAGTGTGTCGCCAGTTTCATCACCCATGGAAGTTTCATATGGACATTATGCAATGAATACTGAGAATTCAGCTTTCCTGAAACGAACAATTATATAATTACAGTAGCACCTCGTTTAGCGCTAATTCGCTATATCGCTTTTTGCAAATATTTTCACTCATAATATTAAATTTTTGAAATAATGATGAAAAGGCATTATCATTGAGTTTCCGATAATATTTCATGTGTCTGAGTAAAGTAAACATAAAAAATTATCATGTAACGATATACATGAATACCACGTGATATTTCCTCATCATGGGAATGTAACTACCAGATGCAATGCGCAGTACTACTAATGAATCCATGTCATCGCATATATTTCGAAACGATTGATGCAACAATATAGGTACAACAAAAATGGTTGGTTTTTTTCCGAAATAAAAGTAAAAAATCCATTGTTTTAAATTTAAAATATTTGCCAAAAAAATCGAACGAATTTATCAGTACTCATTCATTAATGAATTAACTTTTTAACTGAATAGATTATTTTATTAACATCTTTATAGAAATATTTATGCTGTTGGGGTTGTTTCCTCACCTCCTTTTCAATATCTCGTAATTAGGGTGGGGGAGTCGTCCAATGCTTTTTACAGTTATATAAAGAACAATTCCTGAAGATATTATTTCAGTAAAGACTTCTGCAATAATATATGTAATCATGCGGAAAATTCGTCTCTTTTCTTACCAATAAAACTCAAAAAATAATTTTTTTGGAGAATCTAATAAAACACATTATTTTTTTTCAGATTGGACATAAAAAAAAAATCTGCACTTAATTTAATATTTATTTTAATAAAATACAAGTAGTTTTTCAGTGCTATTTTGAAATTCATCCTGTTGCTGGTCGTCACAAGAGTTTCCTTTATGAAATAACTAGCATAAAAGCCGCCCTATCGAGCTAGATTTTGCGGAAGGCCCTTGAGTGAGCCTTCATCACAATAGGTAGGGAGGAATAAATGCGATAGGTAACAATAAACTACAGAAGAACTTAAAATTGATCGATGCATTTATTGCATTAATATTTAAGCTTACTTTTTAGAATTTGAACGATAATTTTTCTGTCGCCACTTAATTTAAAGACAGTTTGATGTATCTAGGTCCTTACTTTCCGTATAAACAATTTTTTTTTGTGGGGGGGGGGTGACCTTTACTAAATTTCTCAATTTCGATTATTCCCAAATTTATTTCCAATTTATAAAAATTGTTATCGTACAAAAAGATTCGTCACAAAAAATCACGTAAAAAATTCCTGAAAAACAATCGCATTAATGAAAATTTGGGAATCCAAAATTTCAGGATTGCGGGTTCGGATCCGGCCCGGAATATTTTTAATTTGCTCACGGAGACGGACTGATTCCAAAATGGCATAATATGATGGGTTACAGCCTCTAGGAGTAAAGTTTTAAAAAGTATGACACAGTGACACACTGACATTCGCATTTATCGTGAGCCGTTGAGAGTTGTGTCCGTTTCATTGAAAAAGTGTGACACAATGACACACTGACATTCGCAATTATTATATAGAGGATCAAAAATGTAACATTTTCGAGTATGAACATTTTTAAAGAATTTTATTTTATTTTTTCCTTTTAGTAACTGTTAGATTATATTTTCTATGGATACTCAAAAAGGACATAATTTTGATATATCGCTTTTCGGAAGAGTATTATCATGATAGTCTTCCGTTCAATTAGTTTTTGTGTCATGAAAATACAGATTTCCGATCAATTGGTATGGGTGTAGTTTTTTTTTTATCGTGTGTCTGAAATTACACAGTTTTTATTTTGTCTTTTGATTTCACAGGTTACCGTGCGTAAATAAAACGTTGTTTTAAGTAAAAGGCAAGCATTACTTTTATAAAATCCAGTTAATTAATATTTAAATTTTCTAATAAACTTAGAAACACATCTCAAAGGACAAATGCTAAATTTTAAAGAGAATTTTACATTTAATTGTTTATATTTTTCATATACAATATGAAAGAGGCAATAAAGTGATGTTTTAAAAATGCCTAAAATATATATTTATAGAATTTCATTTTTCTTTTAGTTCAGATTAGCTTTAGACCATTATCTTTCAAATAGAAACGAAATTTAAGTTCAAAAAAGGCATTTAAATTATTTAACAAGCGTTTTTTACGTGGAGGTACTGAAATATTTCCAGTGGGATAGCACTAATGTTAAAAATATGAGAAATCATGATTAACATTCATGCACGTTTCAACACACTTGAATACCTTGCAAAATTTGCTGTCTATCCACAGGTTTACACATTTTTTCATACAACAGCCATTTCGCAATGTTTAGCACCTTTATTTATGCTTGGATCATTGTTAAAATAACTTCTCAGTTGTGGAACACTCTTCTGGATCCATAAATTTAATCTTCAAAAGTTTAAATGAAATGTCAATCGCTATCTACTCATTTGTTCTCGATCCTTAGTAATGTTTCTGCTTTCTAATTTTGACACACCCAGTGGCCCTTTGTGCCTTATGGCTATGGCTTTACTGTTGCCTTACTTGGGTGAATTCGATTAAAAAAAAAGAAAAAAGAAACATGTCCCTAAGCTGTGTTATAATTACTATACGAATAATATGTTTTTATAGCTCACCTTTTTATGAGCTTATCTAGAGGTAGTTAACGTTTGCTCGGAGATAAGTTGTTTTGTTTTGACATTAATTTACACACACACACACACATATATATATATAGAATATATATATATATATATATATATATATATATATATATATATATATATATATATATATATATATACCGGGTGTAACAGAAAAATTGTCCAAATCGTGTAACAGCATAATTGTCCATCCCACAAAATGTATAATATCTAAAAAACACTAAGCTAAGTGACTTTATCTTTGCCAGGTTTTCAGATAAGACGTTTAGACATTTTGATACCATTTGTAGGAATCAATGAAAAACTCTTTGAGTTATTCAGCTAGAAAGAGAACAGGTTAAAATCATTTTGTGTAAGCCCTAGTATCTTCCCAAATCAGTAATGGTGAAAGGAAAAAGATCATTCAGGCCTTAAGTAATAGTACCAACATTCATACTCTGGCTTCCATTGTCAAAGTCCATTCAAGAAGCATCAAGAGAACGATGAATGTTTTAAAAATGAGGGAACAGGAGAGAGGGAAAATGGATATAGAAGCCATAACAGAAAAAGGAATCATCATTTCAACAACAAAGCTAAAGAGATCAATTAGAAAAGATTCAACTCAGTCCATAAGACGTTTGGCACGTGAGAGAAGAGTTTAAGCTATGATAGTCCAAAGAGTAGTTAAAAAAGACTTAAAAATGAAATCGTACGTGAAACCTGAGAAGCACCTTGTTACTCCAGGACAGAAAGTTAGAAGGTTAGACAGGGCGAAGATAATCTTGAATAAGTTAAAAAATGACCCTGGAATAATATATATATATATACATAGATTAACTTAATTTCAATTCTTCATGAGCTTTCGAGGATTAATTAATGATAAACATGTAATTTTCGTTTATGATCGATTTCATCATGATATTTCTGTCAAGCTTGGAGAATAATTATACATTCTTATTGTTCAAAGTAGAGTTCAATAGTGTTATAAAAACATTGGAGAATTCCAGTAAGATATCTTTAATCATTTCTAAGATACAACGGTTCAAAACTTAATTTAACAAATGGACAATTTTGCTTTAACACGATTTGGACAATTTTGCTGTTACACATCACGCAACGCACATTGTAGCGAACCAGCTTCATTAACTTCTTATCCCATTGGCGAGATTTAAGTTCCACTTCAGTAGCTTCTTTTCAAGAACCGATGACTTGTGGAACCGACCCCCAAGTGGATGTTCCCCGATCATTCAAATCTGTTCAAATCTAGAGTAAACCGTTATCTCCCTTACATACACCCATAAACTGTCTCTTACTCTGTAACCTTTTACGTCGAGTGGCTCTTGAGCTATGTAAAAATATTTTCCATTTTTCGTGGAAAATATTATTGTTCAAATGTATTATATAATTGTAAACCTGTCTGGAAAAAGGAAAAAAATTACATAAATTTGGTGTTTGAAAATCGTCAGTACATGCAAAATTCATAAGATTCAGTATAATTTTCATGCAGTTCACTTGCTTTTCATGTCGATCAAGTTTAAATGTATCAACTTTTTTCGAGGTAGCAAACTGAAAAACATATTTTTAATTTAAAGAAATATATTTATCCATTCTACATAGTTCTCGTGACAAAATATACCTTAAACTATTATAACAAAAACTAAAAAGTTTGAAAATGGTTCACGATATATTTTTTTTTACCTGTGTCCTTTTCCAATTGATTGAAATTCTCTTTCAATTGTGCCGATTCTTCTCTGTTCAGCACGTCTATTCTGGGGATATATCCGTTTCTCTGAAAATCATCGGACCAAATTTTCATTTGTCGATCGTTAGACATCATGATGAAAATTTAGAATCAATTCCGACTCGTCTCTTGCTTATATTTGACTTTTGTCTTTGTTAAAGATTATAGCTACATCTTGAACTTATATATATATATATATATATATATATATATATATATATATATATATATATATATATGTATGTATGTATGTATGTATGTATAATAAAAGTTATATATATATGCGGACGTTTCTCTGAACGTGTTGAGTTGAAATACACACATACACGTCACAAAGGATTATGTATAAATGTATAAGTTATTTGCGTATATTTTTCTTTTTAATACATATATACACGCAAATAGTTCCTGTGCTTGCTATAGACAACTATAAGCACATATATACACTCATAAGCTCTATTCGTACACTTATTGATACAAGTAAGTATCTGAATATACATACGAGCATGGAAAAGTTCTCAGCCTGACCGAGAAAGGATTTTAAAATATCTCATATTTGGTCATTTAGTCAGGTTTTGGGAATTGGGTCAGGTCGAGAACTTTTCAGCATCTTCTACAATATACATTGTTGTATTCTTAAAGTGTGATTTATTTCTTTTTAACACTTTTCCTGTACACCCATTCTATCTATCTATCTATCTATCTATCTATCTATCTATCTATCTATCTATCCTAGTCCTCTCTCTATATATATATATCTATCCTAGTCCTCTCTCTATCTCTCTCTTCTCACTGTCTTTCTCCAATATATTAATTTGAATACCTGCACGCATACACGTTTATTATATCTGCGATATCTCAAACCGAGGACAAAAACTCCATGTTAAACCTTTTACAGACGAACAAATCACGTACAACACTAAACTCCAAAAGCGGACGCATGAATCTCCGGTTGAAAATTGTGGCCAAACTTGTTAAGTTTTTTCAGCATAAAAAATATTTTCGTGACGATTCCTATTAAGGAAAAATGAAATGTTTGTCTGTAATCGGGAAGTTTGAGGGACTTTTAACTTGGCTTAAAACTTTTAGAAGGAAATACGTTGGTGTGTTCCTGTCTGGTATATTTGAAATTATATTCCGAATACCTGTATTATTACACGCTTGTACGCACATAACCAGATCAAAGGGCAGTTTTTATTTAAAGAAGGATGAACGATAATGATCTACTTGTAAAATCTACGATTATCAAATTATCATTGCATTGGATAGAAATATCAAATGATTGAGAAAATCAAACAATTAAATCCCCTTTAAAATTATGAAATTTAACATTTTCCACCTTTTGGCTGGGATCAATTATGTTTCATCTTCGAGTGAGACATGGTGCAAATGAAGTTGACCTGATCCTAGAGATTCCACATCTGGAGCCTGTACCTCCACATTGCACTAAAATAGAAGAGTCGTGGGTCGTGGGTCGCTTTGTCGCTATTGTAGACAATTTATATCTTGCGGTGAGGACATGCATTAAATTGATTTTGTGCAACATTTGCTTTCATGACGAGGTGCAAATCAATCACTGGAATCAATTTTGTCTCATATTCAGACAAGACGTTGCGTGATTTCTTTTTGGTCCATGAGGGTTGCCACCCCAAGTAATATCTCCTCTTTTCATTAACCGGGTAGTATGAATTGTGTTGTATTTATCCTAGTGTGGGGGACGAATAAAAATACCCAATAAAAGATCAATCAAGTAAAAGTTCTTTACAAATGATCAGCGAAAAATGTGAGCTTGAAAAAGAGTAATTACCTTGAAAGTTTAGGATAATGGTAAAGATGGTGATTTAAAATGTTATTCAAACAAACGAAAACAAAATAAGACTCTAAATCTCAATTCAAGTCAATACTTTCGAGGAGTTTATTCGTTCGACGACGGAACAAATAACATGAAATCCATATAGGCTTTTAGCACTGCTGTTGTCAAGATGTTTTGTTTAAATTAAAATGCCAGAAACTTTGAATTATGATTCTAAAGAATATATCAACAGTGGATTCTGGTACATTGGTTGCAATGAATAACTATTAAATAGGACTAATAGCGCCACGGCAGAATCAACCGTAATATTTTGCCATTTATTATGCAAATACAAAGTAACCAAAAAAGTCCCTGCCGTTTTTGATTTATTAGAAAAAGTAATCTCCATGTGCATTCAGAACCTTTTGCCAACTTGCCTCTAGCTGTACAATGCCCTGGCGTTAAGAATCAGGTGCCTTGGATACAAAGAAGTCTGTGAATGACTGCCGCAAGCCTGCCTCATTTGCGAAGGCTTTCCTACGATGATGGTTGTCCAGGGAATGGGAGAAGTGGTAATCTGTTGGCGCAAGGTTCGGGAAGTAAGGTGGATGGTACAATGCCTCTCATCCTAATTGCCGTATCGTATCCCTGGACCCCGGCGTTACATGAGGTCTGATATTGTCATGGAGGGACAAGTCATCCTTACGCTTAACCAATGCCCACTCCTTCTGTTCCACTGTCTGTTGCACACATCCCAATTGCGGCGAGTACAGGTCTGCAGTGATAGTTTGGCCCATTGGTAGCAGCTCATAGAGCACCACTTGTCGACTAGTCCACCAGATACAGAGCATTATCTTGCGTGTATATTGAGGTGGTCTTGTGATGTGAGGCACAGGGTCCTGTGGTGACAACAAATGTCTGGCACGCTTCGAAGTATCATAAAGTGCCCACTTTTTGTCAATGGTGAGCGCTCGATCAAATGTGGGTATGTTGTGGGCTATTGTACGCTTTCCCTATAGTCATCAGCAATCTGGAAGCGTTCGGCAAATTCACCCCAGATTTGACAGTTGTCCTCATCTATGGTCGCCTTCAGGGTTTCAACATCCATGACCGGTGATCGCCACTCCGGGAGTCACCACAAAGAGACAGATCTCCCTACCCGAAGTGTTTGAATCAATGCCTGGCGGCGTGTTCACTCACAGCATTATACCAAAGGGTTTGACGTATTCGGAGACTTGATGCGACAATAACCCTCAGCGATTTCCCGCCACTTGACGCACACATTTGCGTATCAGTTATCGAAGTAAAGACGACGTAAAAAACGGCAATGACTTTTCTCCCGTCGTTTTTTACCTATAAGGGTTAAGTAGCTCAGTTTTTAGAACCAACAGCCAGACTGCCCTACATATCATTTGATTATAATGGTGAAGGCTTATACAGAACCAACCACAGCTTTTGGAAGAGCCGAATACAGAGAACTGGTGCACAGTATGCCACAAGTTCCCCAAACGACCCTCAGTAAGTTTTGAGTTCAGTTCAGCTATTCATTACACCACAATACCTCCATATATATATATATATATATATATATATATATATGTGTGTGTGTGTGTGTGTTGAGAGAGAGAAAGAGAGAGATATGGAATATGTTATACATGTCTACATATGACCCTTAATAGTGGGTGATTGAAAGACAAAATAAAAAATCTGCATCCCGTGTTTCATCCCTCGAAAGGACATCTTCAGACTAATAATGCTTTGGTGAGGAAGAAATATAATAAACGGTGGTTGCAACTTTACATTGTGAAATGCTGAAGATATAGGGTCACTCTTTTTTAAATTTTTTTCTTGTCTGATGTATAACCTGGGATGGGGTTGTCTCTTGGTAGTGTTTTAGCTTTTGTCTTTTCTTAGAATTTCTAGAAACCGTACCTTCCCAAAATATTTCACATAAGTAATCAATATATATATATATATATATATATATATATAATTGTATTATTTTATCATAAACTGCACAAATCTAATATCTGCACAAATCTGGTTCTGTTATTTTTGGTGACTAGCAAAATGTACCTACTGACCCTACCTACTCCCTAGGATACAAAAATAAGAATAATAGAAAAAATTAAATCTAGTTTGAAACTATCCGCAATATTAGATAGAATCTTGCCTCTTTTTTCTACCATTACACTTTCTCCCTGGTCTCTCCACCACTCCTGCCTGACATCTCCAACCCTCTGTCTGAATGCATAGGCAAAGCTGTTACTTTCACCAATGTGCATTAAAAATTGGTCGGCGATTGGAGCTTTCCTTCTTCTTACGCTTGTATTTTCTCAGTCCATTTGAAGTCTCGCTTCATGCCTGGCGTGTTTTTCGTCTCACCCTTGCCTTTTGTTTGTTTTTACGTGGTACTTTTTATTGAAACCTTTCGGTAAGTTTACATTTATCTTATTTATTTCGACTTGTTCTGTTGTGAATTTGTTGAATTTTTTTTCAGTTTTATCTTTCACCCACTCATCTGTTAGATGAGATTTATTTTTCTTTGTGTAACTTTTAGTTATACTAGACCATTGTTTTAATTTTGCTTTTGTATCTTGTTTAATATTTTTTCTGTTTATACTTTTATTTTTTATTATTTGTTTTTCGCTTATTCGGCGAACCTTATTTTGTATAAGTTCTTGTTATACGTTTTTTAATTTTTCAGGTTTCTCTTATTTTTCACTTGCTTTGATTTTGTTTTAATTTTAATGTTATAAGTTTTTCTACATTGTTTTATTTTGTGTAATTATCTAGTTAAATTACCCTTTTTTAATTTAATTTAAATTTATTGTTAGTGTTTTTAACGCTGAACTTTACTCATTTTAATTTTGTCAACGATTTATTTTTATTTTTTATTTTTGTCTTGGTTGAATTGTTTTATTTTTTCTTTATGAGGAAGAAATTTATCCGTTTCTTCTTCAACTTTCAATTCAGTTGAATTCTCTTAAAAAAAACGAAGGAAGTATTACTGCTAGGAAAGCCTTTTTACCAAAATAGCCGACAAGTATCGGTTAGTAAAGAAGGATTTATTTCGAACTGCTTGAAGGTCAGACCCTCCAGATGAATAAAAAATAAAAAAATAAAAAGACTTGTAAGCCCGAGAATATACCAGAGGTATTAAAACTAAAAAGAAAAAGAGAAAAATTCAAGGAAATGGCAAAAGTATGGAATCCAGTGATGTCTAAGATGTAAAGAACTAAAAATGTATGGAGGATCACACTAAACAAAATGGCGACAATAAGAAAAAAATGGGGAATTGTCATCTTTTTAGGAGTCTCCCCTAAATGTGTAATCAACATCGAGGAGTTTTAGTATGGGCCAAGAGTCACGCTCACCTTATAAAAGAAAGTGGACCATTTGGAAGAACCCCAAGAACTAAAGATAGCTGAAAGGAAAATTGTGCCAGTCTTTGTGGTGGACAAGCGTATGCGCAAAACTTGTCGCTCCTCAAAAAACAAAGTGGTTAAATCACTGGAGACCCCTTTTAAGCTCCAAAAGGTCATTAAGGGATCGGGCTTCTTCGTGGGATATATTACTATACATACTGGAGGACTGCATGAAGGCAGCGAGTCGAGAGTTGATCACTAAAGATTGAAAATTTCGAACGGAGTACGAGGGAAGCCGTAGGACAAAAGTAGTGATATTCAAAGATGTCGAAGTGATAGCAGAACTCTCGGCCGTCTATCTGACACAGTGCGGAGAGATATTAGATGTGAGCTGTGACGATTTGAACGGGGGTTGGAGTTTCGAGAGTATGCTGGATCGTGAAGCCTTCATCTCTGTCAGCAATTTATTGAATATAATGGGTCAGAATATGCCGGTCATTGTGACCGGCCGATAACAAAGATGCTCGAAGTGTGTCACCTCTCCTTTTTCTGCTCAGAGAATGCCTCTGGAGTTCTGAACCTAAGCGACCTAAATCGTCCCCTGCCCGAATCTGTTATTTCCGCCTCGTCTGTAATGGGAATGCCAGCGACTTTGTCCACCGCTTAAAGGTGACTACACCACTTTATACTAATAGGGGATAATCGAAATTTACTAAGGGTCGCTCATCTTTAAAATTCTTGTCTGATGTATCTAGATGTATAACCTGTGGTGGAGTTGCCTCTTGGCGGTGTTTTAGCTTTTGTCTTTTCTTAGAATTTCTAGAAACCGTACCTTTTTTGCATAAACAATCAATACATTTCTAATATACAGAGGATGCTTTATTAGTAATTAATTACATGATCTTGTAAATAAACTAAACATCATTGAATATATAAACGAATTTTATTTATGAAATAGAAACAAATACGTTGCCTTTCCTTGAATGATCTAAAACTAACATCTAAAAATAACATCTATCAAAAATCTTATAGACCTCTATTCATGCGATAACGCTAAAATAAAAACTAGAATAATTATCAACTTCTACTTAAGAACACTTCAGAATTGCAGCCCTAAATATTGAGATGATGAAAAGAAAAACATTGAAAATACTTTTAAAATTATTTCATATATAACGCTAGAAAGAAAGCTTACAAAATTTACAGAATTAGAAAAATAAAATAACATAAATAATCTTGATAAAACTAGGCACATAATACTATCAACTCAATAATGATTACAAGTGAAAAGTGTCTAAACTTAATATAAATTTTAAATTATCTTTTACAAAACAATACATGCATTGTATTAGTTTTTCATCGTAATAAGTCCGACCATAACTTTTACATAAACAATGCAGTTTTAGTTAAGAGGGGAAGTAATTTGTTCAGGTGAAAATATATTGAAAGTGCACTAATTACGGAATCTTGTACGATAAATTAAACTTCCAAGATGCTATTACAATGTGGGCGATTTAAAAAAAATGTAGAAAGAAAGCTGAAAGCAGATATGAGGTTGGCTCTGTTAGCATCTAGAAACATCGGACGCCAAGAATATAAAAAATTAAAGCTAAGCGTTTCTGCATTTTCAGCGCTTCTCAATATAAAATTGTAATCGGCGTTATATTTCTTCCTACTTCTATATATAAGGTTACATCGATAAAACGAAGATAAAACTGAAGACGTCAGTCCGAGGAACAAAACGCGTAAGTAAGGAATTGTTTTTTTTATTTTGTCATACAATTACACACATACACACACGCGCACACACACGCATACATACATATATATGTATGTATATTTCAAATCTCTCGTTATAATGATAGATGTCACAGCGAAATCCAAAGGTGCATTGGAATAGTGATAGATGTCTTCCAAAAAGCTAAACTAAACAAAAATAAAAGTCCTGAAATGCTATGTAGTATCACTCCTCCTATATGGCAGTGAATGCTGAAGAATTTCTTTTCAAATGAAGAAATGCCTTAAGGCAACAGTTGTGGTTCTACAGAATGATACTGAGAATAACATGGATGGAGCATGTGAGCAACAAAGAAGTTTTAGGGAAAGTGAAAACAAAACGACATATTTAGAATCAGAAATAAATACATCAATTTTCTGTAACACGCAATGAGGAAGAAGGTTTTAAAGAATTTGACAGGATATATTGAAAGAGTTGATTTATTCTTTTTTACGGCTTATCAACCCTTTATTTAAAGCCGAAACATAGTTTTGGGATGTAAGAATAATTCTTTCTTTTAGTGAATATTACATTAACATTTTTTTTGAGATAACATTGATTTTTCCAGATATGTCCTACTATTTAACCCATAGCTAGGTGGAGAAGAAACGGATTCATACCTTTCCCAAGGGTATGTGCGCGTAAGTGAATGATAGGAGCTTGACTGGAATTCGAACTCGGCTCCCCGATTTCTTATTTGCCGCCTCTACCCATTACATCACCCGCACATCCTATATTGAAGATAAGAAGGAAACAGCGAATAAACTACTTAATAATCTACCTATGAAAATGGATGACAGAACAGTGGGGGAGAAGGATAGTAACAAGACAAGTTTTTGCTAAGAGTTGCAAAGGATATGAATTTGTGGAGATACATGATCGTCTACGCCCTGAAAGGACACGGAATATAAAATTGCACAAGTCCGTATTTTAGCTAGAATCAGAAAATTAATTCTGTTCAGAATTTAGGTTTCGTCAACTTTGGTATTCGTTTATCCTGTTTACATCTTTCTGACTGTTGTCCTCATCTTTATAGTCATATTCACGACGTTTCGGCCGATGTTAATGCTCCAATCTTCGTCTGGTGATATACGTTGGAATTTCAAAACGAACCCTTTTTATTTAGTCCACGTCTGTAGATTTTTCTAATTCCAAGTCCTTTTTTTGGATATCTCAGTTTCAGTTTATTCCCTTACCTAACTCAACTCTCCATTTTTTGTTCTCTTTGATATTTGGGTCAAGTTACTTTTTGGATTACTCAACCAACTGTCCTTGGGGACATCGGTTAGTGATTTTTTTTGACTTATAAACCTAATGTCTCAGTTCGTTTTTTACCAGAGCTCATATTACAATTTTTGCAATTGTTGTTTTTCTCTCGCTCTAGTTTTTCTAACCCTAAATTAAGTTAGTTGATTACTCGCGAACTCTTGTTTAGTTCGTTCCTGATTTGTCGTCAAATTTAGATTTTCATTAATTTCTTCCTCATAAAGAAAAAATAAAACAATTCAACCAAGACAAAAATAAAAAATAAAAATAAATCTCTTAAAAGTTGCCTTTATCACTGAGATAAATTACGAAAAAATGAACAGAACTTTTATTAATTTGATTTTATTTTCTTTCAGAAAAACATTAAAAAATATACAACACCATGAAAATTTCTGTAAAAAAATTGTACCGAATACAAACTTCTATAACTACTTATTATATACATGCGAAGTTAAGCCGGATTATAAATGCATGGATAAATTATACGTTGATGCAATAGGAAATGCAAATATCTATTTAGATGGTTCCTTTTTATTTCTTCGTACAAATATCTGTGAACAAGGAAGAGTTTATGAAATATTAAACTATAAGACTGTTGTTATCACTTTAATTATTGACATAAGCTGCTACGTCTGCTTGGCTTATTTCCTCTTCCAAGACTGATATAAACTACAAAGAATGGTGTACAGTCCTACACTTGTCCAGTGCAGCTTGCAGCATCGAAAGTGATATAGTGCTTAAAATCACTTCTTTCAAATAGATTTTATGGCCATGCAGCATATAATTTTAAAGGTTAGTGAAAATGTTTTAGCTATTTTTTTTCAGTTTATAATGGCGACATTGTAATTTTATTCAAAAGTTTTCAAACCTTTTGATACATCTGTAGTTTGACTTTTCTGTTTCTGTTAGTGATATCAAGATAGACGGAACAAATTTAATCAGTAATAAATCAATGGAATTTCAAGATTTTTAGAACTAGATTTGACCGTTAAATTATTCTTGAGCGGGGCAGAATTTAATAATTAATATTAAAACATTCTTAAAATGTCGTTTCAACAAAATTTATAGAATAGTCCTTGCTTTGAATATTGCTGCCACATCTAGTCTGGTGATCCTACTATATATTTATAGATTCTTGATAAAATCTAAAGAAGAATATGCAATATTATTGGTCCTGAGCTGTCATCCCGGATCCAGTCACTTTCCCACCGCTTTCCCATATATAAATGTTTTCATGGTAATTGTACTGATGAACTTTTCCCTATCGTACCTAGACTTTATGAATTTAAATGCAGTACTAGTTTTACTGCAAGGTTTCATTATTTTACAGTTGAGATGACGAGATGTAACCCTAAGTTCTATGCTTATATTTTCTTCTCTCGCACTTCTCGCTTGTGAAATTTTCTGCCGAGTTTTTGCTTCCTAGTCCAACTTTAATGTCAATCTTCTGCCTCATTAATTCTTATTCTTTTATTTTCTCTCTCCTTAATAGTATATTTTTCATATTCTAGAATACCCAGTAACCCATTTGCGTCTTTGTGGCTTTATTGCCTTGCTTGGGGTGAAACGATTCAAAGCGAAAAAAGAAAAGAAAAATATAATAACAGTTGGTTATTGTTAAAATTAAGCTGTTTCAAGGTCATATTATTTTAGATACTTGGAATTGTATACAATAACAAGAGTTTGTACAAGTAGCTCGCTAATCATTTCATTCATAAGATAAAAATGACGTATGTCTAACGGAATATTTTAGAAGATAAACATAAAATAGCTAAATTAATTTTCCAATCCAGGATTTCCTGTTCAGGTTTTTATTTTATTTTAATTTTTATTTATTTTTAATTAAGCTGTATTAAATTATTTATCGTTTCTATTTTTTAAATACCGAAATTAAGGTACATTTATTTTTACGGGCAAACAAATACATTATATTTAATGAAACGGAACCTGATAAAAAGAACAGCAAAACCCTGGAAAAAATCATCGTTATTGTTTCTAGTTTTCTTGTTTTTTCTTTGTTTTGTTTTTTGTTTTTGTTTTTTGTTTTTGTTTTATCAGTGAATGATCATAATGATACAGGTAATAATGGCACCGGTAAAAATGAAACCGATCAGAATTGGCACAAGTGAAAAAGTTTAAAAAATTAGATTTCATTCTGTTGTGATGTGGGGTCTGGCAAGACACAACACTTAACTCGATAGAGTCAGTCGTGATAGTAGTATTCAATACTCAGCTAGACAAATCAATGCAATAGTATTATCTTCTTCCTTTCACATTTACCCAGGACTGCTTATCATGAATGGATCAGTCCATTCATGATAGTAAAGAAGGTAGCTAACTCTTACCACAACACATTCAAAACCAACTTTTTTTTGCCAATAGTATATATTCCAATAAACTTATTTTTTTCCTATTTTTTCACTTGTGCCATTTTTTACCGGTGCCATCTCTTCGTGTTATTTTTTACCTGTACCATTATGACTTAAAATTCGTTTTTATCATAAGGTATGGGTATGTCCATGAGATAGCATCAACATTTTTAAAGTCTTTTATTATTATATCTGTCCTGTTGCATTGCGTAGTGCGCTCGGTATGTATGAAGTCGAAGAGCGCAGTAGTATTTTTAGTTGGGGGTTTGTATTTCTACCTTTCTTTTTTTTTTTTTTTTTTTTTTTTTTGCATATGCTGGCATATGCTTCCAATGTAGGTATTTCCCCCACCCTATCATGTCTATAGTTAAATTCATTTTTGGTATCCAGATATATTTATTTTATTCAGTCGAGCTAGCTCGGACATTCATGAGTCTGTCATGCCAACCATTACGGTCCTGCAATCAAGACTGGAAGGCCATTAAGGTGGCATTCTGCGTCATAAGATAGTTGATATTCAATGTAGGTGTTTGCTGGGTCGCCATCCCGTCTTGCTCAATGACTAGTTGATTACTCGCGAACTCTTGTTTTGATCGCCAGCATTGTCCTGCAAAGCGCATTCTGCGTTCGCGTATGATTGTATAAATATCAGTGATGGGTCCATAGAGCTGTGATTTAGTTCGATGTTGTCTCCAAGAGATGTTACGTATAGCTCTTATCATCCGAATATAGGTTGCATCAAACTTAGACTCTAGTGTTTTAGCTAACGTCTAAGCAGTGGCATCATATACTAACACCGCCTCTGCAGGGGCATGAAAGAAAATTCCTTAGAAATTGTCTGGTAGATCAGATTTTCAGATTACATCTAATTTTATTCAAGGCGTTCCAGACTTTAGTTATGCGAAATTTCACATCATTTTCAATAGAATTTATTTCATTATGCAAAAGTTTCCACAGATTTTATTGTTTCACCTGAGAAGGTTTGTTAGTTGAAGCCTATGAATTCAGTTTTAGTGGCATTGACATGCAGTCCAACGTCGTTAGCAGCATTTTCTAGATGATGCAGAACTATGGAACTGGTAATGTGGCAGTGATAGCTATGTCGTCGGCATAGTCAATATCAGTCAGATATTTTTTTGCAGGATATCAACTTGAGAATCTTGGTGATAGAGTAAAACCTAGATGATATTTGTCGGAGGAAGTTCTCAATGTGTATCAAGGGTGATAACAAAGAGAAAAGCTGTAAAGGCGTCACCCTGCTTTAATGTCGAAGAATCTGGCTCTATGAGTTATTATATAAATATGTATAAGTGAAAGTAACAGCTTTGCCTATGCTGGGGAAATGTCGATCACATACTCAGATAGTGAGGAGAGGTCAGGTAGGAGTGGTGGGGGACCAGGGAGGAGGAATAGTTTGTAGAAGAAAGAGATATAAAATTCTAATATTTAGAAACTTTTTCACGTGTGGTACCATCATAGGAAGTGCTATATATATATATATATATATATATATATATATATATATATATAATTGTATTATTTTATCATAATCTGCACAAATCTAATATCTGTTCTGTTATTTTTGGTGACTGGCAAAATGTACCTACTGACCCTACCTACTCCCTAGGATACAAAAATAAGAATAATAGAAAAAAGGTGCTAAATTAAATCTAGTTTGAAACTATCCGCAATATTAGATAGAATCTTGCCTCTTTTTTCTGCCATTACACTTTCTCCCTGGTCTCCCCACTACTCCTGCCTGACATCTCCAACTCTCCGTCTGAATATGTGATCGACATTTTTCCGATCATAAAAAAAATTCATAGGCAAAGCTGTTACTTTCACCAATGTGGATTAAAAATTGGTCGGCGATTGGAGCTTTCCTTCTTCTTACGTTTGTATTTTCTCAGTCCATTTGAAGTCTCGCTTCATGCTTGGCGTGTTTTTCGTCTCACCCTTGCCTTTTGTTTGTTTTTACGTGGTACTTTTTATTGAAACCTTACGGTAAGTTTACATTTATTTTATTTATTTCGACTTGTTCTGTTGTGAATTTGTTGAATTTTTTTTCAGTTTTATCTTTCACCCACTCATCTGTTAGATGAGATTTATTTTTCTTTGTGTAACTTTTAGTTATACTAGACCATTGTTTTAATTTTGCTTTTGTTTCTTGTTTAATATTTTTTCTGTTTATACTTTTATTTTTTATTATTTGTTTTTCGCTTATTCGGCGAACCTTATTTTGTATAAGTTCTTGTTATACGTTTTTTAATTTTTCAGTTTTCTCTTATTTTTCACTTGCTTTTGATTTTGTGTAATTATCTAGTTAAATTACCCTTTTTAATTTAATTTAAATTTAATGTTAGTGTTTTTAACGCTGAACTTTGCTCATTTTAATTTTGTCAACTTATAAAGGCAACTTTTAAGCGATTTATTTTTATTTCTTATTTTTGTCTTGGTTGAATTGTTTTATTTTTTCTTTATGAGGAAGAAATTTGTCCGTTTCTTCCTAAGTTTCAATTCAGTTGAATTCTCTTAAAAGAAACGAGGAAAGTAATACTTGTTTGGACTGCTAGGAAAGCCTTTTTACCAAAGTAGCCGCCAGGTATCGGTCAGTAAAGAAAGATTTATTTGGATCTGCTTCAAGGTCAGACCCTCCAGATAAATAAAATAAAAAGACTTGTAATTCTGAGAATATACCAGAGGTACTAAAACTAAAAAAAAAAAAAGAGGAAATTTAAAGGAAATGGCAAAAGTATGAAATCCAGTGATAGCTAAGATGTAAACAACTAAAAATGTATGGAGGATTACACAAAACAAAATGGCGACAATAAGAAAAAAATGGGGAATTGTCCTCTTGTTAGAAACCCCCCTAAATGTTTAATCAACATCGAGGAGTTTTAGAATGGGCCAAGAGACACGCTCACCTTATAAAAGAAAGTGGACCATTTGGAAGAACCCCAAGAACTAAAGATAGCTGAAAGAAAAATTGTGCCAGTCTTTGTGGTGGACAAGCGTATGCGCAAAACTTGTCGCTCCTCGAAAAACATAAAGGATCATAAGGGCTTCTTCATGTGGGATATATTACTATCCATACTGGAGGACTGCATGAAGGCAGCGAGTCGAGAGTTGATCACTAAAGATTGAAAATTACGAACGGAGTACGATGGATGGCGTAGGACAAAAGTAGTGATATTCAAGGTTTCTGCTCAAAGTGATAGCGGAACACTTGGCCGTCTATCTGACACAGTGCGGAGAGATACTAAATGTGACCTGTGACGATTTGAACGGGGGATGGAGTTTCGAGAGTATGCTGGATCGTGAAGCCTTCATCTCTGTCACCAACTTTTTGGATATAATGGGTCATATATGCCGGTCATTGTGACCGGACGATAACAAAGATGCTCGAAGTGTATTACCTCTCCTTTTTCTGCTCAGAAAAGGCCTCTGGTGTTTTGAATCTAAGTGACCTAAATCGTCCCCTGCCCGAATCTGTTATTTCCGCCTCGTCTGTAATGGGAATGTCAGCGACTTTGTCCACCGCTTAAAGGTGACTACACCGCTTTATACTAATAGAGGATAATCGATAACATCGTTTGCTTGATTCGGTAAGCTGTAGTCCAGTACAACCTGATACTTCCGATTAGATGGGATTCTATAGCCGTGGTGAAGGCAATCCATCTTTGAGGAGGAAAGTTCTAATGAAACCAAGAGTAAACTGTTTAAATCAGCTGCAATTCACATGTAAGATGGCAGTCAAACGCAGATGGCATTACATGATAAAGTGTGCATTTGTCTTTTACGCCACCCTGACGGAGCATAATACGCATGTCAGTGAACTTAGTCCGTAACTGATACTCTCTATGGGAATGGCGAACAATAGTTGACTACTAAGCCAATGAAAGACAAATGATGAATAGCACAAATACCAGAAACCCATTACACATCTCCCGTCACGCGAGTTACAAAGGGGCGCGTTCCACTGTTGTCCAAACATCGGCACAGTGTTCGAAAAATCAACTATGGGGTCACTAAACAAAACTTCTTGCATGCAAAAATTTACATTAATTCCAACTTTCAGCATTCATACACTTGACTTCATAAATCAGCTGTCTGAACTTGTTTCATCTGCCATTGAACTGAATATAAACGTCATCTGTATTCAGGAACACTGCTATTTACATCCTGATGTCAATCTCAAAGATCACTGCGTTGGCAATGGCCGTGTCTTTATCTAAGACTCGGCTTGGGAAAATTCCTTAAGTACTATTAACATTGGCAGTGTTGGCATATTACTCATCCACTATCAAAGGGTTTTTCCAACTGTGGGTCCCAACCCTTCAGTGGGTCGCGAGCAGAATAAAATGGGTCGCGACAAAAAAGAAAGAAAGGGAATATGCAAGTAAGAGCAAGTGCAGAATATAAACAACTCTAAATATTGCACAGCACTCATAAATCCTCGCTAGTTTTCCACAGAGGTAAGATCGTATTACATTTTATTTTATATATATATATATATATATATATATATATATATATATATATATAGTCTGTTTTCATTGAGTTTATGTACCTTGTTCGTTAAAAGAGACCTCGCGCCAAACCTTAGCGATGAAGGTGTGCAGTGCGTTCGTCTTTGTGGTCGGTGAAAGCCGTTAAGATTGTTGAATAATTCACTTGCATCTGAAGTCAGGGCTAAAAGTGAATTTCTCGACTTAATGTCGAACTCGAGTATCGGTACATTCTTTCGGTGGTAGTAAGATGATGCGTTGTATTCATTTGAAGTCTCTGAATTTTCAGCTACTTGGCTGTCGTTTCGGCGAAATTTAAGAATGGGCTAGTTTTATTTTTTAATTTTTTAACTTGTATCTGTAATACTTTAACTTGTACTATTTGATGATTTCAGATGCGGGATCGTTATAAAATTCGAAAAAAAACAAAAAACAATGAAGGAACTGGCGGACCATCAACATTAACAGATACATCTGGGAATGCAACGTTGTTATAACCTTAGCAAGCAAACCTTGACATTAATAATAAGATGAAAATAACAAGACTTTTACACAGTGAGGAATACTTGCAATATGGTTGAAATATTAAATATTATTTACTTTATCTTTGTGCCGGAATTTCCTTTGAATTTGTTTTTGTAAAAGTAATAATCTTATATTCATACAAATAGATAATGCAAATAGACACATTCAAGGTTTCCAATATGGGCGGATCATAAGAAATATACATATAAATTGTCGATAGACCTAGTGAACAGAGTCTGTCTTTGATTTATTACACGTAGGTATAACGGGTTGCAATGCAAAATGCGGTTCTTGCTGTCGGTCGCAGTAAAATAAAGTTTGAAAAACGCTGCCATGAAGCGCCCATGAACATTGAAGAAACTGAACCCAGAATCATCATAGCTAGATTCAACGGCAAACCCATAACGAACATCATCTCCTGCTATTCACCAACAAATACTAACGACGAAGAAAAGGTGACATTTCTATTAATGTCCCTCTTCTCTTGTCAGACTAGTCACAAACCATAACTTCCTGATTATTAGTGGGGATATAGGATTCTTTTTGTAACGCCATATATACTGGAGAAGTCATAGAAAGATGGACAGAAGGATGTATACTTACTTTCCCAAAGAAAGAAAATCTAGGATCGGCAAAAATTATTGAGGAATCACACTCACTTCCATTGCCGTAAATACTTACAACTCAATGTTCCTCAACAGAATACAGCATTAGAGAAGGTGCCCCAATAAATCAAAATGGCTTTCGAAAAAATAGATCAACCGTTGTACAAATCCTGATTATTCAGTGATATATTGAGGGCGTCAAAGCAAAGAATCTGCAGGCCCCCTTACCTTTTGCAAAATTTATCTAAATACTTTGATTCTGTACATAGGGGAAATGAAGAAGTTCTTTCTGGCAAATGGCATCCCCCCGAGACAATCACTGCCATAATGATGCCATACAAAAATTTTAAATCTTTGGTTAGATACCCAGACCCAGATATAAATTTGTCATCATTATTATTATTTACTCATTGAGAGTTCACAACAGTCGTAAATGGTGGTTTACACTGAAGATTAAGTGACTCTAAGGCTCCTCATTACTCCCACACTCTCCTCAGTATTTTAACCCTTTTTCATTGTCTAGATGGTTCGAGCCCTTCCCAAATTTCCACATCCTATAGTCTCTTTTCTAAGATTTGAAAATCTTCTCCTTTTTATGTGCTGTGTCTCTTTAGGGCGTAGGCGATCATGGCTCTCCACTTCCCCTATCGCTTGTAGCTCTCAATAAGTTTCGTCCTCCCGTCGCCTCCCCTAGACCAAGTTTTGTCATCCATTTGCTTAAGCCCACCATATATATCATGCGTCGCTTTCCCTTGTCTCTCTTTCACTCTATTCAACCTGTGACTATCAGATTCTCCAAGCCTTCCTTTCTCATTACGTATCCCAGAAATTTCAGCTGCCTCTTGCGGATGTTAAGTATAACCTTCCTCCTTAACAACACACACAAAATCTGCTCCCAGCGCTCTGATAACAACTAGCACAACTGTCTCCTTCACATTTCACAACTTCCTCGGCTCTCTGGCAAGGTTAAGATATTTACAAGAAAATGACAAAATTTATCTTGTCATTTTCAAATCTATTGTCGTTTGCCAGAATAGCGAAATCCATTATTTGTCCCCACCACCACCACTTCTGACTCGGAGTGGGTGATCATTTGAAACTGAGAGTACCGGATGATTTTATATGATTTATCCTCGATGTCAGCTTCTATTCTACATTCATTATTCATTATGTTAGCTTCTTATCTGTGTATAAATTGGCCAGTGAACAACCCTCTCCCAGCAAGTTTTGTATTCTTTCTTGTCTACATACGCTGATTATGTGGCTCACTCTTTCATATTTCCACACATTCTACATTTTCTATTTTCCTGTTTTATTTAGGTTTTTAGTTGGCTGTTTTGTCGTTGCTTTGAGCTGTTAAGCATTGGGCTAAGTTTCTCTCTTCAGGTGCCTTCCCCGTAGTAGCCGTGTCCACATAAATTTATTTGCTATTTCTTCAATTTGTCTTCTGAAGTGTCCATATAATTGTTTTTCTTTTTAATTTTTCGTATTTATTTTTCTTGGGTTTCCATTCTTCTGTTATTTGTCGTCCAGTTTTTTTTTTCTTTGCCGTTGTGAAAAGTCTTTTCTTCTTCTGTCTTGTGTACTTCTGAATTGTGGAGTCGACTCAATCTTTGATACTGATTAATTCTCTTCCTCTTTTCCTTTTGACATGCAGCCTATCGACATCATCATTCTTATTAATTTTCACACTTAAAGGTATCTGGTAAAACTCTCGTTGGGGATCAAGTAACAGCAAGCCTCCTTAATATGCTCAGCATTATTGTCGGCGATTTCAATAATGCTATTGTTTGAATGATTTACATTCTTCCCTAGATCTTCAGTTTCTTTAGTCCTTTTGTAAATATCTTTGGAACAGTTCCAAGCGCATGATATACCACTATAATGTTTGTAAGTTTCTAGAAAAGTCAAGATATTTATCCAGTTTTCACTCATTCTGTTTGCTATGTGGTCTGTTGTAAGTGTCAAATATGCTGGCAGGATATTTTCCTCTTTGTTTATGGTATATATAATCATAAATTCCACAGTGGGTGAAAAGTGCCTGCTACTATAAAGGATTTAACTCGTAAATTTTACGAAAAGTATATTTACGTACGTTTCTATACAGAACCATCGTTCTAGTTTGTATTGCCATTGACGACAGATAGTAATAATTATCTTGATCTTTTTCTTCTCCTCAAAATAAATTTCCTTATGACAAAAACAATGAAAAGAAATACGAGAAAACCAGTAAATAAAAAAATCATCTCGCCCTACTCAACCACACTTTCTCCAATATTCGTAGTATCCGTTCCAACTTCTACAGCGTAGAATCCTTTCTCTTGGAACAGTCACCAAATATCATTTCACTTTGTGAAACGTGAAACCAATTAAAATTCTTCTGTTAATGAATGAATTATCTGTTCCAGGCTGACGAAAAGATTCTAGCATTCATATGGATGAACATGGTATTTACATCCGGGATAATTTTCCAATAGAAAGAGAATTGTCACTCGAGTCCCCTAACAATTTTTTCATGTGCTTTCGAATTTCCTTATTATATCCTATCTCTTTTTACTTTATTGCTCCCCTCTTCACAGGACTGTAATATACAAGACAAAATATTGAAACGGCGCTCTCTTCTCATTCATCTGCGAATATTTTCCGTGTTTGGTGACTTTAATGCACACCATGACAAGTGACTTAAACTTTCTAATTCTTCTGATGTTTCTGGTATTCAAACTTTCAGGTTTTTCGGTGCCCTTGTCTCTTATTCAAATCATGGATTTTCCCTAATTTGAGCAACATGTTTTACGTGATGTGTTCCTTAACCCCTCTCCTAGCTCCTGTCGCGCTTCACAACACTGCTCTCTTGGCAACTCGGATCAGACTATAGTATCTATTAATATTTCGTTTCAATCGTCTATTAGACAAGAACCGCCTATTCATAAGACCTATTTCCGTTACCAGCATGCTGATTAGGATTCACTTCAAGACGCCACTTGGACTGACATTTTTAATATTCATATTGAGAATTGTGCTACTGTGGTTTCCTCTTGGGTCAATTCCAGCATAGATGCTTTCATTCCCTCTCAGAAATACTGGGTGAAACCTCAATCTTCTCCATGGTTCGCAACAGCATGCTCAGACGCTATGGTCCACAGGAACCACTATTTCCGGCTATACCAGTGTGGCATTTCTCATCATAACAGACGCCTCTTAGTGCTTGCTTAAATGTAAATGTAAACGTCTCCTCGAAAGAGCTAAGTGTTGAGAGAACGAGGCACCGTATTGCATCTAACAGCTTTGGTTCTCGTGATTACTAGAGGCTCTGTAATAACGTATTAAATAAGTTTTCAATTTTTCCTCTCTTCAATAAATTTGAGGTGTTAACATCTTCTGCTGATGAAGTTGAATGTTTCACCTGTAAATTCACCTTAAACTCTACTCTTGATTCATGTGGATTATCCTTGCCTAACTTCCCACTTACAACTGAGTCCCTGTTGAGTTATATGCATATAAAGCATGTGGACCTGATGGTATCCCTGTCATTTTACGAAAAGTACATTTATGTATGTTTCTATATATTCCTAAGAAATGTACTACCGAACTGACTCCTGTTCTTTCTAAACTGTATAATAAATAGCGTTGCCTCTTACATTCCTGCTTGTTGGAAATCCTCATCGGTTGTTACAGTCAGAACTCAGGTGACCCGTCCGACCCTTCTACCTATCGGCTTATTAGTCTTCTACCTATTTTGGCAAAGTACTACATACCCTAATCAATGCTGAATTAATTAAGCATCTCACAACTCAGAGCCTTCTTTCAGACAAGCAATATGACTTTCGTTTGTTTAGGTCAACTAATTATTGCTGAAAGATTCTATCAAGTTTTAGATAAGAATTATGAAGCTCGGGCTGCTGCTCCAGACATGTTGAAAGCGTTCGACAGAGCTTGACCGGTATGGTCTCCTTCACAAGTTGAAAAGTTATGGTGTCTACGGGCGATTTTTTTTAACTCTTTCAGTCTTTCTTATCAAATCTTGAAATGAAAGTTGTCTTGAACGGCAACTCTTCTAGATCTGTACTAATATATGTACCCATCCAGGACATTATCCTTGACCTCACTTTTTTCTTAATAATTTTCATTAACGACATTCCTGATGACAACAGCTCTCAATTTGGTAGCTATGCTGATGACACAACCATTTAGTCCTGTCTCGATACTAAATTTGATCAGTTCCATAAGGTCAAAATTGGCGGGTGATCTCAAAAACTACCTACAGTCTGCTGTTAATTTGGGCAAAGAATGGCTTGATGATTTTAACACCTCTAAAACAAAACTGCTATCTGTGAGATCTCCACATCATCGCTGATGCTAACTTCCAGGTGAATGACTCGTTACGCTTTCTCGGGTTAACATTCTCGGCTGAGATAAAGTGGAAAGACTACATGGAATCAATTGTTATGTCAGCTGTTAAGAAAGTTGACTCATTGTGTTGTGCTAGACAATTTCTCTCTTCAGAATCTATCTTACATATATATGCCTACCATTCACCCATGCTTCGATTATTGATACCACATGTGGTCCGGTAATCCTGCTGTCTATTTAAAGATGCTTGATAAAATCCAAAGAACAATCAGCAATATTATTTGTCCTGACCTGGCATCTCGGCTTTAGTCACTTTCCCACCGCTTTCCAGTGCCTTTTCTACAAATATTAGGTTGGTGCAAAAATAATGTCGTTTTCTCACATGGTAACATATGTGAGAAAACGACATTATTTTTGCACCAACCTAATACTTTCATGGTAATTGTTCAGATGAACTCTTCGCTATGGTACCTGGACTTTATGAATTTAAGCGCAATAGTGGACTGGTTACGAGGTCTCATCAATTTACAGTTGAGTTGGCTAGAGATGTAACAGTAAGTTCTATGCTAACAGTTTCTTTTCTCGACTTCTCGCTTGGGAAACTCTTTTTCGGCTCCGTGCTTTCAGTCCAACTTTAATCTTCAAAAATGTAAATACAATGTCAATCGTTATCTACTGTCTTCCTGATTACTCTTCTATTGTTCTCGCTTATTCATAATGTTTTCTGTTTTCTAATTCTTTCATACACAGTAACCCATTGCGTCTTAGTGGCTTTACTGTCTTGCTTGAAGTGATTGTGATTAAAAAAAAATGCAATGACATCAAAATTCAAAACTAAAATAATTTTAAATTTTCTTTTTGTTTGTACCAAAGAGATTATGTCAACCATTTCCAATTGCGATGACATTATCTGAGATGTTCGACATTCAGCAGTGGAGGAGGAGGAATTTTGTGTCAACCAATTTTTCTTCAACAATAGATAATAAGCCAATGAAATCAAACAAATGTAAGTAAATTCATTGTCTTTATGATCGAACATAGATGTTATGAAAAACTTCTTAGGATTTTTTCTTTTCAGCGTACACAAATAACGCGGGAAATATTAAATCTTTTTTTTTTTTTGCCGTTTTTCTTGATTTGCATATGTAGCCGAGTCTAGATTACAATTAAATAAATTTGCATTTGCATGCTTATCTTTTCGAGAGTATATAAAAATTTACATATCTAATAATCATTTTTAAAATTTATCGATTGAATTGATTGCGTATTTCTCACCAGCGACAATAGTCGGCTTTTAAACTCATGGCAAAGATTTCTAATGTTAATTTTAAAAATATACAAACTCTCACCAATTGGAAATTTGAGTTAAAGGAAAATAACTGATACTGAAATATCCGGAAGAGGCATGGCACGTGGAACGAAATAAAAGGTTCGGTTTAAATTCCAATCACTTGAAGGAAACTGGAATGTACAATGGCCAAAACGTTGTGAATATGGCAACAAAGATGAAGGCAGCAATGTAAATAGTGTAAATAAAACCATATCTCTAAAAAGACAATATGAATAAATATAAAAGAAAAACTTTCTTTACCGACGCGTTTCGTCCTCTGATAGTCTTAATCAAGGTAAATATGGCTTGATAAAGTCAAGTGGTTAATTCCGTCAAGTGGTTAATTTTGAAAAATACTTTAACAGTATTAAAAAAGGGTTAACTCACATTCGTTGCCAAACAGATTCCGTATCTTTGTGTGTCAAATGGCTTACATTGTTCATTACTCAATGAATATTTTGTTTCCTTTTGCAGTTCCTTATACCAATGTGTCAAACCCCACATCAGCGCTCGCGACTCTCGTCTCCGATGCTACAAAAGATCACCTGTCTTCACTGGTACAGAACAGAAGCCGGCGTATGATGCTTGATACTTTAGGAGTTGGAATCTTGGGATTCCAGAGCGACACCATGAAGACTATGATTCAATGGGCCGACAAGTTGCACTATATTCAGCATTTGCCTTCTTGCTTTTCTTCTATATCAGCGAGAAACTGCTCTATTCTCTGGGGTAGTTCGGGTTTGAAAACCAATCCGGGGCTAGCTGCCTTTCTGAATGGTATAAGCGTGCATTCAATGGACTTTGACGATACCTGGCACCCAGCTACTCATCCCAGCGGACCTGTGTTGCCCGCTGTTTTATCTCTTGCTGAATATATGACTGGATCTTACAGGCCAAGCTTAGAAGATGTCCTCGTTGCTTACAATGTTGGAATTCAGACGCAAGGTCTCCTTTTGCATTGTTCTCATAAATCAAAAGAAATACCCGAAAGGTAAAGTTCATACCATTTAAATTAATTTTGGTCAAGGAATTGATTTTTCTAACGATTTATTTTACTTGCAGAGAAATACGATGAATCGGTACGTTTACGTTGATTCGCTTTAATATTTTGTGAAACTTTTTTACTTTTAGAATTTTGTAGCTATTTATATTCCTCGCACAAAAGAAATATAGCACATAGCCACTTTAACATGCTCACTTCCAAAAATGATGGGGACACACGGCCTAATGAATAAAATTCTTGGTTGAATCCTGTGAGTTGACAAAAGGAGTTGTGAGTTCAATACCTAGCTACAGCAGAGGTGAACAAAAACTTGGAGAGTTGAGTTAAATAACTGATACTGATTCATCCGGAAGAGGCATGACACGAGGAACTAGAACAATCTACCCCAGTTGACGAAATAAAGGGTTCAGTTTGAAATTCCAATCACCTGAAGAAGGCCGGAGCGTATAACGGCCGAAACGTCGTGAAGATGAGAACAACAATCCGAACAATGTAAATAGTGTAAATAAATATTAATAAATTTGAAATTCTCACATGAGAATAGCGTCATCAAGAGTGGAAGTAGAACCTCTTTTTTTTTTTTTAGAATTTTCTTTGGGAATAAAATGCCTTCAAAGTGTCATTTTTTAAATTACTTTTAGAAATCAGCACCTAATCGTGTAAAGTTTTCTTTATTTGCGCATAGGTGTAGTACAAAGTATTTACAATTCATGTGCTTGCCGTCGTGTCTGGTAAGTCTTGTAAACCACTGCTGGCGTAGCGAGAACGATCATACGGTTTTAACCCCGTCTAAAATTAAGTTAAGCTTAGTAATACTCTGACACCGTGAATATTAGTTACAATTTGCATGAGATTAAACGTTGAAGTAATACAGATAAATTACTGTGTAGCGATCACTACACGGACAGAGGCTCCAAAAGTGAATATGTGAAATGACATGCATGTTTCATGGCTCTCGGTCATTCTTCTTGGTCAGACCGAGAATATTTCTCTCTCTCTCTCTCGCACGCGCGCACACACATACAGAGTAGCGTCCAATATTAGAGAATGAATGTTTAAAAAAAAAAAAAAATCAACAGATCCGATCGTGATAAAAATTGCAGTTTTTCTTCTTGACATTAATAATGCCCAGAAGTTTGGTTGAATGCGCGAAATTGCAAAATTTGGAACAATATTTACATTCACTGGATCCAACCATATGTTCTCTTGGATGCAAACAAGAAATGTTAATTAAAAAATAATTGTCTATCGTTTTTAATCAAGCTTTTTGTTTGATATATATATATATATATATATATATATATATATATATATATATATATATATATATATAATAGATAAACACTTTAGTAATAACAATAAAATGAATAAAATCTTTAATATAATGAACTTAAAAATTAGTTACTCATGCGTAAACAATTTGGAGAAAATTATAATTTCCCACAATAATGATCTGATTAAAGAATTTCATATGAATCAAATCTGAGAAAATATTTCTACCTGTAATTGCAGGGTTAAAACTGGGTGCCCAGTAGGAGGATTATGTTTGACAGAAAATGCAGTTTATGAGTGCCTAATCTTCCCTTAAGAAAATATGAACCAAAAAAAAAAAAAGGTTTATATTGGATTATCCGCTGGAAATTGGAAACAACGCTTTTATAACCATCACCATTCCTTCAATAAGGAATCTCTCAAGAATCAAACAGTACTATCTAAATGTTATTGGAATATTATGGAAAACGGCTTCACTCCGTTGTGGAAATGGAAAATTATCTCCAGGGCTAGAACTCCTAAAAACTTTAGAGAAAGATGACGTCTGCATTAAAGAGAAAATATTAATAATCAAATATAATAGACGTGATGAGATACTGAATCACCGTAATGAAATCATCTTCTAATGCAGACACCCGGTTCAAAATAACAAATTATACCTAAATTTGTTTTTTGAGATTTGCCCATGGAAACTACAGGATTTTAAATTATTAAGACACCAAATAATACCTAGCGTCTATATGTAGGATTAAAGGCTTAGGTTAAACAATTTATGTGTAAATGGTTTTATATGTTTGTGTGTGTGTGTGTTTTATGTATATATATGTGTGTGTATGCATGTGTATGTGTGTATGGGTGTGTATGTATGTATGTATATATATATATATATATATATATATATATATATATATGTCTGTATATATATATATATGTACATGTGTATGTACGTATATATATATATATATATATATATATATATATGTGTGTGTGTGTGTGTGTATGTGTATTTGTATATATATGTATTAGATATTATATATATTTTTTTTCTGTATCATTTATAATTTTTAAATTTAGAATTTTTATATTTTAATTTTACTTTTTAACCTTTAGAGAATAATTGTTACTAATAATATTATTAATATTTTTGATATATTTTCTTTTTTAATTTTTTTTTATTCTTATATTATTAATAGGTTTTAATATATTGTCCCCTGTTAACTACAAATTGTATTAATCAAGATTAATAATATTATTAATAATATTATTAATATATTTTATTTTATTTTATTCCTACATTGTTGGTAATCTTTAATATATTGTTATGGGTTAACTATTGTATTGATGTGTGTTTTTCAAGTGTCACCGCGATATGCCTCCATATGATAATTCACACTTTCTTCCTCCCCACCCCCTGCTTTACCATTTGTTTTCTTCTTATTTTTTCCTGTCAAAAGACTTATTTAAGAGGTCAAATTGTCTGGCCTCTTGACTGAGTACACTCGAACATAAGTAACTTAATAAAGATGGATTTAAACACAACTCTATCCCTACTTTCCATTACTAATTTAGATCATTCTATGGTCTTCTCCCTCCCACTCCCTCTGTCACCTTACATCCATCTAAAACTATCCCTCAAAAACCTGAATAAAAATTAAATAAAAGCATATAAATTTGTAAACCAAATTCCTTTGTAACTAGAGATGCGACCTGTTGAACCAAGAAAAATATATTTTCAGGGGAAATAAATTATAATCATGGAACCTTAAGATTGTCCCTTTTTTAATTTAATATATATATATATATATATATATATATATATATATATATATATTTAAAAAAAAGTTTACGGTAGATGGCGTTGTGTTGCCATGTAGACTAGTTTACATTTGTCATTTGTGGCTAGTCTGTCTTCAACGTTTAACGTATGTAGCAGGGAGTTAACTGAGAAGTGTTCCGTTTAACAATGAGAGGATATTCATATTGTGAGCAGGCAGATATGATTTTTATATACAGCTGCACTAATGGTAATGGACGCGTGGCTGCACGGCTGTATCAGGTTGCGATTCCAGACACAGAAAAACAGCAGCCGAGTCATCTAACTTTTGCTGCTGTTTATAGCTGCGATGCTGAAACAGGATCCATGGTACCACAAACCGAAGATCATGATCCGCTCGCACCTCTGACCACGAAGAACACATTCTGTAGGCTGACAGAAACGATCCACGTATCAGGACACGTCAAGTGACACTAGCATGTTGTACATCTCATAGTACCGCATGGAAGGTCATTCAAGTGCAGCTCGTATCCGTATCATTTGCAATGTGTGCAGAGTTTTTCACCCTCTGATTACTCACCACGGGAGAACTTTTGCCGATGGTTTACTGCACAAACTGCCGATCCGTTGTTTGTCTCTTCAGTATTGTTTACGGATAAGGCAACGTTTGGAAGAGATGGAATAACAAATTTACACAACCAACAGTTGTAGGGGGATCCTCATGGTACAATACAGGCTAGGCATCAGCATCAGTTTATGATTAATGTGTGGGCTGGAATTGTAGGTGACTGTATATATGGATTGATAAGAGAACAAATGAAGAATAAGACATGGTAAGTATACTTTACTAAACTCTCACTCACTCAAGCCCAGTAGACTCCACTGAGAAGTATAGGGTCATAGCTCTCAACACGCTAGGCGTTGATGTGGTTTCCATAGCAAGTACGTTTTACTGGATGGGGCTGTTAACCACTTGTCCGTCACCTTTTTTTAAAATCCAGAGTAGTTGTTCTACCGGACTGGTTGCCAACCTAGGCTGAAGAACCCAGTGGATATTATTGTTTGACCCATAGCTAGGGGAAGAAGAGATGGATTTATATCTTTCATGAGGTAATGAAAATGAAAGTAACGAACTCGAGTGGAATTCTAACTCGGCTCGCCGATTTCTCTTTTCGAGCTACTAACCATTACACGACCTGCACATCCATTACTTGACGAGAAGTAGTAAAATTCGTCGTTGCTTTTCAACAAGTAATCTCGTTTCTGTATTACATTTATACTTGTATATTTATTAGTATTACTTTCTTTTGCAGATTTCATCCACCAGCAGTTGTTGGTGTCATGGGATCCGCTAGTGCTGCTTCACGTTTGCTTGGTCTCAACGCCCGTCAAACTAGCCATGCTCTGGCGATTGCGGCATCTTTTGCAGGGGCGCCAATGGCAAACGCTGGAACTAAAACAAAACCATTACATGCTGGGAAGTCAGCTCGTTTTGGACTAGAAGCTGCGTTAATGGCTGAAAGAGGTAAAATGCTTTTAATGTTCATTTCTTTTAGATAGGTATCTCCAAAAATTCGCCAAATAGACTATATCTTGAAAAAAAAAATGCCCCAAATACAATAAAATCTTTGTTTTATTTTAAGAGGAAAGAGAGGGAGAGAGAGTTTTCTTTGTCACTCACTTAATATAGAGGAAAGTGTATATTTTCGTATGGTGTTATTACTACTTAATTCTACTACAAGACTGGGCTGTTCAATCTTGGGTGTCGGTCATTCAAGGAGGATATCCCAGAATTGGAAACCATATATAACATTAGCTAAGCACATATGATGCAGATAATGAAAGGATTGTGGAATTTACAATGACTCTGTGGTTGGCCTTGATTGCTTTTTTTTTTATAGTTGCGTCAAAGGTAGATAATTAAGTTTTGTAACGCTACATGAACATTCAAGAAACTTGAATGAGAATAGCTGGTTGATTTTGTTTAGCGGCATATCAACCACTATGACTTATTTAATGCCAAAATCTAAATATTTTGTACGTAATTTTATGCTTTCAACTACAGATATTTTGTACATAATTTTATGCTTTCAGAATAAAAGTATGTTATTTTAGACATGTAGAAAATTTATTGCTGGTCATTTTATTATAAATGTTGATTTTTGTTTGGAGATTGTTCATTATTTACCCATAGATATGAACCTATCAGGTGCTACTACCCCGAGTCAGGATGGACCTGAGAACAACAGAAGTTAAAAGGTGGTTTCACGTTCCTCAAAACCTCCAATCTCTCGATCAGAGGCATTGCTGCCGGATGTAGTTTATCGTCATATCCAGGGCGAGAATAAGTAGTACATGTAATACAAGAGAGATATGTAGATTGTCACACGAGTTTCAACTCGAATATTTTGAATTTACTAGAATTAAAAGTGATTGATTGAAAATCCTTTTTACACCTCTTCTAAGTCCGCAAATTTTAAAATCTTATTTTAGATTGTTTGTGTCAGTTCGCCTTCTATCTTGGTCGGAACATTCGGTTCTTTGAAAATTTGATCTTCTTCCTTGGAAATCTGATTACCTTGTTCATTGAATCTTGAATAATAATACCTTCGGAAGCTTATCTTCTCTTTTTATAACAATCAAAGAGGCTTCGTATAGACTTTAACTTCAAATTTACGAGGAGTAAGCCTACACCTTTGATTGAATAATAAATAGAAATTGTACATATTCTTTGAATTTAAAAAATGAAATTGAAACAACAACCCACTTTGACCGAAATAATTTTAGCGGTTCTTTAACAGCCAGTTCTAAAAATTGAAAGTTTTACAAACAAATATTTTCTTTTCATAAATCATCTGGCTTTCTTTAAAATACACTTCTCTAAAAACTACGTGTATAAGACGATTATATCCATTTTTTTTTGTTTATTTACACTTTTTATTTTACCTTTTATTTTTAATTATTTTGTATTGACTAATAAAAAAATTGATATCATCATCACTTTCCTCCCGCTTTTTTGAGTGTTTTTAATCATACAGAAGTAGATATCAATAAATTCAAAGTTTTATTACACATTTTTATATATAAAAAAAATACAATTCTTATAGCAAAAGTGGTAAAAAGTAATTGATTTATCATTATCATTTTTAAAATTATCTATTGAACTTTATTTTTGATTCTAAAAATGCCAGACTGGTAGGCTGTCTTGGTAACAGACATTTAAAACGTTTTTTTTTTGTTTTTTTTTTTTAAATATAATCATTTTCCCCTTCATTTAAAACAGTTGTGGACACACAGACATCTCTAGTTTTAAACTATTATTTTCTGGTCGTATTCTCACGCCCTTTTATTGTGTCAATTATTTTAGCACTTTTGTAAAAAAAAAAAAAAAATCGTTTTTAAAAAAATCGTTATACTACATCTACGCACATGCTTTTTTTTATTGTTAACGTCTGCTAAGAAAACTTGAATAAATTATTGTAAAGTAAATGATTACCTATTTCTAGTTTTGCCAACAATTATTAGAACTGGAAAGGTAACTTCCTCTGACATGGTCACTAAAGGTTTGTATCCACTCCACTACCAGGCACCTTCGCCATCTACTGTAGTATAAAAAATATTATTGAAATGCTTTAATGAAACATTATTGGCGGTTATATCACAACATACTGTTAATTGATGAATATGAATTAACTGAAATTACTGGTATTAACCACAAAGATGGTCCCTACACTTCCCGCCAAATATAATGGTATGGTAGACTAATATGGCGAGAAGCACTAAAAAGGGTTACAGAAAGGACTCAACTCATCGATAACATAGAAAACAAAGGTCACAAAAAAGTTAAATGTAAAATTGAATGAATTAAAATTATTATTCTGGCGCAAAAGATTACGAGCGTAACAAAGTAGTATTTAATAAACTTTCTCGTAAAGTTAATGTACCAATTGTTTTTTAAAAAAAAAGTAAAATTAAATTGTGAACAATATTTCAATACAATTCCTTAGCAATAAGTTTTGTTCGATGCACAGTCAACTACGCAAAGTTCAAAGTTATTAATACACATCACTAAATACAATATTGTCGAGTAATCTTTAATATGTATTTTTAAACTAAATGTTCAGCTGGCGTGCTTGGCGAATGTACAAAGGTTTTTTTTATATATATAAAAAAGGTGGCGTCTCAAAACCTGAAATTTTTAAAACAGTCAAAAATAGTGATTTTTTTTTTCTTTTTGAGCCCAACCTTACCTGATGCAACTAATATGCTGACGTAGTTACAAAGTTTAAGTCAGTAAAAATACATTTTTTTGTTTCTTTTTAAAAATCCAAATGTTTGTTGTATTGTAATGTAAATCAAACAAAACCACAAACTCGGAAACTGGCGAAGACAAATTTGAATGATAATAGCTGTGTGAGAATTTGAAAATTAAAATGTAAAAAATACAACAAAATCATGATACTGACAGCATTTACTGATTACATCAATAACATATATATATATATATATATATATATATATATATATATATATGAGGCAGGATGTGTGTGTGTGTGTGTGTGTGTGTAACGAATGCACAGCCGTAATTTTCAACGGATTTGCACCAAAATTTACATGCACATGCTCCAAGTTAGCGGAAAGGCCAAGACCGACATTGCATTTCCCAACTCCCATCGATATTGGAAATAATCGATTTTTTCATGCTTCTACAGCAGTTTTCATGTAGTTTGCGGCCATTTTGTACTGGCCAGAGTGAGAGCCAATAGCTGTCTGCCACGAATAGGCAGGCAGATTCTATTGGCCAACGTGAGAGCCAACAGCTAAGTGACACGAATGTTAACTAGCATGCAAAAAAATCGATAGCTGCATTTGTCACAAGTGGGAAAAATTTAAATCTACATGGCACTTTACTCCAATTGGCTCATTCGCTTGCTTAAACTCAACGTTGATTCTGATTCCGCAAAACTGGGTTCGGTGTGAAAAAGTATTTGTTGTTAACATTCTTTTTTCATTCGGTTTTTCCAGTTACGAGTCCTTTATTAAAGCTGATCGTTTTGTGTTCCTTTTGTTTAGTTCTTTTTTCGTAACAAATTTAATGTTTTGTATAGAGCTTATAAAAAATTCGCAGTGTGAGATAGGCAAGAAGTAAGGCATGTAGCAACATCAGCACGGCAAAGGGCACTCCTTTAAAGGCAAGGAAGAGCAAAAATATTTTAAGTCAAGTGATAGCGATTGCTTTATGAGTCGTACGATTTTTGAATCAAGCACGGGCAATGCTGCTAGCATATATATATATATATATATATATATATATATATATATATGTGTGTGTGTGTGTGTGTGTGTGTGTGTGTGTGTGTGTGTGTATAAACGGTAATATTAAGATTGTATAAGGAAAAAATAATTATAAAATGTTGGACATGGGTAAAAATTAATATTGAAACTATTTTAAAAATCTAAAAATATTAGTTAAGAAAACGTCGAAATATCTAAAAGTTAACGTAAAATATTTTAAAGAAAACATAATATTGTATGAAAAACTAATTGAGAAAATTATAATGTTAATAACACGATTTCTTTGGAAAAGAGACTACCAAAATGACGCCAGACGGTTTAAACATTCTGTGACAAAGGCTTAAAAAACGAGGCAAATTTGAATAGAAAATGGACTCAGTTTGATTGAATAGTGATTCTTGAATTTTTAATCAATGGTGAGTGGGGAGTTAAAAGGTGTTGTTTTTGAGTCGGTTTTGTTCCACTTGTTTGCCATATAAGGAGGAAATTTTTAACTACAAGGTCAGAAAGGAGTAGACGAGCGAAGGCTATCATCGAGGAGAAAGGATTGACCGTCTGAGACATGTAAAGCCCGCTCCCACTATTATTACTGTGGAAAGAATTTAATCACTCGGTCGAGAAAGTTGTGGGATAATAAAGGGATGCTGTTACTTCTACTATTGTTACCACAGAAGAATGAAAAAAAGGAAAAAGAAGAACCCCTAAAAAATCTCCCAGAATTCTCTTTATTAAGAACGTTTTTTTCTAAAACTGCGAGAGTTTCTCATATTTGAGAATGCCTGTTCCGAAACCCTGCATATTTTGTTTCTCCTGAGTTAGGTCAACTTTTTCTCATCTTCTTTCTACTTTCAACCTTCGATATTTTGAACTGTGAACTTTTCGAAGTAAATTTGTATTGTGATCAACCGAGAGAGGAGATAGCAGTAACAAATGTCCTGAAGTCTATGCACACATAATAGTCCCATTCAAATAAATTAATATAAAATAATAAATAAATAGATTAAATTAATATAAAATGAACACATATAATTCTGGCGTATCATTCGAAAAGTAAATCAACTTTCTCCTAAAATACATAGATCCTGCTGAAGGCGGCTCTACTCCGTGACTCACTGTTGGGTCTCCGATGGAAAATGGAGGACTGGTTTTCTGCAATGATACTACTATACTATCGAAGATTTGGCTGCAGAAAGCCTCTACAAAAGATAACTACATGTAATATGCATTTACAATAATTTCCTGATAGTAATGGAGCCATTATATCACCTGTTGATATTGTAACTCAATGAACAAATTAAACTGATATGAAATATATAATCGCAATATCTAATGAGATGTACTCGTATTTGATATAAAGTACATACGTATTCCTTTATCTTGAGTAGGAAATGTTTCACGTTTAGTGAAGTAGATTGTATTAGAAGTTTACGCTATTAAAGATTTAATTTATCTCCCCATTTTTGTGCTTTTAAGGCATGGAAGGTAATGAAGATATAATTGGTATGGCATCTGGATTTGGAGCCTTCTTTGATGATTACAGACCAGATTTGATATTTGAGAAATCAGGAATTTATGAGAGAAATTATATTCTTCATAATCAAGACGTGGCTATTAAGAGGTTTCCCACTCATTTGGGAATGCACTGGGCAATTGAAGCAGCCATTGATGTTCTGAAGCTGATAAAAGATACCTACAATCACCCAGTACACTTCAGTCGAATTAAAAACGTAGAGATAATTGCGCCAAACTCTAACTATATTAACAGACCATTACCAACATCAGAACATGAAGCGCGTCATTCATTTCAAGTAAGTATAATTAACATAACACTGGGGAAAAATTGTATTAGGGCGAATATACTGCTGTTGTTATAGCTTACTACTTGAGGGCCAGGGAACTAAGCTTTTATAGTCCACTATGTGATCCTTTCTGTTTTGTTTAAAGTCACAGCTGATGTTGGTTGAAAAAAAGAAGCTCATCAATCAATGCGCACTGTGCCTTCTCTGAATTTTTTGTAGTTATTATAAAAATGCCATATCCGTCCAAGATGTAGGCGATCATGACTTTCTTTAGATTATTTTACTTTATTATTTGTGAATTGCTATGCATTCTTTGGAAACATAATGGAATGGTTTTCTGTTGCCTTCTCTACGATTTGAATTCAGATTCCATTCCCTTAGACTGGTTGTCACTCAAGTCTAGTGAATCCACTCTACTCTGCTATTTAACCCATAAATGAGTGCGAAGAGAGAAGAGAAAAGCTTTTCCATTAGTGCATTTTATCGAAAAAAAACTTGCCCGGAATTTGAACTCGGCTCTCTGATTCACTTTCTGCTCTGATATCCCTTTTACCCGATCCGCACATCCTTTTGTAGTAGCCGGCCCCCAAACTCTTAGTGATTACTGTCACCACAGCATCTGTTATTGTGCTTCATCCGGGCTAGAGAGCATTGCCATTCCGTGAATGACTGATTAAACGAGTCAGATTTCCAGATCTTTCGAATAGACAGCCGAGATCGTGTGTAAAAAAAGAGCGCTATGGCTATAGATCCAGGGTAGTGGTGACTCTATAATCATGTGTAGTGTTATTTCACAAGGACCACGAGTGAAACTGGAGTCTGGAATCTTGACTAGTGTGACTGTTACAGATTTTTGTTGCAGATTTGCATTTCTTTATGCATGTCGTGGTTCCCGATAGGGGCGATTTGTTCCACCAAAATAATGCAACTCTACACCGGGCGCGAGTGACATGAAACTGGTTCTAGGAACACTCAGTTGACTTCTATGTACCCAACTACCCGACCCTCGTGCTCGTCCGATTTAAATCGAATTGCCATATATGGAATATGTTGAAGAAATCAATAAATTACGTTCAGCCACGTCCAACAAACAAATCTCGATTATTAACAGCCCTGAAATGTGCTTGAAAATTATAATGTTAATAACACGATTTCTTTGGAAAAGAGACTACCAAAATGAGGCCAGACACAGCAATAATAGTGGGAGCGGGCTTTACATGTCTCAGACAGTCAATCCTTTCTCCCCGATGATAACCAACGTAACGACCCTAGACACAATATATTACGCCGCGTTGTTTCTATAACGGCGAAAGGAGCTACATCTTATTACGTTACTGTCTCGAATTTTATAAAGATTTTTAAGCTCATGTCACAGTGGAATCTATTGACTACATTCAGTATCTCGTATCTGTCCACTTTCAATTAATCTTGAAAATATTTTTGTTTAACTATAATTCTCGGACGTTTTGGGTGACTAGTTTTTATAGAGAAAATAACTTTCTTTTGGCACCATTTTATAAAGTGTCTTGCTTTGTTATAGGAAATACGACCAACAAACAGCTTAAATGTGAAATGCCAATGTAAATTATTTTTATATTTTAATTGCTTCAAGATTTTTATTTTTTTTAGATACTTTTTTCTTTTATAAATCAATTCGAATCTTATTTGCTGATCTCTGACTAAAAAAAAAGGAAATATAAATAAAAACAGAACTGACAGTTGATAAGAGAAAAAATAATCTATTTTTTCAAGCAGCAACTTTCACTGATTTAAGATGACACCAGTTCGTAATACAGTTCTGTATAAAAGAAAGAAGTAATTCAGTTTAAAGTTTGGAACAAGTGCAAAGACAAAATATAAATTTAAGATGAATAATAGATGAGAAGCTATACATTTTTATAAAACCAGTGTAGGAAAGTCCTCGGAACCTATCCCAAGACCGGAAAGGAACGACATGAGCGACAGGTGTCACCGGACCTTTATCCTGCGACTGCTCGCATCAAACACAAAATAACCCTCAGGACATGGAACGTCCGGACACTAAGCAACTGCGTTCAGTTTGATAATATTAAACAAGAGATGAACAGGCTTAACATCAACGTTCTAGGTGTATGCGAAACCAGATGGCCAAACAAAGGTGATTTTGTTGGTGATAAACACAGAATAATTTATGCAGGCGGCGAGAAGAACGACAAAGGAGTAGGACTAGATAGCGAACTTATGACATGCGTTCTAGGATATCACCAGCTTTCCGAAAGAATTCTGGTAGTGAAACTAAAAGGGAAGCCATTATAGTAGCGTACGCACCGACGGCACAAAGCAGGGAAGAGGACATCGAACCGTTCTACTCCATGCTGGACAGTGCTAGGGCTCTATGCAAATCACAGGAAGTGATCATTATAATGGGAGATCTAAACGCCAAAGTAGGCAGGGAAAGGGCAGGGGTTATAGCAGGAAAATTCGGATTAGGAACCTGCAACGAACGCGGAGAAAAATGGATCCAGTGGTGCACAGCTAATGACCAGGTAATAGCCAACACATTGTTCCAAGAACACCCGAGACGACTATGGGCATGGAGGAGCCCAGAATGAGAAGCTAAAAACCAAATTGATTATATGACCATCAACAAAAGATTCAGGAATGCAATGACTCACTGCAAAACCTATCCAAGCACCGACTGCGGAAGCGATCATCGCCCTCTTATATGTAAACTAAGAGTAAAACTGCGGAAATTGAAGACGCCTAACGCAGCACCCAAACTGCAATACAACAAACTCCTGAGCGATCCTAAGCTAAAAGAAAATTACATAGACAATGTGAAAAGAAGATACGAGGCATACAATGGAAAGTCGAAATGTGACTCACTAAGAGACGCTTTAGTGACATCAGCTAACGATATCATCCCAAAGGAGAGTGGACGAAGGAGAAACGAATTGATGACTGATGAGATTCTCGACATGATGGAAAGAAGCCAGAAAACTCGGCCAAGATACGGAATAGAATACAGAAAATTACACAATGAAATAAGCACCAAATGCAGGCAAGCCAAAGAATGGCTAAATGAAAAATTTGCAGAAATAGAAAGATTGAGTACCGCCAACAAAAGAGACATGAACAAACAAATAAGACAAATAACAGGACAAAAGACATGCTCGTCAACAGGTTGCCTAAAATCAAAGGATGGAACGCTCATATTAGAGAAGGAAAAAATTCTTCAACGCTGGAGTGAGTACATTGGAAAACTCTTCCACGACGTAAAGGAACAACCAGCAATACACAGAACTATCGACGGACCTGGAATTCTGAAAATCGAAGTAAAAGTCGCATTGGCCAAATTGAACAGAAACAAGGCAGCTGGACCAGACGGAATTGTAACGGATATGCTGACAGCCTTAGTTGACTTTGGCATAGACAAGATCACCGAAATAACAAATGAAATCTACAACAGCGGGCATATACCGGAACACCTCAGCAGATCTATCTTCGTAGCTTTCCCTAAGAAAACAGGTGCAAACGAATGCGAACTCCGCCGAATAATAAGCCTAATGAGTCACGTGACAAAAACTCATCGTCCGTATTCTAATGAACAGAGCGCGCAGCAGAATCAGCCCATAAATAAGGACAAGAACAGTGCAGGTTTCATAGACTACGCAAAGGCCTTCGACAAAGTACGGCACAAGGATCTGATGCAACTGTTCAGCAACCTCGATATATTCAGGAAAGATATCAGAATAATCAAGAACCTATACTGGCAGCAAACGGCATGTATACACATAGGGAACGAGTTCAGTGAATATACAAAAATAGAAAGGGGCGTAAGGCAAGGATGCGTCTTCTCACCCGACCTGTTCAACCTATACAGCGAGGTAATTCTGTGAGAATTGGCAACCCTACCGGGATTTAGCATTGGCGGCCATAATCTTAACAACATAAGATACGCAGATGACACAGTACTGATAGCAGACACAGAAATGAAAAAAAATCTCCTACAGAAGTTAGCGACGGAGAGTGAGAAGAAGGGACTAAGCATAAACTACAAGAAGACGGGGTGCATGGTCGTCAGTAAGAGGATGAGCCTGTAATGCGATCTGAAGGTCTGGAACACTAGAATGAAGCAGACGCGGAAGTTTAAATACCTGGGAAGCGTCTTGATAGAAGACGGTAAGTGCGACACTGAGTTCCGTAGGCGAAGTGGGATGGCCAAGGACATTCCAAAAGCTGAGCAGAGAGTATTGTGAGACAGGAGGATTTCTTTGGTAACAAAGAAAAGAATACTGGACTGTTACGTGACATCTATTCTTCTTTACGGCAGCTAATGTTGGACGATTACCTCAAAGATGAAGAAGAGACTCGAGGCGAGAGAGATGTGGTTCTACAGAAGGATGCTAAGGATATTATGGACCGAGCGTATGAGCATCGTTGAGATCTAAAGAGGTTGCAAACAAAGAGGAGGCTTATATTTAATATAAGGAAGAGGCAGCTGAAGTTTTTGGGACACATAATGAGGAAGGAGGGTCTGGAGAATCTGATACCCACGGGTCGAATAGAGGGAAAGAGAGACAAGGGAAAACGATGCGTGACATACCTGGCGGACTTTGGCAGGTGGATGAGAGAACGTGGTCTGGGGGAGGAAGCAGAGGGAAGGAACTTGTTGAGAGCTGCAAGAGATAGAGGGAGGTGGAGAGTCATGATCACCTACGTCCTGAAAGGACAAGGCACATAAAACGGAAGAAAGTGTAGGAAATTCCGTCGCCCAGGTATTTTTATATTAAAAATCCGAACGTCCGAATTCCAAACAATAATAAAATAAAAAATAAAGAAAACATAGGTATGCCTGTTAAATAAATCATTTGTAGCTAAAAACATATGTACTCGAATTAAAAATAGTCAAAAAAGGAGTAAAAATAGTCCTTAGTTGAATTAGTCTTTGGGTAGATAAAAAAAAAACAAACTGTGACTGAGAAAAGACCTTTAAATAGTTGGTCCACAGTGAAAATCTGTCATTGAGAAAAGATTTTGATCGTCAGCGAAGATTCATTGACCGTCACTGCTGTTGTTGTTGGAAATGATTCGTTTGAAGTTGCTGACATATGTTTCATTCAGCACGCGCTGAGAGGAAGGAAAAAGCTATGTAGCCACATCTTTTGTGTTTGAACGGCTTGACAGCCGCATTTCTGCTTATTGAAAGCCGAAATCTGTGGGTTTTTATAAGAAATTTTTCCCGAAAGTAGGCTCGAGAAAAGTAGGGTTTTAGTTTTCTCTGATTAGTCAAATATTTTACATGTTGATGTTTATTTCTAACCAACAGGCATTTTGATTTAAATGGCGTGTGTGTTGTATTGTGGAATCTTTTTGGCATTTTTGTAAATATTTAGTAGAAAATAAAGTTTGGGCGTATATTGTATATTTGCGGGTATGTAATTGTGTTGGGAATACGGTTTGTTTCCTATAAAAGCGGTGTAAAAATCTTAACTATTTACTATTTACTGGTATTGTTTATTTTATTTCAGTTTAACATTGCTTCCACTTTACTGGATGGTTCGGTGACACCGCAAACATTTCACTTGGCTTCTCGATCAAGGGAAAATCTTCAACAACTTCTTCAGCGCATTCAGTTAAAAACTCACCCTGACAACCTTCCAAGTTTCAATGACATGTACATTCACATTATTGTAACCTTAGATGATGGACAAACTTTTCAAAGCTGTTGTAACACACCCTACGGGCATTGGCGGCGTCCTCTTTCTAACGCTGACCTTCGAGAAAAATTTATCGTCAATACAGCATCACTTCCTGCCAGTGTGACCAAAGAGATTATTAAAACGGTTGATGAAACATCAGGGTCAAGTGAAGAACTAATCCGATTGCTGAGAAGCTAGACAAAAAGCAACTAGAAAATTTTATTTAATTACTATGTGAAAATTAATCAAGATTCAGTTTTCTTCAGTTTCCACAACTTCTTAACTCTTAACAATATTTCGTTTTACTGATCCTAATATTTCCTATTCTGCTATCTATTTATTATCAATGTTTCCCCCTGCTTCTCTTCCCGCCAATGATTGTCAAATTTTACAAGCTTTTTTCATTGTCATAAAAACCCCAACTGTCTCTTTCTGATTTTAAGTATAAGTAATCTTTTTGTTTCTATTTTCATTAAAATTTCCTCATCGTTCACTTGTTCTGTTCACATTCTCAGCATCTTTCTGTAGAATTATATCTGTTGTCACAAGTCTCTTCTTTATCTGTAAGAAAATTACCCAGCATTCACAGTCATATCGGAGGTTTGATATAATATAGTACTTCAGCATCACCGCTCCTTTTCTTTCTGCTTTTTTTTTTTTTTTTTAAAGAATATTGATTAATTGTATGTGTTTTTAATCAGTAAAACTTTTTTCAGAAATATTTGGCAGTTTTGAGAAAAAATTAATGTTTTGAATTTTTAGGTAAGACTTCTATTTACAAAATAATTATAATGTTAAACTAGATGTTTACGTTCCTTCATACGCAGCTGTGAATTTCGCATTTTACCAATACTTATGGCAGTCTAGCAGAAAAATACAATTTACCCATCGTTAGAGATAACAAATTAATACCAAATTTATACAATTATTAAAAAACATATATCTCTAACTACATACCAATTTTCGTCTAGCTAAGTCACACACACACCGCATTCAAAAATTTTAAAACGAACACAAATATACCAGAGTGCTGGCCATTATTGACGCGGCTCTCGCTCACCACAGATGTCTGCAACTGCATCCGTGCGTTTCCCTTATATGGGCTATAAAAAAAGCTGGACATTAAGTTTATAAGTCCCCAAAATTCATACACTGATGCCCTCAAGGACACATAGCCGAGTCGATAAAAGCTTGGGTTGAATCCAGTGACCTAAAGAGTGGTGAGTTCAATACCTGGCGACTGTAGTGGTGAACAAAAACTTGGAGAGTTGAGTTAAACTAGGATGTGGAATTAGAACAATCTACCCCAGTGGACGAAATTCCAATCACCTGAAGAAGGCCGGAATATACAACGGCCGAAACGTCGTGAATATGGCAATAAAGATGAGGATAACAGTCGGAACAATGTAAAAAAATGTCAATGTCATTCTTAGATTGTCTGTCTCTTCATTAAGCGTGCTGGAGATAAATGTTTTACTGTGCTGGCGTTCTCCAAATCTTAGAGTAGTTCCTAAGGAGGCTATCTCATCAGCAGGTGTATAATATTGGGGCTACTATATCACTCCCATCAACCTCCTTTGTGTCATCAGCAAACTCCTGGTGTCTATTATCAATAAGCAGGTTGTTGGTCACCTCAACTGAAACAACTTCCTGAAGGATAAACGTTATATATTTTACTCCTCTCGGTCCAATGCTGATGTTCTGTCATTATACACAGAATCAGCGAAGCACTTGATGATAAACTCATCACGAGAACGATCGCATTATAAAAGGCTTTTGATAAAGTGTTGTATATGTAGTTACGGTGCAAACTTCACAGTTATGCCATCTTTGGTAAAGTCATCGCAGTTATCAACTCTTTCCTATCGGCTAGGTTCATGAAAATCGTTGTTAATAGCCAGTCTTCTGAATCACATGAGTTCAATGTTGGCACCCCAAGATTATTTCCTCGTTTTTAACCCCGTTTCTGTTTTATTAAAAAAAAAAAACCTGCCGAGAAACATTTTCAGATTTTAGTAAATGTTTATGGTTGATGGGTGCACCTACCAAAATCTAGATGCTGAAGCTGGCAGCGGATCTTTCCTTTGATCTAACGACTCAGTAGTGGAAAATTGGCTTGTAACATTCAATAATCCCCAAAACCAAGCTATTAGGTTGGTGCAAAAATAATGTCGTTTTCTATTTTTGCACCAACCTAATATTAACGTTTCATAATCACCGAGCAGACTCTGAATTTTCTCCAGTCATAATGAATGTCTGTACTTTCAATGAGACTCTTTGCTTTGAACGTCTACTGAGACTCAAGTGTCTCCACCCCCCGATCTCAAGTGGAACTCTTGCCACTCCAGAAAGTAGCTGACTCCTCCTACCAGGCTTAGATTAGATAGATTAGACCAAAGACAGAGTATAGCTACCATATCTGTGATATATTAGTCCAGCCTTTAATTTCCAATTTTGACAGAATTCAAAAGTGTTTATGCCCCTCTATCACAGAAAAAAAAATGCCAACACATCGCTACTCTGTCGCTATTTCCATGGCAAATATTCAGAGGAGTTACATTCCTGAGTTCCACCAGTTCAGATATTTACAACTCGGACACGTCATGCCATGTATTGTACATGGGGTTGACTCATCCCTATTGCCTTCATATTAAATTGGTAAGGAGGAAGTTTAATTCAGACATCTACTTTTCCGAAACTACTGCTCTGTAGAATAGACACTCACAGCTACAACCTTAACCTCTTTATGTTTAGGGTCAACCGTTATCTATCCTACATATCCTCATAATCTGTACTTATTTCCTCCTCTTATGTCAACAACAACAACAACAACCTTGCTCAGTAATGTTGAGAGGCTCTTGGGCCTTGTATTCGACAAATATTTTGTGTGCAAACTTTAATTTGTTTAACGAGAAATTTTTTTTTGTAAAAAACAAAACAAAAGTGTTTTGGCAGAGAGATTCTTTTGAGTGGAACACTTTGACGCATTCACAATTATCAAGCGTCTATGTGCTTCATGTCTTATGTAGGGAGTATTGAATAGTTTTTGACTCCCCCCCCCAAAAAAATTTCAGCACCATCTCAGATGTATGCGTCACACACACACACACACACACACACACACACACACACAGAGGTTTATAACGATAAAATCTGAGAGGTGTAATGTAAGTTTCTAAAGTGTTCAATCATTTTTATATCAGTATTTCACAGGACTTGCACTTGATATTTAATAAAGGAGAACTTGGAGTTGGTAGAAAAATGACAAGGAGTTTTTGACAGTTTCACTTTATGAGCAATGGTCTCTAGCTGCGTTGCTATGACAATAACTCAACCAGTGTGTTCAACAAATGTAGAAAATCAAATCAAGTACATCAAGATTCAAGTTAGTATCAGTCGGTTGTAGATTTTTGTAGACCCCTTCTTCCAGATTCACGATCGCTCTTTCATCGACCCCTTGAACACAAGGACAGATGCAAGAACTAAACGCACGTGTGTCGGAGTGCGTATGTATCAATAAAAAAAAAAAAAATAGAATTCGTAAACATTAAAGCATTCAATTGGATTATCCGTTGTGAAAAGCGAGGAGGCGAAGAAATGATTAAAGACAAAAAATAAACAAATCAATACATGCAATAATGTCAATAATATTCAGATAATGACTGATGGAATTCAAATTCTTAAAGAAGCTATAGTCCCCCACTCTTTACACAGAAATAATCGCTTTATGATGTCAATGCCTGTGCTAAACACGATTAGACCGAGAGTCATGCAAATTGTTTACATAAAAGATCACTTGGCATTCCAGACATCAATGCCAGGCTTAAATTATCTTTTATACTTCACTTATGAAATATTTCAAGAAAAGGCAAAAACTGCCGATAGAAATGCGTATTTCGACAAAATAACACATATAACAAAATAACATGTATAACAAATTTACCTTGTTAAACTATTATAAGAAAGAAAAAGGTTACAAAGTTGGTTTGACTAACTTAACATCTGCCACATTTCTGGTTCAGCCTCGTAAGAAAGGGCAATGAAGTATTTACTGACCACTTAAAAAGCATAACTATCGGTAAATGAGTGCAATCGTAAATTTTCTAATAGTTTGTCATATGCCACAGACAACCAGATTATATTTTCGCATTCATTAGATTGTGCAATGTACAGTGTGTTTCAAAATTCTATGTCACATTCTAAGAACTTTTATATTATGAACTGGTAGCAAATGGTAGCATGATTGAACTGGTACTAATTAAAAGCTAAAAGTGTCGAATTTTCTTTTGTTAATTTGATCTTAATTAATTAAATTTAAGTTAAGCAGAATCTAAACATCACTTTGCCTGACGGATGGGTCGGACCCTCTGGACAGATTGATCGCATATTCCTGCGATGGCCACCTAGGCTTCCAGACCTCATGCCATGTAACTTCTTCCGCTGTGAGTATGTGAAAGGCCTCGTGTACGTAGCTCCCCTTCCGAGAGACGTGGATGATCTGAAGACTCGAATAACTGAAACCTTGGCAATCATCGACAACGCTATGCTTGGTCACGTTTGGCAAGAATTGGATTATCACTTGGATGTGTGTCGTGTAACCAGCGACGCTCACATTCAACACTTGTATAAACCTGCATAGAAACGGAGTGTGACATCCACCGGTGGTCGCGGTCGCAGTCCAGCGCCAATATGTGACGTCCACTGGTCGCGACACTGCGCCGTCAGGCCGTGGTCGACTCCTAGCTGCGGCGCGAAGCTGTAAGGTTTCTTCTATCAGCTTTTTGGGGTTGACTCGTTGTCGCTGCCACCAGCCTGTGTCCCGGTCGACCTAGTCGTTTTCGGTTCGATACCAACTTGTCGTTCCCAGCTCACTTCCAACGTCTGGTTACCGAAGTAACTGATTTAATTGTGACTTTGATCTTAGGTAGACGAAATCAATCAGGCGTCGGGCCGTAGTGCAAGCTGAATCTGGGGTAAAGGTGACACCGCACAAGCGTGAGTAAAAAAAAAAAAAAAATAAATAAAACAAACTCAAGAGGTTCAAATATGTTGAGAAATAACAATTATCTTCATCTATCTATTGAATTCAGGAGTGTGTTTCTCTCTCAGCCCATTTCTATGGATTTGTGACACTTTTTGCGTTAGTTAAGCGAGTTATGGTATCTTAAGTCGTTTGTCAATAAAAACTTGCTTTTGGGAGGAAGAGTAAGTTGAGAGGACGTGGAAATCTTTCGGTCAGCTTCTGCGAGACTGGCCTCCAACTTCTCGAACTAACTCCAAACTCGAATTGTCTGGAACAACGAACTCCCTGAAACTCTGTTGAAAACTGTCAGCTGCCTCGAGACGTTTGTTTATATGGACACCGACCCAAACTCGGTGTGGGGGCCCGACGTGGTTTGGGATCTTTAACAATTCTCAATTCCCAACAAGAATTCTCTTTGTTCTTAGGCCAAGAAAATTACTTCCCATTTTTGGAAGATTAATCACTTTCCATTTCGGGGGTTTCTCCCTCGTCCGTGAGGGAAGGTCGGAGGAGAGTTATCCTCGTAGACTCTTCCTCTCTCACATTGGTATCTCATACCAATCCTTTCAGTGGGTGTTAACAACTTCTCCGTCTTTCTCATGCATTCACCTCCGCCTATCACCCATGCTACCAGTTGGCCAATGATCTCTCGGCAGTGTGGGTGTGGCTAGACTGGCCTTCTTAGAATTATCATCGAGAATTTTGTTTACAAAATCCATTTTTTTTTCTTTTTCCTTTTCCTTCGGCCAAAACATTTACAAATCCCAGATTACCAATTAATTCTTTATCACATTTTGGGGACACCCAGATCCACTTATTCAACTTTTAACTGGGTGGTCGTGTTTATCTGATAATTAAATTCTTTATTTTTCTCATGCTTAAAATTCTCTTATCACCAGATGCTCATTTTCGAGACGCTATGTCTGACGTCAACAGTTTGAATAAGCAATAATAATGATCCCCTTTTCGACCCTCTTTTTCATGTCAACATTCGTGCATATACCAGATAGCTTCCCTGGCTGGAATCAGGGATTAAAATTAAATGATATCTCTGAAAGATAATTAATAGCTATTCTCCAGGGTGGTCCCAAGCCAAATTTTCTCTATGGCCGCATGCGTCGGCCGGCTTTGTTTTTCTATCTGAATTCTGTTTATGTTGGCGCGTCACTCCCTAATCGTGACATTAATCTTGACAGAATCACAGTCTCGATTTTCTTACGGATTTTCTGTCTTTTGCGAAAAGTATCTTTCTTTTGTAAATAAAATAAATTCTTCATTTTAATGTCACTCGATCTATCTTTCGATATAGCTCTTTCTTGCCTTAAGTATTTCCCGTTTTTAATTTCTATAGTTAATTAGTTAGCCAATTACTATAGCTAAATAGTGTCACAGTATAAATATTAGCTTTCAGGAAATAGAAATTGTGTATTGATATCATCAGTAGTTATGATATACAGTGTCGTAATGTGACACACACTTTTATTTAATTTATTCTCAGTAGGATTTGAGAATTTACAAGTTTTACTGTACAGGGGTAAAGGTTTATCCCTTGTTTAGGATTGATTTATTGGTTTCTTTCTTCCATTGCTTTCATGATTTTACTACCCTAACATATGGCGACCTGATTGATCAGTGATTGTGAGGGTACCAAGTTGGCAGTTTTCTGCATCCTGTAGTGTCAGTCTACCCGGATTAAAAGTGAAAAATTAAAATCCGAGTGTCGTCCCCACAAATACAATATAACGCGAAGAAATGATTGTTTTTTTTTTTGCTTTTTTTTTAACATAGGTAAAAAAGAAAACCAGATTGAATTAATCATATATTTATGTACATATTAACATTTGTTTTTACATGGTAAAGAGTGTGTTTGTTCTGGTCGTAAAAAAAAAAAACAAAGTTCAAAACTTCAAATGTTCGACAAAATTTTCCATTTGTTAAAGGGTAGTTCGTAAAGTCATAAGCCTTGCTCAATATAAAGTGTGCATATATGCGTGAGTCTGAAGCACATTTTAACGGAGTGCGTGTCTGCTGGCTGAATGTGTGTATGAGAGCAGTGTGTGAGTGCTAATATGTGAAATCTGATTACGGTGGTTCCAAAAGTAAATAGACATACGGATAGATGATCAGACTTACTTTTTTCCACGGCTATGAATATTTATTTGAGTTGTATGAATATTCGTTTAAATAATGTATAGTCGTCGCTGACTGAGGTGTTGTCATGGTAACGAGAGAATTCTGGACGGGTGTTTACAGACCTTAGCCGCCAGTCAGCAACGAGTGATCACGCGTTCAGCTCCTGACTGGGTTTTTGCTGTGTGATTTTATTGCCCCAGAAATCGATATATATATATATAGTTATCCTGATTACGTGATTGGCTCCAAACGAGAGCTTTTCGGTTTACGCGAGATAGCACCCAGAAGCCAGGTCATTTGTAGTTCAAACGTACGAACATAATCGGAAACATAGCACGTGACTATGTCAATCAAATTTCAAAAACCTCTTATTTAATTTTGTACCCTTTTTTTTTTTTAAAAAAAAAAAAAAAAAAAAAAACTGATTTGTACAAATGTTTTTGTTTTAGTGATTCTGTCGGAGTTAACTCCTCCTTAATTTCCAAGTTGTTCACTTGGGCACGTTCTCCTTACACTATAAATACTGGGCGATTTCTTGCCTCGTTCTCTTTTTTCATTTCTTCATTTTCATCGAACACATCTACAATTTAAGCTCTCGTAGAAGATTGCGTCTTCCCACTTGTGGGAGACGCCATGAACATTATACAACCATACACATACGTACGAACATTCACCAAAATACAAACTCACACACAAACACAAATGACCATCAACCAAGCGACATAAAAAGATTAATAAATTGTAAATTTTGTCGTTTAATAATAATAATAATCATAATAATAATAATATATCGATCTTGTTGGTTTTCTTTACACTTCTTTATGGTGGATTCAATCTCTGAGTCCGCCATGTTATTGTAGTGGACCTTCTCTAGCAGGAATTCGCACGTGTTCCTAATTTAACAACGCTGCAATTCTGATCCGTTTTGTGTGTGGACGTTTCTTATTCGTATTGTTTGTGAAATATAGGATAAACCTAAACTCTTTGGTAGCACTTAGAGATGCTGCTCTTTTCTGAATAATCTCGGAGTATTTGCAGTGCCAATCGCGAATGGATAGGTACCGTATCATCCTTGAATGTACTTCCGTTGGACACTACTGAGGCCAGTTAGAATTTAATCACATTAACAAGCTTGTATTGCGATGGTCAATGATAATCTTTTCTTGTTCTCTCTCCTTAATAAAGTTTACTTTTTCTCATATTCTCTCACACTCAGTAACCCCCTTGCATTTTAGTGGCTTTATTGCATTCCTTGGGGTGAAATGATAAAAAAAAACAAACTTTTTTTTGCTAGATTTGATCAGAAAACTATCTAAGCGATTTTTCTTCTCTTCTTATCCATAATCATTAGTTTTATTTGTTCACTTCCGTACATGTTACATTGAGTTTGGAAGCTTGAGAAGGTTTTACACATAGAAACGTAGGATTCTGCTGAATATATGTGAGTAAATTACATAAAGTAAACTAATTTTAATATTTAGCTTTCTGCGTACAGACTAGATAAGGGAGATAATTACGAAAAATGTTATTAAGTTATTTCCCTTGAAAATAACTTTCGCATACACAGAACATCAATATTTATCCAATATATGCTTTTAAAACACAATACGGCCGGCGTTGTGTATTAATCGGTCAGACGCCCTGAACTTCCTAACTTGAGGCGAACTATTTCGTTGTTATGATAACATGGACTATAGCCAAGCGTGCGCATATTACAATTGTAATGCTTATTGTTGTTGTTTCATGTTTGGCTATTTATAAAATTTTTAATAATTCAAAAAGTAGAATGTGATACTCAATAACTAATAAAAACTTTAATTTGTTTAGACTAGAGAGAATTTTTTGAAAAAAAAAAAAAAAAAAAAAAAAAAAAACGAAAAAAACTTTTACAGTAAATTTTTCTCTAAATCGTTTTTTTTAGTCTTAGGCAATTTTAGGATTGACAAGGTTATGAAAGTGATAAATGAATTTTATAGTACTTTTAAGCAGATAATAGAACATTACCTCTCATTTCTCATTTTGGCAATCTGTTCTTTCCTGTCGCAACAACTCTATCAAAAATGTAGTATAATTGATATCAGTTGTTGGTGTTTTCACATTAACCCCATCAGCCAGCTGGGTGATTACGAGATGTTATGATAATTTCACTAAGATTTCAGGTGTAAAATTTCTGTGATAATTTTTTTCTATGGTCTCTGCTGAAAATCATCATCATCATAAAATGAAGCAACAAAATCTATTAATAACTAACATTGGGCTTAATGAAAAAAATTTGAAAAATACATATGGCGTAAAGAATTATTAATCTTTTTTATGTAGCTTGGTTGATGGTCTTTTGATAGGAAGATTATTCTAATAGTAATTTGAAACATTAGGTTGGTGCAAAAATAATGACGTAATAATGTCGTTTTTGACGTATTTTTTAACGTCAAAAAACGACATTACTACGTCATTATTTTTGCACCAACCTAATATTAGTCCTGTCACTGTATTCTTGCCTATCTGGGCTTGTGTTTGTGCATTTTTGAATAGCAGCAGCAAAAGAAGAAAAAGGGTTTATAAAGGGACTTACCTTCTTGTCATCTTCTTTTGATCTGTTTCATTTATATAAGAAAGTTTCTAGCCTTGATTTAGTGCATGTTTTTGATAAGATATTCATGACCTTTTGTCCAGTAATAGATGGGCCTCTTTTGGAATGCAGTCAAGTGGAACACCTGATCTGAATTTTGGTAACAGCATGAACAGTTGGGGGACTAATAGTACTTTATATAAACATAGCAAGAATTCTACTTTGGAAATTTTAAGAAAACAATAAATCTGTCATATTACCTTGGAGGAATCTGGTCAGGTTGGGGAAAATCTAGTCGTACTAAATCTGAAAGACTTCTTGGTTTATTTCAGGTTTTAATCTTTCTAGGGCCTTCTTTGAACTCATTTCCTTGACACTTAGTTTCAAAAAGTTATTTTTTTTTTTTTTTACTGTTTAGTTTTAATTATTTTCTGCTTAAAATCAACATTTAGCATTCTCATTATCACCCTCTTTTATATCTACACATATTAAGGGTGGGGTTGTCAAAATTAAAGTTTCAGATTTTTGGCAGCATTCTAAAGGAACAATCAAAAGTATACTTTCTTACATTCAAGACACAATGAATGAATTTTTGAAAAAATATGTATAAAAGTTCCTTTATGATTAACTGTGGGTTTGTATTGATGATGAAATGTTAGTTTTCAGATGTGCAACCTTATAAAAAGAACTAGCAGTAGAGCCCAGCATTGCCCGGGGATGTAACAGTAAGAGATAGATCAAGTATCAACCATCATAAAGACTGAAAAATAAAATTGACAAAGATTATTCTTTAAGGTTGACAGACACGCATGTCTTAGTTTTATTTATTTTTTTTTTTACGAATTGGTCAAACCCAAACTCAAACAAAAATATTGTTTTCAATTGTTATGAGTCTACCGATTGAATAGAATTTTATTATAAACAATTGTCTTGTAAATGGAATTTTTGAAGCATTCTGAATGTAAAAATAAAGAAAAGTGTGCAAGACAATAAGAAACACTACCTGCCAAAAAAAAGTGAAGTTTTGTTGAAATCGGTTGAAAAATGTAGGAAATCCGATCCCATATATAAATGAACACACACACAAACAACCAACCTGGGTTTTATAAGTATAACTTGATAACTCAATATTAATAAGTATAACTTGATATGAGTTGTCCCCCTTTCATTAATGCCTCTTAATTGTGTTTCCAAATTGATTTTGTACAAAAACAATTGTGTTTTTCCAATTTTTGGCACTGTCAGAACCACCGCAAGGTAATTTTACATAGTCCTGTGAAGTTTTGTTGAAATCGGTTGAAAAATGTAAGAAATCCGATCCAGTATATAAACGTACAGACACACACACAATCTGCGTTTTATAATAAGTAAGATTACGGTAGCAAATTTTGCAACATTTGAAATAAAATTGTTTAATATCTGCAAGAGAAGAATTCTTGTGTCAAACTTGTTAAGTGAAAGTTACACAACTTCACTTCAGTATTAACATGTTATACAAAACAAATAAAAACCCTGCAAAAAAGATGTTATTGAATTGTGACAAACATGTTAGCAAGAAATCAAGAATTTTTAAAAAGAAAAAAAGAAAAAAACAACAAACAAACAAAACTTACAAACATTGTTGTCTTCATTCATCCTCAGGTGAATATATATGTTGGAATTTTCAACCAGTGGGGTAGATTTTTCTAGTTCTACTTCTGGATATCTTGGTTTCTATTATTTCTCTTTAGTAACTCAACTCTCCAGGTATTGAACTCACAACTCTTTAGGTCAAGTCAATCAACAATTTTATCCACTGGGCCATGTGGCCTTAGAGACATTAGTGAATTAATTTTGGGACTTATAAGCCTAATGTCTCAGAAACCATTTTTTTTTTATCAGAGCTCATATTGCAATTTTTGTTATTATTGTTTTTTCTCTAGCACTCTATATTACGGATTCCCATACTGTATTCATGTCTATGCTAGGCTGGCTTAGATTTTTGTGGCTTAGAATATGTGCGGATTCCTTAAGTTTTTGTATTTTCCAGTGATGTCCTCTGTTTATTATTTCCACAGCAGGTGGTGATCTCCCTTTATCATCCATATCTGGTCAGCGATGCCTGATTTTTCTATTTCCCTTATTTATTTACAGTGTTTCTGCAATCTTCTTTTAAGGGGAAGACCTATTTCCCCTTTGTATTTTTAGTCACATGGCATACACACAGTCTTTAAACATGTTTTCCTCTATGGGAGGTCTTACTCAGGAAAGGTATATGTGAAGTCTTGAACCACTTCTGAAGGTCATCCCGATTTAATATGGACTACATATCTTTTGCATTTTTTCTGATAATCCCTTCACATCCTCGGTCTGCCTATCCTGAGTGTTCTATCCCACTTTTTTAAGAGCTGCTGTCATGTACCCAGGGTAGTTACAGTATCTCATCAGAGAAATATAGACATATAGACATTGTTTAAATCTTTAAATTTTAGTCAAATGTTCTGATTAAAAAAAAACAAAAAAAAAAACAAGAGTTCAGAAGAAACATCATTTTATTGAGAAAGAGAAAAACAAGGATAATTGAGATCACAGGTTATTTCTTAAAGAGCTTGGTGATTTGATATTTATCACAGTTATTGGAAAATATCAAAGAAACAAAATCTGGTTAAAATGACTAATAGAATTAGAATTAGTACTGTTGTTTGATTATTAAACTTAATCAGTTTTAGTTAAGCAGACATTAAATCCTTTCTCAATCACACAGTTTAGTCTTAACACTTGGTGGTTCCTTTATACATGCACACCAAAAACATAATGGAATTCCTTATAATTTGTCATACTTTCATTCTAACAAATATTTGTTCATTGTTTTGCACAAACATTGTTTTGTGACTGACTGAGAGTGGAAGTATCTGCTAAAACAAAAAATTGTAATAGAAATGTGGATAGAAAAAATAGAAAAAAATGAAATTCTCCTGTTTTAATTTTTTAATCATTTTTTGAGATAAATTTTTTTCATAATTTTTTATATTTTATTGTAAAGTAAGAAAAAAAAAATCAAATTATTTTTTTTGTGCATGAACTTGACAGCAAGGAAAACAAGGGTCATTGATATAATTTTAAAACCCAAAATAATCTGTGGTATAACCTGGAATGTATTTACATCATATGCAGTTTTTTTTTTTTAATTCTATCCAATTAAGTTGAGTAACAACTGGAAACCAATCTTTTACAAAACTTAATCTCTCATCCTTGAAAAATTCTGCACTTTTTCCCCCTTATCCAAATTAATTCTTTCCATTTGATTTTCAAAATCAATTTAAAGTTTTAGGTGTGGAGCAACAAGCAGAGGTAAAATATTTGATGTTCATAATGATAAGCTAGATTGTCAATACAAGGCTTAGGCATTTCGGGATTTGTCTTTTCCTACCTTTCCATTCTTGCTCACTCTGCCAGCAAACTAAACATTTTTTTCTACAGCATATTTAATGATACTCTGTAGAGCCCAGAGAAGCCACTCTCATTAAATATCAGCATTATTTCATTTTTAACCCCCCCAAAACATTTTTACGGTTGTGTAGATTCTTAGAACTGGAATAAATTGAATAGGTGTAAACATTTTCTTTTCAAATAGGAGTTGGTTTCAAGAAAAAAAGTGTTATACTCAATTTAAAAAAAAAATGACTGCAGCAAAATGGTAACCACTTTAACAATTTTATAATACTTAAATCCACCATTATATTGTATATAACATTTCTTAAACAGCCTTTGCACATATTTAAAGTATATAAATATATTCAATATTGAATGCAAGTTTAGACAGCTGTTCTGAAGCTAAAACAAAATTTCAGCTTTCAACAAGAAAAAGCACTAATGATATGGCTGCCTGTAGGTCTGTTATTTGTTCATGCACATAAAATCATTAATTATAAAGTCAGAGACAAAGTACTAAGATCTTATTAAAGAAAAATTTTAAATTTGCAATGATAAAAATCAAGTGGATTTTTAACTTTGCTTATTTCCTATAAATTATCCAGAAAAAATAGTATTGAGTAAAATAATTATACAATCTTAATATACAATAATAATACCACCTAAAAATAGTTATAGATAAGCTAACATGTGACCTTGAATAAATAAAATGTATGTGCATCTTTTTTACAAGATGCAAAAATCTATGGCAAGGTTGGGAAAAGTAAGCAATTAAGAAAAAAAGTATAGCTTTAAAAATAGTTGAAAATAGGTTTTGTATAATAAACTCTGACAGAGCATGATGGGATATGCTGTAAAATTTATAAGGATTATGTCAAATCACCTTCTATCCACAAAAATAGAACACTAATCACATAAAAAAATTATTACCAACAAATTTAATTTTCTATTTATTGATCATTGTTATATTTTTTTTTCTTTTTTTTTTTTTTTTTAAGTGGAATAAAACTGGTGTCAAATATTTTGCATTATTACATTATTATTAATAATTTTCAAAAAGTAAAGCCTTATTTGCTATGGATTTCAATGAAAATAAAAATATTTTTAATGGTTGTTAGAAATGTTTAGAGAATTCTTCTGTAGAAAATAAGGAAAAGAATTTCTATAATTTAGTAAAATGTCTTCAGTATCTATTCAAATTCATTAAAATAAAAATAAAAAAATACATGCTCAAACCTAGATACAAATTGTGTTGGACACTGCAAAATGTATGATTTCTAAGATGACTTTCTTTTCTGCTTTACATTGTTGGAAGGTATTGAATGATTTTAGTATGAGATTTGATCAAATGATAAACATACAATTCTTTCTTTGAAAACAAGTTTTCATACAGAAATGTGTATCAGATTTATAAACAAATCAACAAAGGCAGAGGAGGACTCAGTTTGATTCACAAAATCCAATGAATTAGTATATTAGGAATTTTACATCAAATTTTGGATTGAATATAAATGTATTTTTAAAACATTGTGGAATAACATATATACTGATATGTATGAGGAGGTATTGAAAAGTTCTCTGCCTGACCATTATATTCATAAAAAAAAAAAAAAAATGATGTTTGGTCAGGACTGGGAAATGGGTCGGGACAAGAACTTTTTAGAACCTCTTCTTACTGTTAGCCAAAGAGGAAAAGAAACATCCCAACCATGTATTCTAAGAAAATAGACAATCTTTTTTTATTTCACTTTCATCATCAAACCAGGAAACGAGGGGGGAATTTCTTTTTGCCACTTTTAATAAACACATTCCTAGATGTTATTCCACTAAAAAAAAAAAAAAAAAGAAAAAAAAAGCATCTTTCTTTCCACAAAAAGAACATGTACAATAACTAATTTTTAGAAAGCAACAAAACAAAGACAATGGCTGACCCCATTTTTAATTTATAACAAGGAATTCAAGCAAGGTTGCCATTATTTTATCAAAATCATAATGGTTGATGAATCACTAATTTTTTTTTTTTCACATATTACTTCTTAAATATTTTTTCCAGACTAATATCCTCATCATGTAATTTTTTTTCCTTAACATTTTAAATGTGAGAATCCTGATTATCATCAGAATAACCTTTTGTGTTTTGATTGAAGTATTTTCTAATCTTTCCTTTTGGAGTGGTGGGGAAATGATCAAATGTTTCCAAGTTGTCAGTAAAAACATTTCTCTGAAAGCTTCAGTTTTTGTTTAAGAATTGAATAATTAGATAATTAATTCACACAATGTCAGATAGTGACTGGAGAGTGTATGAGTTGTAAAGATGAGGATAATAGTCCAAAATAAACCACAAATTCTGCTGACATCAAGATGAATTCTTTTTTTTTTCTTTACAAAAGGATAAAAACACAATTACTAGTACATAATATTTTTCGTGTAAGTTAAGCATTAAAATCAGTTCATTATTTTGGATTTTGATATTTTCTTTTTATTAATAACTGGTAATATTTTTTGTTTTTCTGAACATAGAGACTGTCTTCAAAGCACACACAGAGAGTAATATTTACTTTTTAAAAGGCTCAACAAAAAAAAAACTAGTAAGAAATTAACATTAAAAGGATTGAGAGTTCAGTAAAACAATCCCATTATAAATAACTGTAGTCACATTCTGATCAGGAGAACAAGAAAATTTCTAAAAGTGGAAGGAGAAAAAAAAAATCCTGAAATTGTTTGGTCACTTATTTGATGTATAATTCTTTTTAAATTCCAAATAATTCAATATTGGGAATGAATCCCTTTTATGTTCAGCAAGAAAAACAAAGTACTAGGGGAAAAAAAAGTGTATATGAAATTATGGACAAGAATACAAAAAATATACTTTATGCCCAGCAGGCAAAAATTGCATGCCAGCCTAATCAGTTTTAATTTTAGTTATGAACTGATTGAAAAAGAAAGAAAAGATAATTTCATATGATGGGAAAAATAAAGAACAAAATATACTTTGTTTATTAGTAGACAAGAAATTAAATAAAATAAAAAAAAAAATATTTGATTAGTAAAATGATTCATTATTTTTCTTTATTCTGGGAAATAATATTGTAAAATAAATAAATACTCTTGTTTTTACAGAGACAGGTGATGATGGTAGGATGAATATTTTCTGATAGCAAAAAATATAAAATACTCCTATTCAGAATGTATAACTGCAATTAATTTGTTTTCTTTTTAAAGCTCAAAGAAATTATTATACACTGATTTACTTTATTAATGATGAAAACACTTATTCCACATCATGTTTCAGCCATTGTACCTTCTGCCTTTGTCTGTCATAATTGGTAGCCTTGAAATTTCAAATCAAACCTTTTATGGAGTCCACAGAGTAAATTGTTCACATTCCCCATCAATTCTTGAGCATATCTTGCATCATTTAATTCTTCCGTGTTGAATTTTTAACTACCCAAAATATGAATTGAACTCACAACTTCCAGCTACACAACATGAATAAACTGATAAAAGATATCCTCATATGAAAACAATAAAACTACATACATTGAAAAAAGGGTTCAGTTTGAAATTCTCAGGTTTTCAACTATGACACAGGCCTGAAAAAGGTCGAGAATACAAAGTCTGAAATATTTTGACTATAACAAGCAAGATGAAGACACTATGCAAAGTAAATCAGTGTATAATAATGAGAATTCTTTGAAGCTTTTTTTTTTGATTTCTTAAAAATTTATTCTTGTAGATTCATTTACCAAAAAATTAGAAATACAATTACAAACAATTTAATACTTTCTCATGATTTTCTGAATTTTTAGATATGCAAGATTACAGACTTGCTGCTCATAAGAGAAAATTCAAGTAATCACAAATGCCATAAAGCTGAGAATTCAATCATTCCTATGAAAGAAAATCTACATTGAAAAATAGTGCAAAGCTATAAAATTCCGACATACTTAGTTGGGGAAAGGAATCTATATTGTGAAACAGTAAAAATGATAATTTTCAATGAGTAAATTTTAGGGGGTTAATGATTCTTTCAAATAAGTTTTATATAATCATATGATTTAGCAGTTGAATAGGCAACAAAAGTTTAGGGTTTTGTTAAAGAAATTTGAAATCTGTTCATAAGTAACAAAATAGATTATTAATGTATTTCATTTATATTAAATTTACAAACCAAACCTTAGAGATGTTTTGCTTCTGGAAAAAATAGTTAAAAAGAAAAAATTGCAAGAGAATATTTCATTGAAGAAGTTGTGCAGGATTTTTAAATGACATAAAATTGCAGGCTCATTCTGCACTGTATGTATTAAAGTAAAAATCACAAATTATTTCATTAAAAAAAAAAAAAATTATCAATCAAAATAAAAAGTAATATATTCTATAAAGTCTAAGAAAATTCAAAAATTTCATTAACATAAGATTAATAACCTTTTTTTTTCTTTAAAGTTATTAATATAATCAATAATTGCAAAATTGTTTGGTGGGTATTGGTCATTTCCAAAATGAGTAAAATCTGGTATGGTTATATGCTAACATTTGAAGGTATTCAAAGGTTAGGATTAAGAGTGGAAGATTTTGGGTTTTAGGGAAATTTTAAGGTTTATATGGAAGACAATAATTAGGGAGAAGATATTAAAGTTGTAGGATGGTACTAACTGACTCTGCAGTCACAGGAGAAAAAAATTAGGTTTTATTTTATGTGTGGATCTGTGACTGAAGCTAAATAGGATAAGGAAAAGAAATATACGAATAGAAACTTGTATTAAAAATAATAATAATAATATCCTCTAAACTAAAATTCTAAAAAATATCTTGTTCATTACTTCTATATTTTTGAAATTATTTTTCTTGTAATGTGTGCATACTGAGAAGATGTGAACAAAGATATTGAATGTATATTTTTAACGATATATAAATTTTATTGAAAATCTATATATACACACCTCTCATTAAACCCCCAACATTCACCAGTATTAAAGATATTTATTTAAATTTTTAGAAAAAATGTTTTTTGAAATTTTTTTCAATAGAAAAAAAAAGAAGGTATTCCTTGTTTTTCTACTCCCCACACACCTTCCAAATTCAGCAAAGACCAGAAAACAGAATCACAATTCAGTTATTGGATGTGTCTGACTGGAATTGCAGATTTTAAAAGTTAGTGAATGAACTGACCACAATGGGCAGGAGTTGTGAAAGACATGTCCAAGATCTAGATGCCCACTCTTAGGCTCAAATCTGAGCCAAACACGTTACATGTATGTGCATATATATATATATATATATATATATATATGGAGAGAGAGATTTAAAAAAAAATGTTACCATATGAGCAATGACACTCACCATACAGCTCCCACATGGTGATTTAAATCTTGAGAACTAAAACAAAACATGCGCACACACATACAAAGAAACTTGGAAGAAGAGAAAAACAAATATTTATGAAAAATAAAAAATGGTCATTAGAGTCATATAATAGCAGTCAACAATTCTTTCAGTTTTCTCATTCACCAGTTAAATTTACCAATATTCTGGTGAAAAAATATTCAGTCA
>OZ010580.1:81989198-82104198 GCA_963932145.1 Acanthosepion lycidas | reverse complement strand
ACTTTTATTCTTTCAAAATGATAGAAAGACACTGACCACATTTGGGTTATAAGGAGGTTCAATGCGTTTGGCATATAAATCATCCCATTTGACATCAGCAAAGAAACTGTGATTCCTGATTTCCAAGAAATCTCTTTTGGCTCCAAGTCGGTTTTCTTTTTCCTTCTGCAAAAGCTAAAAAGAAAAAAAAAAAGAAGAAAACTCATAAAAATAGGAGATCCATAGAAATTGTATCTTTGCAAACAAATCTTATTTTAAATGCATTTAGGAATTTACATACAATCCATGAAAAAAAAAAGAAAAAAAAAAAAAGAAAGAAAAAGCATTCTATTTAATTTTCAACAACTTCACAAAGAATAACAATTAAAAGTCTTCCTTTCTTGGCCTCACCATTATATATTTGGTTATTATTCGTATTAATTGTTTATTTTATTATGTCATATTGTGGCTGTTAAAAAATAGTGTAAGTCCATGGGTAAATTTATTTTTTAATCATTTTGCCCCAAGCAAGATAATAAAGCCACTAAGATGCATGGAGTTACTGAATGTGAAAGAATATAAGAAAAAGAAAAACATTAAGGGGGGGGGCGGACAATAAAAGAATATGAATTAATTAAGTATACAAGAAATAATGATCGACATTTCATTTAAAATTTTGAAGATCAAACTTGAGTGGAAAGCAAGAAGCTGGAAGAGAGTTCCACAAGTGAGAAAAGAAACTGTAAGGATAACCTGGTTATCATCTATGCATCATGTCCCTTCAAGGCATGGGTGATCATGGATCTCCACAACTTCCTATCACTGCAGCGCTTAGCAAAGTTTTTTTATTATCTTTCCCACTCCTTGTTCTGCTATCCATTGACTCAAGCTTGTTAGGTTACGCAGATTGCACACTTTTTTCCATTGTCCATTTTGCCTTCAAATTTTCTAAAACTTCTTTCCTAATTGTGTTTCAGAAATTTTAAATGTCTTTCTGATTAAGTGTAAATATTGTTTTCATTTCCATTTTTCTTAAAACTTCCTTGTTGCTCACATGGTCTGTCCATGATTCATTTATTATTATTGAATATTATTGGAAGACTTTATCTATCTCAATCAAATTAGGAGCAAGACAATTTCTGTCATGATACTGAAAGCCTCTTGTATAACAGGCATGAAACAGGCTTACTGGGATGTCACAAAATCATAAGCATCACATTTCTGCCTATTTTGGCTTAACTTGGGTTGTTATCAGTTTTTCTTTCAAATTCTAACCAAAAGTTGAATTAAAAAGGATTTTTTTCTTTTAAGTAGTTTTATTATATTGCAAATATATGTAACTTAATATTTATAAATAAATATATATTCTCAACAAGTAAAAAACAATCTTGTTTACTTTACAAATGAAAGTGTAGGTTTTGTGATCTCTGGAAAGAACTGCAGAAACATTATTTAGTTTGTTTTATCACAGAAAAAAAAATTAGATCATTAATATTTATAGTTATTTTGAGGATGAATTGTTTAAGATTTGAAAAGATTGTTATTGCTGAACTTGTAGAAGAAAAACATTACAAAGTTGATATGGAATAATGTTCCATAAAGATGTAAAGATATTTCATCAGTTTATAAATCTGGTTTGTCTTTTCCTTTTTAAATGGAAACTGACTTTTGAAATGAAGACAGACTTACATTGGAACAACAGAAACTGTTGTAGTAGTAGTAGTAGTAGTAGTAGTAATAGTAATGGAAAGAAGGAAGTGTAATGAAGCATTGAAACAGTTCAAAATATATATAAAGGAAGCCATTAGAAATCACTTTAGGACAGAGTCTTTCAGATAAAAATAATTAGCAGATAACATTAAGCAAAGGATATAAAAAACTGGAACCATTTACATTCATTGTTATAAACAACTTTATAAATGTAGCCACAACTTTGATTACAGTAAGTGGGTAATTTTGCTGATTTCAATAACAATAACCATCTGATATTATCTGTAATTATAATAAATGGCTTCCTCCATGCAGATACACATAAACACGTAGGAAAATTAATAAGTATGCAATCTAATGAGGGAGAAAAAAAAATTACATAAAAATATAATTTTTATTTAATCATCTTCCTTGTCAATGCACTTAATTTCAGTGGTGAATATTAATCATATACATTGAGCATTATAGTAAAATTTTAATCTACAAATTCCAGGGAATAACTATTTATAAAGCTATGAACTTATTGATCCACTCTCATATGCCTGTGTGTGTGTATATATATATATATATATATATATATATATATATATATAGTGTGTGTGTATGTGTATGGTACAATAAAATGTTTGTAAACCAAATTAGATTATCTGAATAGTTTAAAGGAGGCAAATAAGTTCTAATTTATGTTTAATTGATTGATTGATTTGTTTGTTTTCTATGCATTATCAACCCTTTGCAGATTATTTAAAGCCATAAATTTATTTTTAGATTTAAACATTTTGCTGGCGGTGCGGGAGGGGGAGAGAATGATTTAGTGATACAAGTCTTACAAATTAACTCATAGCTGGTGTGAGAAGTGTTGGGTTCATGCCTTTCCCATGGCTATTTGTGTATAAGTGAATATAACAAACTCAACTAGAATTGGAATACAGTTCTCTGATTTAGATTTCTGAGCCATTATCCATTACACTACTGACACATCCAAGCTTACAGGACCTGGTATTCCCAAGTGGTCACTGATCTAGGTATTGACACGGCCTGACTTTGCTTAACTTCAGTGATTGTATGGGAACTAGTGTTTGAATATGATATGTCTGTAAGCCAGTTTAAAGCTGAATAAATTTAGCAAAACCGATAAGATAGGATAGAATAAAATGAATTGATTCATTAGGTGAGGGGTACTGATTAATTCTAGTTATGGAAATCATATTGCAGTGAAAACAGAATTAAAGCCTGAATGAATTTTAAGTATTAATTATGAAATGTTAACTGATAAAAAAAAAGGAAAGAAAAAGAGGGGTGGGGGTGTATTAAGGAAGAAAGATGAATTAAAAAGAGATTATGCCTCTTCTTATTTGATGAAAGATTATCAGAAGTCACTTTGTGTAGGTAAGATGGCTCCTGCTTTGTCTAACATCAATGGGTAAGAAAATAACATTAACTCTTTGAAGTCAACAAAGATAAGAGTAATTTCTTTAGCTAAACATGGCACAACCATTGATTTCAATTCTGAACACATACTGACACTAACTTTGACTATTACTAAGATTTATTATTGATGCAAGAGTACTCAAGTTAATAACTAGTAAAGTGACTATGCTACATTGGTTACCAGCTGACAAAGGATATAGAAGTCTTTGAGCAAATAATGAGGTATGGGGTATATTTTCATGCCTACACATCTCTTTGTTTATCCTACAATACTCAGGTTTAAATGACCTGTAAGTTCCTCATTAACTTTAAGGTGGTTAATTATATTTTGTCTTGTAAGCAATTTATTTAATACAGGGGAAGAAAAGAATATTTTATGATATTTATTCTTGGTGACAAATGAAATAAAACAAATAAATTTCATCATTTTTTTTCTTTTTACTGCTAAATCATTGGATGGAAATGAACATAAGTAACCCCCTTTGTTTCAAAAAACTGTCTCACTCCATCTTCCACCCCAAAGCATAGTGTGCTGGTTTGGATTGATTTGGGGGTGAGGTAGCATAATAGTTATCAACTCAACAAAATTTGAATTCCAGCTGAATTAGTTTGTTTCCCACTTCACATGCTGATTGTCCTTAAGAAATAAATCCATATCCATACATTTTGTTCTATAAACAGATAACTTGACAAAATTAGTCTTGCCATCGGCAATGTCATGAGGGTTGATGAGAATGGATGAATAAACATTCGATTAATATGCTTTCTCTCCTAATAATATTACTCAACCCAAGGTGGTAGCTTCAAAATGCTATTACATTTGTTGTTAATCTTGATAGAAACAAATCACAAATTATATATTAAACAAATAAACAGAAATTTGGTTGAATATATTTTTAAAAATATTTTTTAGCTTTTAAAATTTAAATGATCAAAGAATAGCATCTGCTTTTTCTTTTAATGAAATAACAAAGACTTGACCGTTTAAAACATTTTAACACTATTTACATTATTTGGACTATTGTTCTCATCTTTGTTGCCATATCTATTACAACATTTCAGCTGTTGTACACTCCGGCCTTCTTCAGGTGGTTGGAATGTCGAACTGAACCCTTTATTTCGCTCACTGGGGTAGACTGTTCTAGTTCCACATGCCATGTCTAATGGATGTCAGTTATCAGTTATCTCCTGCTTAATTCCCTCTCCAAGTTCTACACCACCTTAACCGGGTATGGAACTCACACTCTTTGGGTCCTGTCACTGGATCTAACTAATGCCTTTATCCACTGTGCAAATAATGTAAATAGTGTACATAATACCTCATCTCAGAAATATAGACAGATACTAAAAATCTTAAATATTTAAATTTTCTTTAAGTTGATGTAATTTATAAAGACAATCAATCTATTTCTAATAAAATGTAGATTAAAGACTAACTTTGCAGATTTAAAAAAAAATATATATTCAATTACTTACAAAGAAAGTCCTGAATATATACAAGAAATACTTATTCAATGAATATGGAATTGAACTAAGAAGCTTAATTTTATATTGGAAAAACAAATTATTTTTTGATGGATGAGCACCATTATTTTACTTTCAACAACAGCTTGATGAAAAATGCTTCATAGAGGCCCACAAATTTTTAGTTCAGTCTGGTCTTTGCATGCACCTCCTCCCTTTAATTGTCATCCTAAGCAAAAGGACTTTTTTAATTTAGTAATAAAGTGGAAATTTCTCTCTTAGTGCTATGAGTAAACAGCAAAAGTATGTTTGGACTTTAAAACATTGTTTTATTTATTTACCATAAACAACTCTGTCTTGTCAATGATTTACAAAGTTGGCTCAAATTGAAAACATATCTTTGTGAAGAGAGTCAGGTCAGTGAATTTATTGGATAGCAATGATGTAGGCCAGACATCTTTGGATGCACTTACAAATTACTTAGAGAGAAAATAGTTTTTATACATCAAAAGAGTTTATTAAATTGCAATGATGGTAATGGAATCAAATTATCAAAGCTTAAAGAAACTGCCAGCAGGAAGTGAAGAGCTGTACATCTAGCCAAAGATAACAACTAGGATGTTGAATTTATTGGTTATTGTACAGAAGATGGTTCCCTGTTGGCTTCCACTGACAGTAAATCTCTGATTTCAAGAACACATGAACAAAGATAACTCACACTCTGGTAAGCAAATCAGCTAGAATCATACTTCATTGTCATAGCTGTGTTTTTTAAGTCAATATAAGTTGAGTAATAATCTTTTAAAGGAAAATTGTTGTGAAAGGAAAAAGAAAACAGCAAAATATTTTCTACACAGGTTTAACAAATAACCAATTCGTTTCTACTATTTTTTCAGGAGTTTTAAATTTAATAACAAAACTCTTCAGTGGTTCTTAAATATTAAGGATTCGTTACACTAGTGGTACCATTATTTCAAGAAAGTATTTCAATCTTAATTAAAGAGTTATGTGAAGTATATGAAAATTTGAATATTTCAATTCAAATTTACAAATCTTCCAAATAACTGATTTTTCATGAGCCTCAAAAATTTATTTCAAAACCAAAAAAAAGAAAACAAAAGAAAAAAAGATGTCCTCCTCATTGTTCCCTATTAATTAAATCATTAAATTTATTAAAAAATAAATATAAAATCAATTTAAGATGACATATTTATGGAAGTGATATCTAATTTTCAACTATAGTAAATGTATCGATTGAAGAAAAAATAATTATACAATATTTCACTCTAACTTAAATATTTGCGCAGAAGAAATATTTAGGTCAATATCAAACTCTGTGATTAAACTAACAGTAGGTAAATGTGAATAATTTAAAGTCAAATAAAAATGATGTCAAGAACAATAAAATAGAAATGAATCAGTAAATAAGGGTAAATATAAACTAAGACTAAATATGAATGTCAAAAGAAAACATGTAAATAGACAAGAACTTAAGAAACTATGAATAAAAAAAATATATCTACATCAAATGGCAAATCTATGTTAATGCTTTCAAAATAAATCTGGTATTAGCCAACTGATGTTGGGAAAATTTTCAGAGTATATTAAGATATATACAGTATGTGAATTTTAGATTTCAGCCATTTTTTTAAGAAATGGTGATAAATTATTTGGTCATGAACACTGCTTGATAAGACAGCTACATGTGAGGTCTGCTTAATGAATGGAAAACAATAAAAAATAAATTCTCTCCTCCTCCATATTTAATTTTCTGATGAAGCATAAATAAAAGCGAAACATGTTTAATTTATAAATGTTTCCTATTTGTTCCTTATCTTATCATTTTGTCAGATTCTAGTCTATATTTAGTCCCTATGTAGCTGCTGAATGGTTTTACCTATATAGACTCAATGAGTCTATGTAGGTAAAACCATTCAGCAGCTAGAGGATTGCTCAACATGTGCCTGGCCCTATTCTTATATACCAATAACATCATCCGGGCATTCACAGAGAAATGAGTCTGATATTAGTGAACACTTAAGTACAAATGTTCGTAGGAAGAATTATTCAGAAGAGTTCTTTGTTCTACACAGAGCCTGACAAAACACCACCTGAATATCTTAGAAGCTGCTGTGATTAATACACAGCATCCCAATCTGTATAGACAGAAGGAACTCAAACACAAATTAGAACTGTTTGGTGAGTCATTGGCTGGATGATGATAATTTTTTTCCTCCTCCTCTTGTCTTCTTTCCAATTTTAAGATCCTATTTAAAAAAAAAAATCCTTTCAGTCGTATTTTAATACCAATGATTGACTTCTGATGATATGTCGGTTGAAAGATAACTTAGGTTATATTTATTTTATTTGATTTTAATTGTTAAATATTAAATTATGATGCCTATACTAAAACTTGTTATATATATATATATATATATATATGTGTGTGTGTATATATATACATATATATATGTGTGTGTGTGTCTATATACATATATATATGTGTGTGTGTATATATATATATATATATATATATATATATATATATGAGTGTGAAGTGTGTTGTTACCAATTTGGCCATGGGAGACCATCTTGATAAAGCAAAGTTCAAATTATTTAAGGAATGCACATCTCAAGATGGGATTTCTACACATCTATATATGCTAGCTACATTTTCGTAATCTGAAATGTAAACAATAGTAAATTTATAAATGGACTTTTTAATACAGTATCATTTATTATTACTATAAATGTGCTTATATATGTAATGAAAGGAATGAACTTTTTATTTATCAATCTGACAGATTTTTATTACTTAAACATTATTTTTAGTGGATACTTATATTTGAGTAGGTGCACCATTTATTTATAAAACAGTATATTTATTCATGTTTGTCTACCAGCCTTAATATTTGAGAAATCTCATTAGAGGAACGCTGGTTCAAATCCTGCCAGAGAGTGCATATTTTTCTTTTATAAGATTTTTTGAATATTTAGGCTGGCAGATGAAAATAAATATATTATTTAATAAATAAACAGGGCATCTATTCAAATATGGGTATCCATTAAAATAATGTTTAAGTAATATACAGGGTGCGATGGGTAAATTGTCGCAATTTTTTATATTTAATTTTCTGCATGCATGTTGTTTGTTTTTGTCAACAGTACAGTATAGTAGGGCCAGCTGGGCACCATCTATGAGGAAAAGAGCACCATGACAATTCATTCTGCCAGAAATTTGGAAACAGCATACTGTACTGCTTGACATTCATGCCATAAACTCCAATAGAAACATGTCAGTGTCTTAGGGTGTCTATCCGAGGAGACTGCAGAGCATTTGGAAAGAGTTGGATGTCTAATGGTGAATAAAAAGTTATGTCAGTTCGGAAAACTCACTCTGATCATTCTGATAAGAAAAGACCTCCCAAATTTGTTGGTGAGTGCCTCAGACTTAACATGGAGTCCTACATCAAATGCCTTGAGGAGGTAGTTCTGCCCTGGATCAAGAGGGTGGCTGCTGGAAGACCCTATGTCTGGCAACAGAAGCAGGAGAACCCAGTCATGGCTGGTAGACAATTTATGCAATCACATTACCCCTTACATCTGGTCATGTATCTCCCCAGACTTGCAACCCCCTTGAGTATTATGTGTGAGTACAGTTGAGAGACCAACAAAACTCCTAATAGCAAAGATGAACTGAAGGCAAGGATTATGGCAGCATTCACCAACTTAAACAAGGAGACCATCCAGAAGAGTTGCAGGAGATTTCAAAGTCATCTTCTTGAAGCCAATGGCAATTTTATTGAATAAATTTACTCTTCAGTATTTCAAGATATTTTTGTGTAATTTTGGTAAATATATGTTAAAATGAGATGTCAGTGTTATTTTCATTTTTGCGTAATTTAGACAATTTGTCCATTGCCCAATATATATATATATATATATATATATATATATATATATATATATATATATATATATATATATACTAGCTGAATTACCTGTGCCTTGCTGTGTCATTTTCTGGCTTTCTTCTTCTATATTTTGGATAGGAGTCATTCCCTTATTTAAATTTAAATCAAAGTAAATCAAAAGGAAAAAAAATTCAGTGGGTGTTTTGTGCAAAAACAGTTTGATCTGACCCCCTTTGATATGTATTTGATGCAATACTTGATTGAATGAATTAATAACCAGATTTCATTATTGATATGACAGTTGAATTGTCTCAACAAATATGTATTGTAAGGCACTACCCACTGATTGGTGATTTCTTGCTCAACTTGATATCTATATTGTCTCATTTTGATCTTGCTGATGTGACCTCCATCTTCTGGCTTTCCCCTTCTATATTTTGGATAGGAGTCATTCCCTTGTACAAATTTAAATCTAATTTAAATCAAAGACAAAAAAAAATTCTCAATAGTATAATACCCTCCCAGCCACCCCTAGGACCTCCTCTGATCAAAATGAAATATACTTATCCAAGTACCCTGGGTAATATAGTTTCAGAATATATATGGTTATGGGGGTCTATCTTCAGAATCCTAGGAGTTTGATAGCTAACAAACAGACAGACAGAGGCTAGAATTATATATATATATATATTTTATATGATAAAAGTGAAAATATTTGTGTCACCCATTTTCAATTAGAGGAACACAACTCACTGAAAAATTCTCACATCTGGAGTCATGTTAAAAGACTCAGCCTGAAAACAAACATGAAAGAATCACATCTGATCTTGAAGCAGGAAGATTTGCTGTTTTGCTGCTGCAACTTGGCAAGGGAACCATCAAAATGGAGATATTTCACTCAAAAATGGTTGTGAGTTTCAGTCTCAGGTATCCAAGACTTGATTAACCATGTTTATCCAAACATTAAACACCATTTCGTAGATTACAATTGGCTTTGTGAGAGGGCCATAGAAGCTCCCAAGAATCAAACTATGGATAGCATCAACTGGAAACTTCTCCAAGAAATTCCAAAAGAAAGCATGAAGTACTTTTTTTATTGACACTGTGGTTAAACAAGAGCAGGCAGTGAATCATCCAATAAAGTTTCTGAACTCAATAAATCCTCCTGGAATGACATCACACAAACTGGAACTAAAAGAAAATGTGTCAGTTATACTATTGAGAAATGTGGACCCTCTAAAGCTTTTTAATGGAACAAGGTTAATTATCAAGAAGATGCTTCCTAATCTCTTGGAAGCAGAGATACTGGTTCAGGAAAGAAGGAAAGAGTTTTAATTCTAAGAATCCCCTTAATTTCTCCAGATCTTTTTGAGTTCAAAAGACTTCAGTTTCCAATGAGAGTGAGCTATGCAATGTCAATCAATAAGTCCCAAGGACAATCATTGAAAGTAACTGGACTTCATTTGATGGAACCCTGCTTTTCTAATGGCCAGTTCTATGTTGGTTGTTCAAGGGTTGGGAATAGAAACAAGCTATTTTTACTGACATCAAGTGGGAAAACTAAAAATGTTGTTTATCATGAAGTTTTGCAATAAGTTCCAAATTGATAAATTATATAATTGTTTTGATGAAAACTGTTAATTGTTTGAAAAAGATTGTTTAAGCTTAATAAAATTTAATATGTACACAATGCATGAAGTTTCATCGTTGGACCAAAGGCCCAATCAAGAGTCCTCTGCTGGAGCTAGCTTAAATGCCACCCAATAGGATGACTTTTAAGCTAGTTATAAATAAATGCCCTGAACTTGAATATAATGCTTGAATGTAGTTGCAAGTTTATGTATGCATATTTATATACATGTATACAATTATTTGCAAGTATATTTTGCTTATATAATATATGAATACAAATACCCTCCCCAATTTAAGTGAGAAATGTAAGGAGTGGCTAGTGTGAAGTGATGGTTAGAAAGTTACTGTGTAAAACTACTACTAATACTACTGTAGTAATTTTGTCCCTATTCTCTGGGTGTCTCAGTTTAGGTTTGTTGAGTTATTTAATGTTGAATTTCTGTTTGGGGCACCCAGTGATGATCCAACTCATTACTCAGTAGTAATGGCCAAGCAGATTAAACTTGTTAACCATTACCTCATGCTGAAGCACCCAAGAGAAGAATGAAAAATGTACATTTATAGACATACAGGCGCATTCAAGTGTATAAAGTGTGTTCTTTCAGATGATTGTCAAATCAAAAAAAAGCATAATATGAATGAAAAAAATATGCAGCAAAGATAAAAGTGTTTGTCATTTTCATTTAGCGTATTCAAAATTCATCTTGAAGTCAAGGTTGATATTTGCTTCCAAGAATTTTCACAGGGGTGATTTGTTCTTAATTTATATGGTGAAATTATTTGAAACATTAATGTCTCTCCAATTTGATTGAGTTACAACATATACCAGCTGGATAAGAGATTTTGCTATAAAAGCAGTTAGTATTGTGGTCTATTACTGCTGTAGTGAGTTTGATATGGACTCAGTGTGCTGAGAGAGATTAAGTTAAGCTTAGAAAAAAATATCAATATTACAAAAAAAAAAAAAAAAAAAAAAAAAGACAAAAAACCTGAAAAACTTGATTTTACCCACCAGTTTTAACATTAGAATTTTTTTTCATTCTAATTTTGCTCTGTGAAAAGACGGAATAATTCAATAATGATCCTAATTCATAACTTCCTATAAAGAATACTTAATATTATTACCAAGGTCCTATAAGGGTTTTCAAGAAGAGAGCAAAAAAGAAAAAAAAAAAGAGGAATGATTGTATGAAACTATGTAATTTACTTTACTAGAAAATTCTTAGTTCAACCCACTTGCTAAAATCTCATCAAATGATCAAATATCAACATTTCTTTTGGTAAGGAGAAGTGGAAAGAGAGAGAGAGAGTGCATGTGTGTGTGTGAAGGTGGAGGAGAGTTTTTTTTTTTTTTTTTATCAGGCTGAGAATTTTACAGCACACCTTTGTAAAGAGAATAAGATAAAACTTGGAATGCCATTAGTTCTGCAGTTTGGTCAGAAAATTAATGCACTGAGAATGAATTGTTGTACTTCTAAGTGTTAAAAGCTATTTTCCTCTGAGGCAAAACTTGCATGTATTAATGTATGTAGTCATAATTTTGTTAAAGACTAGTCATAATCTGATCATGCAAAATTAAGAAACTGAGAAATGTAGTCATTTGAATTGGTGACAATTATAAGCAACACAAGGAAACTTACCTCATTATAATTCTTTTTAATAAAAAAGTTAATTGCATAGTTTTAAAGAAAAAACAGGTATTTTTAATGGAACAAGATTCCATAAAGAAACTGTAAATTTTGTAAGAAATTGAACAAGTTCATGAAAAGTCCTTCACAAATATAAGTTTTTTTTTTAGGTTTAATATTTTCTTTTCTTTGTACAATTGAGATAAAGAAAATAAAGAGAAATCAGTGACAACTTAAAGATCAGATTTGAAAAATATATTAAAGAGCCATAATCAGAGGCAAAACATGATGCATAGTAGATCATTTATAGTAAGAAAAATGAGTACACTGCTTCACATTTGGGAATAAGTTCAAAATAATAGATATGAAACAATAATGAGAAAGAAGTGTTATTGAAGTGGCAAAAATCCCCACAAAAACTAATGAACAAACAAAGCAAGTTGTAGATTTTGACATTATATAGAAACTTGTGCTTATAAAAACTAAACTTGGGAGATAAACTTATTGTGTCACTTATTAATATGAGACAATTTTAAAATCTGGCTGTGAAATGCTTTCTATATTGAGGTCAGCAAAATAATAATGTTTATAAGAAAAAGACTCCTGTACATTTTGACATTTATTAAAATAAATCATGTTTATATTTTAATAAATAGAAAGAAGATCTTTTATGATTGCTGAATTTACTTGAGAGGACTTATGGATGATACATTTTTATGGAAAACAGAATTTAAATATGTGGAAAAATTTCCGAGATTTGTGGGGAAAACTGAATTCATTCTACATTTGGTGTTACTTCAAGGTTTTCTACAATATTCTATATGGCAAATATGGCAAAGAAAAGGTAGCTAATATACTCAACTCATTCCCAGCAATGTAAGCCACACACAGGATGTTCTCAGTAATCTCTCCAATTTTTTACCTACTGAATAAACACACTTGCCTGAATTGTATTTCTTATTTGGACCATATCCCAGAGATGATGATAACAAGGTTCCTTTTATAGATATCCTTGTGCACAAGGCAGCTATATCACTTAGGTGTTAAGAAAAACAAAAATGTACATGAGATTATATTTAAATTTTGATTCAACCCATTCCTTTTATGCTAAGGAGTTCTTTATTTTTATTTTTTTTAGATCATTTCACTCCAAGCAAGGTGAAAAAGCCACTAAGATGCAAGGGATTACTGAGTGTAAAAGAAATGGAACAAAATTTACTGAAAAGAAAGGACAAAAGATTCAAAGAGATAAATGATGATGATTGATGTTGTATCAAAATTTTTGGAAGATTATAGTTGGTAGGAATGAAAGAAGCTGGAAAAGAGTTCCACAAGTGAGAATTGTAAGAGAAGAAACTATAATTACATCTTGTAATTTCAACAGTAAAATAATGAGACCTAACTGCCAATCTAGTACTATATGAAGTTGAGGTAGCAAAGAGGGAAGTTCATTAGAACAGTTGTTAGTTTGTTGCTTTCAACATCATACAAGGTTATTAGCAGAGATTTCGGGAGACAGAAGGAACAACTGAATTCTATAAGTAGCACTTTTCAAAGTAACAACAATGTGTCCCTATCTTCTTTTGTGTCCCTTCAGGATATGCAAGATCCTAGCTGTCCACAACTTCTTATCTTTTGCAGCTCTTAATTGTTTGTCATTATTAACAACTCTCCCATTTCTTATTCTGTTATCCATTCACATAAACTCGTCAGGTAGTCGGCCTGCTGCCAACCCCATCTTTTTTGTTTTAGATATATCCTGTATTATTTATGAAATAAGGAATAAAAGATAAACCCCAAAGATCTCAGTTACATATCTACAGCAAACATACCATATGGAGGAGGAGCAGCAGCTGAAATAATTCAAGAGATTTGTCAACAAGATGGTTTTCAATAGTAGAACAACTTTTTGCAATCTTCATACTAAAGTTTGTCCCTTATAAGTTTAACAAAAGATTGCATTTACAACATCCTATGCTAATGTGGAAAGTAATATAAGGAAGAAGCTAGATACACCATTAAATAAAAACTTCAGAAACTGAAGAAAGCTAAGGAAAGGTGGTGCTTTTTGTTAAGTAATAAAATATTGATAGTAATATTAGATTTAACTTGAGTAGTATGATAAACATCTAAGTTTTAATTTATTAAATGTACATGCAAATATAACAGTTAATTTTATTCATGCATTGTTTTTACTTTATATTTTTCTGTTAATTAATAAAAATATATATTAAATAACTATACTAAACACACATTAGCTTTAAGAAACATAATAGACTTATCAAGATGTTCATTAAAAATGTATATATTTTAATAAAGAAGAGTTTGTTATGTCATTAATATGTTCTTGGATGGAAAGGACATATTTGTTAACAAGTAAACTGAACAACTGATAAAAGTTTCTATTATTTCTTTGCATAAACATTAAAGAAGTTTTCCTTGAAAGCAAATCCATTATTTATTAGTCTTCTCTTTCTGAAGTTTCAATCTTGTCCTTTTCCAAATATATTTAAATATGAAAGTTTATCTCAAGAACAATATAATTTATTCAAATTATCTATATAACAAACAATATGTTAGTAAACAATTTCTAAAAAAAAAAAAAAAAAAAAAAAAGAAAAAAAAAAGAAAAAAGTAGTTCCATCTTTTCTCAAACTTCATGAGACAGAAGTCAATCTAAAATGTATTAGACAATATTTTGTAGATACAATTTTAAAAACTGAATGGAATATTACATAAAAATGCTAATGATAAAGTTGTGAAATTATATTTTCTTTGCATTCAGGATATTTGGATTAATAACCACCACCTCCCACTGTATCTTTCTAACTGACAGTACCAAATATGATTGCAGAAATACATTTGAATTAAGTAAGTTGCAATTAAATAGTAGAAACAAAACTAACAGAAAATGAAATTTACAAAATGGTTACAAACTTGTTGATTATTGGTAAAATATTCTGTTAAAGCTCTATAGAAAGGCATGAACCTAAACCTTTACTCTCTCTGTCCTAGTGTCAGTCATCTTAATTTTTTTGTCATATGTATCTTATAAAGGGATAAGGAAAAAGGGATCATCCTCTATAAATCACCTTCATATAATTCTACAAACTTTAATCCCTATAAATGGATTAAGGTTGAGGCCAGAATCATGTAAGAGATTTTTAGGTAGCAATCTACAATATATACATGATAATAATTATGGGATAGAATAAAATAATTTATAATGAAAAGTGTTTTATTTTGTGAATATCTGCAATAATGAAGAACTTACCTTTAAAGATCTTTGTGATAGTAAATAGCTTAAGTCGTGACTAAAGCCATATCAATGTTTATATTCAACAAATTTGCTTTTTTTTGCTTTACAATTTACATTTGTTACAATTTTTTTTTTTTATCAGTTCCCACTTGTAAACAATACATTTTATCCAACTCCCAAAACAGCCATTTTTCAATTCTATTATTCTGCTCAAGTGAGTATAGTCAAAGTATATTCCATTGTTCCATTTGAATCTTTACTGAATGACTTCTATCATACAATTATTGCCTTTATTTTCTGTTACACCAACACACATTAGGCTATTTTAGCCAGTCACTTTTTTTTTTTTTTTTTTTTTTTTTTTTATTTCTTACCATCTGCAACATATTTCCCTGTTTTCAGTGAAATATGTTGCACATAATTTTTTTTCTGATATTTTAAAACTAAACAGAAAAGATTTTAAGCAGAATTCTGAACTTCAACAACAAACCAACCCCAGACATAGGCACCAGTGAATTCTTTCAAAAATATACACTTGGTCAATAAAAGCTGTACATTATTGTGAAAAGAAGGTGTATAAAAACTATTTTATTTTCTTGTGATGAACAGAGATTGGCATTGTTTTAAAGTTCATTTCTACACATTTATGTATTCTTGAGAAAGGAGAAAACTTTTGATAGATTTTTATAAAATTTAAAATATTTTATTGCTATTATTTATTCAGAAAGTTCTGTGTGCTAACTTTGAAGTTTTTATTAAATAATGACTCCTCATGTAAATTAATTTTTATGAAAAGTAACCAATTAGTTGGAGAAATATATAGACAAGCTGAATTTTTTGGTAAATGAAAGTAAAGTTAATGTATATTTATAATATAGGGTACTAAGGATTTTAAAAATACACAGTTTGGAAGATAGTATAAAAGTTTATTGCTTTAGATTTGATTCTAAAACAGTTGTACAGAATTTATAGAAACAAAAATATTAGAACTAGTTCTGACACTGAAAGTGGTACAATGTTCAACCTTAACAAATAATAATATGGAATCCCTCAAATGTCAAAATAAAGTAGTGGACTTACCCCTTCCAATATAGAACGAGCATGCTGAGAAATACTATTACGTATCCGTAATGGTTGGTGCAGAATGTTGTCATACATTTCTGCTGTGTCACGGCTGTAGAATGGTGGCTAGAAGAAAGGGAAGAGAATGGAAAAATTGATTGTACATCAAAAGCAAACAATTTTTTTGAGAGTTCAATTAAAAAAAAAAAAAACTTACAACTAATAATAAAAAAATAAAATTTCAAGAATTTCAAAAATAAGGAGAAATCAACTAAAGCAGTCATTGTGGCTGAAAGGTTGAGTGAGCCATATACTGATGATTAGAACATCTTCAAAGACTATTGCTAGTATAGTGAGTGTACTAGAATACTGGAGTACCTTAAATACAACACACAAATTATCAGGTGAGAAGAATCAGTCTCAGAATGGTTTCTTGGATATTCCATAAGCATATTCTTCACTTTTTACCATTGGATTAGAAATTTATTTTGCTTCTACAACTAATTTTTCAATATCTTGTTTTACAACAGAATGTTTTTCTATTGTTTCTTTAACAAAAACTTCTACAAAGTTTTATATTGTTATGATTTCTCTTTAATCTATTTACATTTCTATGAAATTCTTTAAATTCTTGAAACAGAATTTCTCTCTCTTTTATCATTTGACTTTGTGCTGGACTCATCTATTATAAGTAATCTAAGCCTGAGAGATGGCTGCATTTCACAGATCATCATCAATACATAGAAATTGAAAGAAATAAACATGACATTACATCAAGTATAGAGAATAATAATGTAATAGACCAATGTTTCAATTATTATTAAAGATTATCTGGCTAACCATGACAGATAACCAGTGATTTCATAGTTTAAATCTTCTAACACAATTCTGCAATCAAGTGTTTGGAGGTATAGTGGGTTAAGTATCTTCTCCTGTCATATAGAAAACAAAGTTTTGATTGCTCACTGGAAAGAGGACAAGCTCTCACAAGTTCTTTGCCAAATTACTGTGAATAATGAGGTTTACTAAACATAATGTAGTATTGTATAAAGTCAAAACAATTTTCAATCTATCTCATGGGGAGGGCCTGCTTTAAAAATCAGCATTTGAAATCTTGGAACACTGACTATGGATAACAATAGGAAATATGCATCTATGTAATAAACCATATAGCCTAGTCTGGCACAAGGTCACAGTGGTGACATTCAGCAAAAATTAATTACACTACATTAGCAATGTGAACTATAAGATGAATTTGTTAATGGTAGGCAGGCAAACCATTGTGAATACTGATGGCTGTTGAGAAGATTAAATCCATGAAGTCATAAAAAACTTGAAATGAAGTGGGATTCTTTTTTTTTTTTTTAAGTCTGACAAGGCAAATTATTAAAAAAAATGAGTTTAAGATCTCTTTTTTAGCAACATGTATTTAAGTTGTTTGAGCATGTATTGTCTGCTTATCTGAGAGAAAACAGATGCTGTGTTGGGCTCTTGATTAAACTTTCGAATTTTAAAAATATTTTGGTATATTTCAATTTGCAGAAAAATAGTTGCATTTGGTTTCCATTGGTTTCCCTCCAAATTCCGAGAAGCAAATCTGGAGCCTATCTTGTTCAATAAAGGCAGAAGCAGAATTGAATTTGAGGTGTTGACAAACAGCTGCTGCATGATCTCAGGTTGGCAAGGAAAAAACAACAAATTTGACAACCACCAGCTGAGAATTGATAGGAACATCAAAGTTGCTTCCACATTAAAGAAAATTCTTTGGCTGGTGTGATTGTTCTGTTCTTTGCTGCTACCACAAACTTTGCTTTGAACATTGTACCTATTCTTTGAAAACTATTCAGAAGTATTTTCCCCTTTTCTTCATTTATTTTTATGTTGCTTAACTTTTCTGAGGACCTTCTGCAGCATTGTAATTTTTATTATAAAAGAGGCACATATTTCATTTGCCTTGATTATTTTTACATACATGTCATTGGCCATCATTTGGCACACAAAGCACTTAATTTATGTAATTCTTTCACTTTTTGTGTATTAATAAATTTATCATATGCTTTTTTTTTAAATTCAGCTTGTGTTATCCATCTTTGTTGTGTGCCTTTAAAATGTTTCCTCAAATGTTTGTTTGAACTATTTTTTTTGTAGGGTTTTTTACCAATAAAAAAAAATCCTTTACATGGTAATTTATCACAAATAGAGTTGAAGAAGTCCATGTGTTCCCATTATTGCCACAAACAAACCAACATGCATTAAATAATAGATTTGTGAGTAAAGATATGAAGTTTGAGAGGATATTGTATTAGGGAAACAAAAATCAGTTTTTCAAATGAAGAAGTGAAGTAGGGAAAGGGAGAGAAACAAAACAATTAGTTAAATGTAATTATTAATTTATCCATAGTAATGCTTCCAAATAGAGTATTAATAGAAAAAAAAATATAAAATGTTAACTCACCAATCCAAATAGCATTTCATAAAGTACAGCACCTAAACACCACCAATCAACAGTTCTGTCATATGGTTGTTTTCTCAACACTTCTGGAGCCAAATACTAAAAAGAGATACAACATGGCTATTGGAGGTCTTATAATATCTACTTCTAGATATCATATACAACATAATGTTTTTATTATATATAACAGAATAGATATATTCCCTTTTAAACTACCCTTCTAAACAATTCTATCCTGCCCAGAATCATAAAATGTTTTTTCCAATTCTGCTATTTATATCAAAAGTCTTTGGAATACAACATAACTGACAGGACAGATATACACACTATATGTTGTCTCATTAAACAATTATGATCATCACTGACAAGTTTGATCAATGTGTTTGGTTCTCATGAGCATGACAATGCTTTTTTTGAAGCCTGCAAGGGACTTGCAGTTCTTATTGCAGATATGGCAAACTAATTTGTTTTGTACAGGGCCTGTTTTGTAAAGTCTGTTCAGCTTGCTAGTGTGTTTTCATGTGATGGATAAAACTGGAACAGTTTCTGCAGGTTTTCTGACACATATAGCATGTTATTTCCAGCATAGTACAATTGATCATAATTTGTGAAAGGTCTACCAATAGATCTCTACTGGTAGATAATAAGGCCTGCATACTCTGCCACATTCATTACATGTAAATTGATCAGTTGCTGGATGAATTTCCTAGATGCACACTTGACATTGGTTCTCCTATATGGTAATGCTGGATAATCTTCTCACGGATGGAGAAACTTGAGGCAACAGAAATTTAGTTTTACAGAAAATCTATCCTATATAGTAACAAAAACGACACATAGTTGGTAGAACAGGGATTAGTGGAGATAGCAAAAAAGACAAACCTTACAAAAAGCTACGATGGGCTGGGAGTTGTGGAGAGCCATGAAGGTAAGAAGAAGAACAATGATAGCACTTTATGATAAATATTAATAAACATTTTATTGAATGTGTCAAAATGAAAATAGTTACTGTATTTGTTGGCATATAGGATGTCTGAACTGTAAAGATCTTATTGAATTTCAGTAGAGAATAATCAGAAAATATTCATAATATATCATAGTAGAAGTTAAATATTGATTAAAGCAGGAATTTTAACTTAATATATATCAGTGAGCTTTTTCAGTCATTTTCTTGTAAAAGCAAAAACAGGATATAAACTGAGATATTAATATTACGGGAATTTTATTTTTTTTTATTATCAAAAAGAATGTTGAGTATTGGCTAAATAAAAATTACATTTAGTGTATTAAGTAGAACTAAAACAGAAACTTTTTATTTTTAGTATTAACTTAATTAACGAACATATTTACTGTTTTGTTCCACTATCTTTTGCCATCTTTCAGGTAATTTTATATTTCTGTCCTCCCATAACTTATGTTTTATTCACCAAAGGACTTCTCTAAGTTCTTTTAAACAGGATTCCAGAGAATTTAATTTTTTACATTAAGAAAATTCTGTAGAGACTGGAATAAGGGGTAATCTGATGGTTAAGTCAAGGAAGTTGCAGTTCACCATTATTATAGCTTTTCGGTGAAGGGGTACTGAAAAGTTCTCAGCCTGAACAAGAAGAGATTTAAAAAAAAAAAAAAAATTCTGATACTTGGTCAGATTTTGGAAGTGGGTTGGGCTGACATTTCTATCAATTAATTCAGGATGCTTTTAATCAATTGCTGCTTCCAATTTGTCTAATTGGGGACAATATTTATTCAAATTAATTGTTTGCTTTTCTGACAAGAGTTTATAATAAAGAACTGCCTTTTATATCCCACCAGTAGCATCATCTGCATCACTTTTCTGGGATGAAGACAGGCATTCCTTACAGTTAGTACATTTGCCCTATGATCTCTTGCACTTCACATTGTTGAAAAATATTCAGTTTTCATTACACATTTCAATTTCTTTCAAAAAAAAAAAAAAAAAAAAAAAAAAAAAAAAAGAAAAAGAAAAAAAAGAGAAGTTTTTTCTGATGTTTAAGTAGTGAATTATATATAGGCATTCAGTCCAAGACCTTTTTTTTTTTTATTTTTTTTTATTTAAACAGAAGCCACAAACCATAACCAAGCCTGTGCAAATAATTTTCTATATATTTCTTGTGTGCAAAAACTTATGAGATAAGAAATATATATTAACCTTGAAAATTTCGTATTAACAAGAAAAGTATTTGTTTTTGATCTGTGCCTTGACTCTGGACTGTATTGATGATACCAATGCTTTTGCAGAGAATCATTTACTACCAATTCCCTTTGGTATATCTTGCTCAATAAAGACAAGTTGAGACAATATTATTTGCATTTCTAGTTTGTTTTTATTATGTTATGCATGTATGGGCTTTTTTATTAATGGTGACTATCATTATTTGATGGCGTTCAAACAAAAAAAAAAAAACAAAAAAACCTCAGTTATATTGCAAAATAGCCTCCCCCCCACACCCCTGCTCTGCTTTATCTTCCTTATTCTTACTAATTTTCTGATCTTTTCTTTTTAAATTTAGGAATTCTTTAGTATTCAATTATTAAAAAAATAAGATGTTTTTCCATATGCTGTTCAAACAGCTTTCTCTTCACATTTTCACTCCAAAAATAAAACCTGTCTCTCTTTTTGTTGGTATTTATGCAAATGCAATGTGAATTAAAACTTCAAAGGTTTTTTTTTTTTTTTTTTTTTTTTGACATTCATTTCCATTGAATAAACAAGATGAGGTTAAAATGAAGAAAATATTAACATAGGTTTTAAAATTAAAACTACAACATTAATCTTCTGTTATTGTGAAATACACATAAAAATATTTTCTATTCTAAGCTATTTGAAATCAAAATAAATTTTAAGTACACAGGATTTTAACAGAAAAAGAAGACAAAACAAAACCAAAAGGATTGATTTAAATTTTTAGTGACATGTTGGTAGAAAAGAAAAACAATTTTTTTTATTTTATTGAAATCTTAAGTGATACTTAATTACATTTTCTTCTCTCATGTTTTATTTATTTGGTTAGAAATATAGTTAGGGAAAATATTTAATAATGATAATGATTTATACTAATAAAGAGTAGGTAAAAGTTATACAAGAGATGATAAAAATTCATTTGAACTACTCTTAAGCATTAATGCTGTCAAATGTTTAAAGATAATCTGAATAACACGAGATAAATATATGCTGAAAATAAACATTTCAGTTGGAGTAGCACAAAGATATTGTTATTAGCACAAGAGCAAAATAGGCTTTTAGTATCATTATGCTTTCTTATAATTCAATGTCCAAAGAAAATCTTAATATCAATTGTTAACGTTAAATTGTTTGTTACATAATACTGTTGGGGCATTTTTCTCCCACTTCTAAAAACTTTGTCTTAAAAAGAACCAAAATAACATCAAATATAAAAAGAGTAATGCTTAAGATCCTGTAAATCTATTAATCCAAAATATACAAAAAATAATTGTTTGAGCAAAATTTGGATTGAAAGGATTAATGAATATGATATTTTACAGCTGAGAAAATAATAAACTATGAATAATAATAATAATAATAATTATAAAAATTAAAATAATTATTTTACATTTCTGTATATTATTTTGTCATGAAGGTGTTTGATTGAGTGAATTAAAGACTGAGACAAATTCTATAAAGTGATATTTTCAGAAATTTTAATTTTATTCCTCTTATCACTTATGGAAATTTCTTTAGTTTTAATAACATACATTTTCATAAATATTATAGAAATAGATCAAGCACAAATTTTAAAAAAGGTATTCAACTTTTGCAACCACATTTAAATTTATTTAACATGTGAAATACTAAGTTAAAGAATTAATTCAGCATCCATTTCTAGATTATGTTTTTCAATAGTATACTGTCAAATAGAATTTTGACATAGAAAAAGAATGAAGTTGATTTTAAAATGCATATTTTTAATAATCTCTATTTGGTTAAGAAAAAAGAAAATTTTGTTAATATTCAGGTGCTTATATTTGGTGAATAGTGTGATAAACAAAATAATATTGAACAGACTTTTGTTTTTTCTGTTGTTTAAAATTACATTTGATCTTTTAGAAAGAAATTTTGTAGGTGACTTATTTTTTTTTACTTATGCATATACACTTTATTGCAGCATTTTCTATTTTAAATTGGAGTTTATTTTGTTAATACATCACATTAGACACATTTAGAAATCAATATAATGATAACAGTTTAAGGTGTAACATTCTAAATAAAAATTATACTTACCTCAGGAGTGCCACAGAATGTAGTAGTTGTACCCATGCCTTCAATTCCCTCTTTACACAAACCAAAATCTGTCAATACAACATGACCCTGAAATAATATTGAAAAAAAAAAAAAAATCATGTTAAGAGTCCACTTGATTATTTTCAAGTCTTCAAATAAAAATATTATCTAGTTTATTAATGAAATTAGTGCCTTGATAAATGAGCAATTTGAATTTTTCCTCTCCAATTCCAGATAAGTACATCTTGAACAGAGAGAGTCAAGACAGTTCTTTTCTAAGTGAGCAGTTGGATGGTACATTTTGACAGTACAATGTAAAAACAACAAGGTATTTTTTTAGTATCAGTTTGCAATGAGTGAGTTAGTAGAAAAGAGTTTGTTATTTAAAACATTGATCAATAACATTTTAAATAATTAAAACAGTAATTAATATTTTGTAAGTTTTAGCTGAACCTATGAAAACCTTTTTTAGACTTTGCTTTAAATATAGGAAATTGAAAATTAATTGCATTTTACTCTTCACTGTTTAATTCAACAAAAGATAAGAGAAGTTAAATTTAAAGAAAAACGAAAAAATATTGATGCAGAGGTTTACTGCAAATTAATGACAGAAGTAAATTTATACTGTGCATATATTCAAATAATTTATGCTGCATACATATTCAAAATAATCCATACTGCACACACATTCAAAATAATCCATACCGCACACACATTCAAAATAATTCATACCGCACACACATTCAAAATAATAGAACCTTTTGGGAATTTAGGCACCAGTCTGTATATATCATGATGTAATAGTGATAATTCTTTACATCAAAAATTTAGAAAAAAACATTACTTAAAAAAATGAAAATGAAAAAAATGATAATAAAAGAATTGTGAATTTATATTTTGACCAAAAGAAATTGTGTTTGTGCCATGCAAGACCATCCTGTTAGGCTGATATTGGGTCCTTCAGAGCATGACAAATTCCCTGGCAGTGCCCATTTCCTTTCCAAGTATCAAGTTGCAGAAAAAATTGGGTTACATGGCACTATTAACAATCAAAAATCCCTATCTGACTGTGAATATCTACTATTAGGTTGGTGCAAAAATAATGACGTAATAATGTCGTTTTTTGACGTTACGTCAAAAATGACATTATTACATCATTATTTTTGCACCAACCTAATATTATAGTTTATAATTGATGAACATGTTGGAAAGATTACAGACAGAGTTTTCAAGAGTTTCAATTCAAAAATTATATTTGGTTAGAATTTGATTTGCCGATTTCATTTAGTAATGGCTGACTGCTCATATCCAAGTATCACTGTCTGTTAGGGTGATTAGCTAATCTCTATTGCAGACAACTGCTCAGGCACATTTGTATTTGTTCAACACCCACAAAGCCCACCTGTGGCTTTTACTTCTCTTGAATGAACCTTAATTCCAGTTTCTGGGAGAGAGAACGTTATATGGCATGATGAACAGACTGAACAAGGCCAGTACTTGCAAACCCTCAGTCACAATGACTTGTAACTTCATGCTAGCACAACCATCAACAGCTCCAAAATAGTTCCATCTACCCATTTTCACTCACAAGGCTTAGGTCAACTCATGGCATATTTTTCAAGCACTTCCCAAAGGTGACATATGCTGGGATCACCTCCTCAAGTCACCTTCCTGACCAACCATGATGAGATTCGAACCCAGGTCTCATGGTTGGAAAGCAAATGTTCTAACTACTTGGCCAGGTGTCCATAATTTTATTTATTGAGTTGATAAATGCTCAAAGTTGTGTGCATGAAATTAAACAAAAGTAAATCTTTTAACCTACCTGAGAATCCAAAAGAATATTCTCTGGTTTGAGATCTCTGTAAGAGAAAATGTCAATATTTCAGCAATAAACAATTTTGTTTTTCAGACCAAATTTTATTAATCCATTAAGCAGACATTTTTCTTTAGTGGTAAAAATGGAATGGAAAAAAAAAAGCAAGAATTTTCTAAGAATATAATTTGAAAAGTTTTATTGATTTGTGTCATGACTGGAAAGAAGTTGTTGAGGTGCCATATTAGATGAGGCAGTTAAGAGTTTTTGTCTTTAATAGCATTTCAATGGACAACTAGAATTACTTAGTGGAACTTATCATTCCAATTACTATGCTGCAGATAGTATTGGGTTACACAATACCAAGAGCAGAGAAAAAAATTCCCTAAACTGGCTGCAAGCTAATATCATTCTTTCACCTTTAAAGCAAATATCTGTTAAATATGAGATTGGTTGATAAGTAAGAATTTCAATTCTATGAAAAGAAATTTTACTTACCAGATAGAATAATGAAAATGGTATCAAAATGAAATAAATTTATTTTCTTTTCAAAATCACAAGTTTATTTTTCCCACTTAGTCACCATTTAGTGTTGCATATTTTTATAATTTTTTTTAAAAGCAAATTCAACTTTGGCTCTGTACAAAAATGTTCATATTTCAATGCCTTTTTCATTTTTGGGAACAAACAGAAAATGTATGGTGTTAAACTGTGCTGTATAGAGAGTGTGCAATAATTGTAAATTTTAGGCTTTGCACCATTTTTTGCCACTGCTAGGCAGACTTGCATTGTCATGGTACAGGCCTTAATCTATAGATGTGCTGTTTGAGCACTTGAAAGATTTCATTGCTTTCATGTCTGAATTGAAATTGGCATGCAACCTTCTAGTGTCCAAAATTCTATCACTCATCACTGTTTATATGTAATAGTATTAATTAATAAATACTATTACACGATGCCATCACACAGCTGACACTAAGCACATTTTTACATGTTTCTATCATCACTATTAGTGATATCAAGCAGAGTATGAAACCTTATTTATCAATTAACCCTTGTATAAGTATGATATTACTTTAATTTACCAGTTTTACCATTTAGAAACTTTATTAAAACACTTTTCACAAATGTAACAGCTATTATAAGTGAATCAGAAAAACCTATGAAATAATAATTCTCGTTTTATGTAATGTATTTATTAGTTAAAAATTACATATGACATATAAAGACTTTAAACATATCCTATTAAAGAGCAAAAGAAAATTTGTAGTCTTGTTTTAGAAATGATTTACCTACAATATCAACAGTAGTTATCTAAACCCCATTATTTCAAGGACATCCTCTTATAAAAAAATTAGGTTATCTCCCCTTGTAGATAACTTAATTGGAAGATTCTATTATCTATTTTTAAAGGTATAACCCAGTTTTTGTGCCAAATATGATTTGGTGCATAATCATGAATGCTAAGATAGGTGCAGCTCAAGATCTCGAAGGAGAGAGATGACTTTTAGCTGACTACAGGGATCAGCACCCAAACCAGAAACAATCATGAAATCCTGCTTCTCAAGAGAAGATATATTTGAACATTCCAGATGGCCCCAAGACAAAGAACTATTGTTTGCATGATAAAAGTGTATCAAACTATTTCTAATTGAAATGTATTGGAATCAACCCTATATTTGGCTATACATGCTAAAAGCACATTTTTTAGCAACTCTCATTTCATGTTTTTCATATATATGTTGTATATAAAATATTTTTTAAACTGTACAGTTGTCTCTTTTTTGTCATCTGCCTGACTTGACGTGGAAGTTGTTAAAATTCCTGTACTCTCAATAGTTGCATTTATTGTAGAAATCAAAGCTTGCTATTTTTAGTGCAATTTTTAGAGGTACTACTGGGGTACCTTAGGTTAGTAGTAATGATATTATGACCGTTAAACCTGATGAGAGCTTTGTTGGAAGCACTTCTGTTGTTATTGTTGTATCAGTTGTATGAATTTATATTTAGTTTGTACATTTTACATGTTATTCTTTTGTAGAGTACATGAAAGACTTGTGTGGCATCAGGGATTACACAAAAAGAAAAAAAAAGAAAACTTCAGATACAAACCTGTAAATAATATTGAGGGAATGAAGGTATCCAAGAGCACTGGCCATTTCTGCAGAATAGAACCTTGCTCTGGATTCGGTGAAAAATCGTTCACGTTGTAAGTGAAAGAATAACTGACAAAAGTAAAGAAACACAAAATCAGATTAAAAATTTAAAAAAGTTAAAAAGGCAAAAACTCCAAAGAACCATCCTAAAAAAGAAATGTGAATTCTACTTTCTGTAATGTGTTAAAAAATGAATTAACATGAATGAAGATTGTGTGTAGGAAAATAAGTAGCATCAAATTTAACCAATTTATATATTCATTATAGAAAACTAGGTGTCAAATTTTCTAAAAAATCCATTAAACTATCTTTACCCATTTTTTTTCTGTTGTAAAGTTTTGCAAATTCTGGTACTTGCAGTGACATACAGAATATTTAAAAAAACAAAATAACATTCAGGCAAAAGGTTGAAATGTTAAAATAATAATGTTAAATAATAAAAGTGATACTAGTCATAGAGATAAAAACAAGAATGAAAAAAATATTAAGAGGCTGGGAGTGAGAATGAATCCTTTCAACTAACATTACTTGACTGAACATTTAAATGAGCATCCCTACAGTTATTTTCTTATCCGTCTAAGTTGTTTGCTGTCACCGGACGCCCATAATGCGCCTTAGAAGGTAAATGCGTAATTCCGTCTAAGTTGTTGGCCGGCCTTCATTCACTGTGACCGGACACCAGTAATGCGCCTTTGAAGGTAAATGCGTAATTCTGTCTTTGTTGGCCGGCCTTCGTTCGCTAAAGATAAATTTAATTTTGGGGGCATTTACCTGATTTAGTAATCTTTAATATTTTAATCTCTATTTTTTTTTTTTTTAACTAACTTCCTCACTGATTCAAATAAGAAAGATTTATCTAATAGTGAAAATTTACAATGATAGATAAATGTTTGTCATTTGATTCAGTGAGGAGATGAAAGTTAGAAACAGAATTATGAAAAGATCATCAAATGCAACACAAAGAAAACTAGAGAATCCATCAATTGAAACATTGGGTTCATAACAACAAAGATGAGAATGATAGTCCAAATGAATGCTCAGATAATGGCAACTTCTGACAAATCTTGCATTATTTTACTTTTTATACCAAAATTAAAAAGTATTTACAAGAAAGATTTCATAATTATCATTGTCTTTAAGAGATTTCCATTTTCTGCAAGACTATATTCTAGAATAGCTAAAATAATTCATAAGTAGAGGTTTTTCACAATACAGAAACTGTATTTCTTGTGATCATTTTTCATGTTAATTCTAAGTAAAACTTTTGCATTCCTTTACTTCAGTAGTTCATATTATAAACACTAACATCAAAGAAAATTAACCTATTGAAGATTAATATGTAACATTAAAACTATCTATCTTTTTCAAAATTAATGAATAAAAAATATCAATAAAATACCATATTTATTCATGTATAAAGCAAGAAATCCTCTATTGAAATCACAAACCAAAGCTGGAGGACTTCACCTTATACATGTGTGTAATGTTTTCAGATTAACTAACAGTGATCATGTGACCTCTCTCATACATGGCCAACCCAGGTATTCATCTATTTAGCTAGAATGATTTGCAATGTTGCTTTTAATTCTCAAGAGTGCCATATTCTTTGCCTGCAGCAATCAGTAATTGCTTGGATTATAAACACATATAAAGCCCAGATGAAGATATTGTAATTTAAACAGGAGTGATAAGACAATCGGAAAGTAGTATTATTGGTTCAATCTATAACTTTACAGAATTACTTTTTTTTTGCCACAGATAGATTTTGGTGTAATAAGCAGGGAATCCCACAAAAATCAAAGATATTTCAGCCCTAAACAGGAAATTGTATTGTAAATGAATATTTTTATTTGTCTCTGTTCAGGTAAAAATGTTCCAGTTTATGGAATCCTAACTCAAAGATAAATTTTGATGTTATGCCAGAACATGTTTTTAGGCAGATTCAAATTTTCAATTTTCATATATATATATATATATATATATATATATATATATATATATATATATATATATATATGTATATGTATATATATATATAATTTTGGATCTTTTGGTAGTAACAGATATATTTGCTTAAGGTTGACCATAACCTTTTCATAAGAAAAGTATTCAACTCTGAGATATTACATGTATTAGATTGTTCTTTCTGCTAGCTTTGAAGTTTAAAATATTGACATAGATTGCAGAAAGGTTTAAATAAAAAGATACAGTTTGATTATTATAAATTCTTGTTAGACATAATACATTTGCTGTTTTTTCCTTGCTCTTCTCCGACTTCTGTCAGACAAGGTATTTTAATCAAATATTGTATGCAGTTGGTTTGGACTGATATTCATATCACTTTCTTTCAATAACATTTAAAACAACAGATTCCTTCTAAAGAAGACCAGAAGCAAATCACAGATAATAAAGAAAAAGGAATCTGTGGAGTCATAAATGGCTATATCCTGAATGGACATGGAATTTAAGAAAAAAAAAAAAAAAATACAGATTTATGTGACTGGTCATAATTGGGCATGCATGCATGTAAAATGAGCAGATTCAATTTACGAACAAGCAATATAGAGAGGTTTTAAATATGCACTTAAAAATGAGCAGATTCAATTTACGAACAAGCAATATAGAGAGGTTTTAAATATGCACTTAAAAATGAGCAGATTCAATTTACGAACAAGCAATATAGAGAGGTTTTAAATATGCACTTAAAAATGAGCAGATTCAATTTACGAACAAGCAATATAGAGAGGTTTTAAATATGCACTTAAAAATCAATAAAAAATAGCAAATGTGTGCAATGGTTTATTCTTTGTACACACAGTGCCATCCATTCTGTCAAACTCATAAAGTAGGTTACTCAATCAACAATTAGTGGCACAGAAACTAGAAATACCCTCCCCACACACAAAAGGTAAAGCAAGTAGGAAAAAAAAATGTTTTTCTTACCTCTCCACCATTGACATAGTCAAGAACAAAATAGAGTTTGTCTGGAGTTTGGAAGGAGTAATGTAGTCCGACAAGGAATGGATGTTTAACATTCTGCACAAGAACATTTCTCTCTGACATGATGTGCCTGACTTCATTCCTTTTCATTACAGCTTTCTTCTGAAGTACTTTGATGGCATAGATGTTCCCTTCTGTCTTGTGGCGGGCTAGCATCACCTGAAATAAACAAAAACAAAATTAAACCTTGCCATTGATAAGGTACATCACAAAGAACTGTTGGAACTGCTAGGCAGATTTGATGTATTTGAGAAGATTATTAGAATAATGCAGAACCTATATTGGCAGCACACCACCTGCATATGGAGAGAAAATAAATTCAGTAAATATACAAAAATAGAAAGGGGTATAAGACAAGAATGTGTCTTCTCTTCAAACTTATACAACCTATATAGTGAGGCAATTCTGAGAGAATTAGAAGTCCTACTAGGATTCCTTATTGGCAGCAGTAATCTTAACAAGATATGCAGATGACACAGTGTTGATAGCAGACAGAGAAAAATCTACAAGAACTCCTACATAAGGTAGTGAAGGAAAGTGAGAAGAAAGGACTAAGCACAAATTGTCAGAAGACAGAATACATAGTTTAGAAAAAATGGAAGCAAAAAGGACAGTTATACTTAACATTGAAAAGAGGTAATTGAAATTTCTTGGGTACATAATGAGGAAAGAGGGTTTGGAAAATTTGATATTCACAGGACAGACTGAAAAGAAAAACAGAGGAACACAATGCATAATCTTTCTAATGAGCTTGTGTAAATAGATAACAGAACAGGATTAAAAAGTCAAAATTTCTTAAGAGCTATAAAGGACAGAAAGAGCCATGATCACCAACATAGCACATAGAAAATTCATTTTCAAGTAATCTTGGATAAGTAATAAATTTGTAAAATTAATTACAAGCAGCTTGGAAATTGTTTTTTTTTTTGATTTTTCATCAAGAATTAATTATTATTTAAAATTGTGAGAATATTTCCTAAAAGAGAGCAAACTATGAAATTATTATTAATTTTGGGCTAGTTTATCTTTCAAGTTATTTTTGTTGCTTTTATTAGGTTAAACAAACAATATAGTAGTGAGGAAATTAGATGAAAAAGAATGTGAGAATAATTTAATTTGAATTCCGTCTGTTAGTGGGTTTCTGAAGACAAATTGATAAAGTATTATACATGGCTGATTGTCTTCGAAGGATACATGATGTGGATTTAAATTTCATTGTAAGTTACTAGTTGATTTCCAAACTATGATGCTTGTTTAATCATTGGAGAATCTAAAACAATCTGAATGTTATGATAAAAGGCATAAAAATAAGATAAAGAAAATGCTACATTTAGAAATATGGACAATTTCAGATTATTATATTTACTACTACTGGAATATTAAAGTATTATTTTAATAAAAATAATAGTTAACATTTTAAAATAAATGTGTGTGTGTGAAGAAACAAGTGTTTTTTTTTTAGAAATCTCTAACATTCCTTAATAACATTGAAGAATGCTACGATTTGTTTATATTTATATCTTATTCCATTCTATAAACATTGGAGAAATAACTGCATACATTGCTTTTATCAATTCTAACAAAAATTACATTTATGAAATTTAAATTTAAAAAAAAAACAAGATATATTTCTTAAACTATTTATTCGTGAATGTATGCATAAAGAACAATTATATGAATCAGTTATAAATGATGTAAGATTATATATATATATATTATATATATATATATATATATATATATATATATATATATACACACACACACACAGGTGTTAGTAGGATGTAGAACAGTATCCTACCAAAAGTGCAGAGACATACAGAATATCACCAATCAATGCAAAAATCAATAATAGCACAATGCGGCATACAAACTACTAGAGAGAAAAAACAGATCTAATCAGAATGGGCTGATTTCAAATCCAGCAGACATTAATGGCTTCAATGTGAAAAAGAAAATGCACTTTCTGGCTGTAAAGCTATTTATGCACTTTCTTTACACATATCTTTCATTCTAACCTGAACATGACTACCATATGGAAGCCAAAAAAAAAAAAAAAAAAAAAGAAAAAAAAAAGCATCTCTAATTTTAGAAATCTGTTTTGCTTTTAAGCTTTTCCACTTTGTCATTATCTCCACACACATTATATATAAAATTTGAAAAGATCTGTCAAGAGATAAGTTCATGGAATTGTAGACAACCATAAAACATGCACAGACAGAAACAGAAGTGCCTCACCATCTGTGGAATCAACAACCATGTTTTTCATTATATATCTAAGCAATAAAACTTATATCAAACAAAATTACTTTGCCAAATATATTTCAAAGGAGTAATATATAAGACACACATGGCAATTTCTTTTATAATAATAATAATATTTTGAAAATATAGAAAAAAGTAATCCATTTAAATATGATGAAAGCCATGAAAGTTTGAGTCATCAGATCTGGAGTGGCAAAAACTTTTGTTTATTTTATTTCATTTTTACAGTTGGTTTGCAAATGTATTTCTGAGTAGGGGTGGGGAAGAGGAGAGTTTCATCTCCTGTCAAAAAATGGATTTCATCATTCATGAGTTAGGTCCTTTGAATCTATCAACACCAATTTTTTGAAAAATCAATAATTATGAATATAATAGATGAAAGCTTCTAAAAATTTAACAAATTATTCCAAACTAAATATGGAATCAACTATTTATGCTAAATTCAGTAAGTACTTGCAAATATTCGCATTTCTATAGAAAATACGGAAATACTCAGTGGGGGTTAATAATTCTGTTCACAACTGTATATATATATATATATATATATATATATATATATATATATATATATATATATATATATATATATATATAAGTGAACATTGAAGTCAACACTCAGAGGCAACAGGCTGTTTCATGATGGATGGAATTGTCAGGTGGCCTGATTATTGCATCCAGCATGAAACAGCCTGTCACCTCTGAATATTGACTTCAATGTTCACTTTTATATTTATATTTACATACACTATCTCTGATATTGAGCACTTTATTCCATAAATATAGCACACCTTAAAACTATATTTCTTCATATATATATATATATATATATATATATATATATATATATATATATATATATATATATATACAGTTGTGAACAAAATTATATATATATATGTATATATACACACATACATAGTGCTGTGCAAAAGTAAGTGAACCCCTAAAATAATATTTAATAAACTGTCTCTCCCCCCATCCCCAATGATCAACAAATCTTAATTCAACTATATATTAATTAAGAAAAACCTTTATTAAATCAATTACAACCAGTTGCAAAAATTTTTATGATTTGTTGATCATCTGGAAAAAGAGAGACAATTTTTTTTTAAATATTAGGTGTTCACTTACTTTTGCACACCATTATATATATATATATATATATATATATATATATATATATATATATAAATAAATAAATACATACATACAAAGCTTATTTATTTCTTGAAGTTTGACAAGTTACTTCTCTGTAACTAGATACATAAAGTTTTTTTGTTTTTATTTAATTTGTTATAATTTTTTTTTGTTCTTTTATGCATGTGACATTATCCAATAGAACTGAATCATTAAACATGAGTCCCATTCCATTGGTACCTATGTCTAAGATTAATAAATGTGAAATTTTTCTTTTACGAACCAATTACATTTCCTTAACATCTGAACCTTTCTATTCTCATTATTTAATTTTTCAAATAAAGAAAGAGAAAAGAAACTGAAAAATAGCTGTGCATTATAAATTTTATCTTACAATTTCTATATATGCTATTTTATGGTGTTTTATTTCTACTTTGCATCATATTGTTAATTTTACTATTCAGCTTGAATGTTGAATGATCATCATACATTTACAATTACAAGTTTGTAAATACCTATTTAGAAATTAACATATTTCATGTAGTCCAATATAGTATGCCTGAATAAACAGGATGTTTGATGATATGCTAATATTATGGGTTTTTAAAGTACTGGTAATAAAGTACGCTTTTAACTTGAATCAAATGAAGTTAAGAAATACATTAAATCTCTTGGCCTGTGCCCAGTGCTCTAACCACTGCACTGAACTTGCAATTATTGGCGGTGTTATAAAAATAGCTGTAATCCTTTTAATTCTGTAAAAATTGTATAAATTATTTTAAAAAAATAAGCTGAAATATAAATTCTATGATGAAGAGATAACCTCCATTATTTATGGTATTTGTAATTGTTGATTTATCATAGATAATGAAAAAAAATGTCTGAATTTTCAGGAAAAAGAAAAAGAAAATCAGATTAAATGAAGAAATTGAATTTCAGAGTTGATTATTACTCAACTAGATATAAACTTATAAAAACTTTCACTGTACAAGTCAATTTTTTTTATGCAATTATCATGACACAATAAGTTAGTCAGATGAAATATTTAGCAGGGAAAAAGTCAACAAAAGTATCAAGTAATATTTTATACATATAATAGACTAATAACCAACATAATTCTAAAATTATTATGTCATTCCATAAATTATCTGGATTAATATTTCCGATTTTTATTTTGAGAACCAATTCTTCAGTTCAATTCCAGGATTTCCTGTGTCAGTTTAAGGATTTGATGCTTGGAACTATTTCTATTGAAGTGCTAAGATTTAAAAACACACACACACACACACACAAGGGGCAACAAACATCTAAGAATTTCTGTGATAAAAACAAGGCTGAGAATACTTATCGAAATAATGGCTACAACATACCTGTAGTTAGAAATATTTGCTTGAGATGCTAACCCATGGCTTTGAACCTAAACTATCTATTTGTAGATGTAAAGCTCCAACCAAAAGAGTCAAGATGTTCATCCCAAGAAATGATTGCAGTAGACAGAGTAAAAGTATGAACAGTAATAGTAAAAACAATAGTATGGCTAAGTGTATTAATTAGATAATGAAAATAATGATAGGAAAAAAAAAAAGTAGCAGTAGGAAATTGTGTTTTATTAAAATGATTTTACATTTGATATTCTTATTTTGATCTCATCTGAAGCACCATATGTTTTCTGAATAGTTTACAAATACAGAGTGAAACAACTTGTTTTTCCCCCCACTTATGGTGGTGACATTGATAGCAATAATAATAATAAATAGTTCAGGTGAGAATAGTAATTAATAGACCTGGTATTTTTCTAGAAGATAAATTTTGATTTCCAAGTCAACAGACAATGTTTTAAATGAAATATAGTCTCTCTTAGTAATTACCTAAGTAGAGATAATTGCAGACAGAAAAAATAAAAAAATAAAGGAACAAACAGAAGTTATTTTTGATTTTCAAAAATTTAGAAACTGACTACTTTTTTTTAACTATTGGTAGAGTTGAACATTGATGGCAAAAATTAAAATGCACTTGGAACTGAGAAATAAATTAGTCATATTAGTAAATTAATTCATCTTACAGATATTGTTTAGAAATAGTATATTTCATGTATTTGTTTTTATGAGGAAAAGTTTACTAATCCTAAACAAAGGGAAACAATTCTTTATTTTTAATGTTATGACCAATTAGGTAAATTTACAATTTATATGCAATATAAATGTAACATTTCTCAGATGTTATTAGATTAGTTAAAAGTAATAATAAATACTTCATTATAAAATCTTTTTTAAAAGATAGGTTTTATTGCTGCTAGGTAGAATGAACTGATACAAGAGTCTATAAGAGTGGTTCAATAATGTCTTAGCCTGTTACAATTTAGAAAAGATTTTTTAAATGTCAGTTCTCTTCAGGACATAGACAATTATGTCTGTAGTGGAAATCTATTCAAAATGTGATGGCAAATTTTTCCTGGAGGGTCCAACTACCTCAAGGGCAGGTAATCCCTCCTTCTCTCCAAGATAGAAGTAACTAAAATCTCAACAATCCTAACTCACCACAGATTTTTTTACCTGTGAATTTCCTTGAATTCTTGGGGAAGATTGTGGAATGGTCTTTCATTGCTTTCTCCATTGTTTTTGTATTTTAACTGCCAGCCAAGGCTAGAGAGACTAGTCTACCCAGCTATTTAACCTAGCATAGAAATGAATTCAAGACTTTCTCAAGGGCATTAGTGTGAAATTAATACAATAGACCTAGATGGAACTTGAACTTGGTTTGTCTATTCCACTTTTCATATTTATAGACTTTGACAATATTTTGGAATTTCTGCCTAAATTTCTGGGATGAGGAGCTATCATTATTTATATGCAGACTATTTTCTTCACCTTTGTTGTTATTATCACAAAGTTTCAGTCATTGTGCCCTATGCCCTTCATCAGGTGCTTCAGGGAATTTTGAATTGATCCCTTTATTTAATTTATGGGGGTAGATTCTTCATTCTGTTGATTATGTTTAGAAATATCTCATATAGTTCTTTAAATAAAAGGTTCAGTTTGAAATTCTCAGAAATTTACCTGGATTGACAATGAAGGCTAGAGGATACAATGGCTGAAATGTTGTGATTATAACAACAAACGTGAAGAAAATAGTCTGCATGTAAATAGTATTTTGCTAAAAAAAAATGATTTGAGAAATTTGTTCATGTTAATGAGTTTTCTTTACTGGATTTTAAAATAGTGTAGAATAAACAATCATTTCAATACAATTTTAATGAACTGAATGAATGTTTAGCTTATCCATGTATCAAAATTGTAAAATTTTTACACTTAGTTTCCATTTTTATTTTATCTTATATTTGTATTAAATACTAATCAGCTCATTACTTCTGTCAGGTTTAAGAGGCAGAGTGTAAAGTAAGTAAGTAAGTACCACATTTTAAATAAGAAATAGAAGTAAAATGAAGGTAAAAGAATTGTTTTATTTGTATTAACAGATCAAACAATAAGGAAAATGTTTTACGAGGATAGTTTTCATGTCAGAATCCATCTTGCACATTTACTTTTCATCCCTGCATTGAATATTGCTGTCATATCTAGTCTAGTGAGGTTACTATATATCTCGAGATTCTTGACAAAATTCAAAGAGTCTGTAATGTAATTGACACTGAACTGACATTTCAACTTCAGTTGCTTTCTCACAAATGTAACGTAGCTTCCCTCTGTCTTTTCTACAAATATTTTCATGGCAGTTGTTTTAATGAGCTTTCCTCCTTTGTGCCTCAACGACATGAATTTCAGCTACTAGATTGGCAAGTAGGTCTCAACATTTTACTGTTGAACTATCTAGATGCCAACCATATGTTCTGTTCTAATAGTTTCTTTTCTTGCACTTCTTGCCTGTGGAACTCTTCTGATTTCTCGCTTGCATGCCACCTATAAGTCAAGGTATCATTTATGTCATCAGTTAGATGAGGTCTTTTTTTAGCCCCTCAATGTCTCACTGATTAAATTCATTGCATTTCTTGTGGTGGTAATGATCAATAGTGAGATAAAAATATGTGTGTTGCAAAATCATACATATGTCATGTTGAGAAAACATTCATGTTTGATTTCATTGATGACAGAGATCCCATTGATTTCTGCTTCAATACGCATAAATCATTTGCATATACCTTGGTGCTGTTTATTAGGATGATAAAAATTTTTTAGTGACTTGATATTTAGGGAAGATATTAGTACTATAAATGTAGGTAATTTCCCAAATATCACATCTTTTCAATATACAGAAAGATTTTCTTAGATGTAAAGCTTTTTTCATATGCCTATGTATAATACTCACAAGTGATGCTTGTGTTCTAGTATAAGATACAGTTTAAAATTATCAGGAATTATTAGTGAAAAATCAATTTATACTTCAAATATGTAGTATATAGTATGCGATCACTAAATCATTGCCATTTTATATTTTTCATTTCACGCATGTGCATTGTTTTTGATTTTGTCAACTGTGAGAAAAAGAGCACCATGACACAAAAAAATTCCACCAGAAATTTCGAAACAGCATGCTGTACTGCTTAGCATTTGCACCAGAAAGCTCCAGTATGATCATTTCCAAGTGTTTAGGTGTCAATCTGAAAACAGTGCAGAGGATTTAGAAAGAGTTGGATGAGTCTAATAATGATTATGAAGGTATAGCAGTTTGAGAAGGTACTGCTGTAGCAGTTTGAGGAGGTAGTGCTGCCTTGGGTCAAGAGGGTGGTTACTGGAATACTCTATGTCTGGCAAGAGAATTCTGCACCATGCCACATAAACAGGAGACCACATCACCCTTACATCTGGCCACCTAACTCCCCAGACTCCTTGATTATTATGTGTGGTGTGCAGTTGAACAATATACAAACAAAACTCCTTGTAACCACAAACATGAACTGAAGGCAAGGATTATTGCAGCATTCACCAACTTAAACAAGGAAACCATCCAGAAGAGTTGCAGGAGATTATGAAGTCGTCTGGAGGCCATGGTTGAAACCAAAAGTGATTTTATTGAATAAATTTACTTATAAGTATTTCAAGATATTTTTGTGTAACTTTGGTAAATGTATCTGTTAAAATGTGATGTCCATGTTATTTTCATTTTTATATAATTTAGGCAACAATTTATCCATCGCACACTGTATGTCTGAACTTTGACATAAATTAGAACAATTAATTAATGGTGGAAACATCTAAAAATGCTTATAAGTTATCCAGAAACAAAATAATCATGTTGATTGATTCAGTTAATCAGCTTTTTATAAAATCTGACATGATCTATCTTGATAGACAGTATTTCATAAATAGTAATTAAGCATGATTAACATTATCTTATGTAATCGTCCAAACTGGTGATAGCTTATTGGTGGGAGCACTTGGCTGATGCTGGTAATAACTGGAATTTAATACACAGTAACAAGTAAATTTTATTCAGTGTAACTAATACAAAAATAGAATAACTTATTTAGTAAAAACAGAATCAGTGAATAAACTTATACAAAAGCTTTATTGCACATTATTCTGACTACTCGTCTAATAACAAATATTACAGGGTGCTTTTTATACCTCCTAGATCTTAAGGGGAGGTAACTGATGATTTATCAGTACAACTTATTTAGTTTATTTGAAAATAACACATATTAGCTGTTGTAATATGTGTAATCATAGCATATAAAGTTTTTAAAAAGTCAATGTTTGACACAGAAATCCAAAGACAGTAATATATTTCAGTTACACATCATAATAAGCAGAATACAAAGTATTTAACAGTAATCTTCACTAAGAACATTATACACAAACAGCAAGAAATTAAAATAATTTATTAATAATGGTTAATTAATAATATTTTCTCTTAATTTACAATATGACTAATTTTGATTGGATCAAAATAAAGGCCTTGGGAAGTATAACTTGCAGGACATAATTCTTTTAACTTTAGAAACATTTACAGAATCTTTAATTTTTAAAAAAACAACAGAAGAAACTTCTTAACTTACAAATAATTATATTCTAATATTTATACAAAAGGGTGTTGAAAATTTCTCAGCCTTACCCACTTCCCAAAATCGGTATTTCAATAACAAAATATCAGAATACTAATTTTGGTTAGTGGGTCAGGTTGAGAACTTTTCAGCACCCCCTCATATAATCTTCATCTTTAGGTTCTTATTGAATTCCCCCCCCCCACGTGTGACCAGCAGAATTGAAAAGCTGTGAAAGAGACTAGGGACAGAAATGCACACATTTTTATAGGCTTAAGTTTGGTAAAGTCAAGTGGGTTAACCCACAGTACGAAGAATATGAATTATATTAATTTTCCTTCAGACTTCATGCAATTCTATTGAAAATAATTTCTTTTTAAACAACACTTCAGTATTATTGTAAAAAGCAATTATTTAGTGATTCTGTAATCAGGCACGATGACATGAAGAATTTCAGTTTGAGCCCAAGTAGAATGCTAATGCTAATTTTTAAGGCAAGCAGGCCTTTCCTACCTGAAGAATTGACAAATAACAATTTTCCTAACTTCTATTTATCTGCAATTTACCTTGTGCCCAAATAAACTTAGTTGATATCTAAATGCTCAGGCAAGTTATTTCACAATCTTTTCTCAAGAAATAAACCCCTCTTATTAATAGAAGAAATGTTATGCTCTTGCTCAAAGCTCGAACAAAGTAATTGGATATTGGTCAATTTCAAAATATGCTAAGACAACCAATATTCAATTAACAAATAAAGTCAGTCTTCATATCTCAAGGTTTAATCTTCTGAATTTGTGAATTAAATTTTCTTTATATATATATATATATATATAAGTAAAACAAGAAAATAAGTAACCAAACAAAAAGAATTGGTTGGAGCAATGTTACAGATTGTAGACAGAATTGCAAAACATGGATAAAGTGGTGAGAGAAAAGGTAAAAATCAAGTCAACTGCCATTAGGAAGAAAGGAAGGAAATTTAAATTTTATGAAGGATGATTTGTTATTCAGTGAATTAAGAGTTGCCAACTTTTGAGTGAGTGAGTGAGTGAGTGAGTGAGTGAGTGAGAGAGAGAGAGAGAGAGAGAGAGAGAGAACTTGCAATCTTATGATGCTATTGGTGAAAATTTTAAATACTGGTATTTTTCTCTCTGTCAAAACTATTAGTACAATCTGATGGTTATGTTTCTTTAGCCCTAGACATATGCAAAGTCGGACTGTATCAAAAGATATGGTTACCCTATTACTTGTAGCAGTAATTTGTGATATCATTTATTAAGAATTTAATTTCAAATATATAACCGTTAGTTAATAGCAAAAGCCAAAACTTGTTATTTCTTTAAAAGAAACATTTTTGTGTTAAACATTAAAGAATTTGTTCCACCCTAAATCATTTATCTTTTTGAAAGAGAACTATTTAAATGGTTATCAGAAATATTTTGCAAGGAATAGGCTTCTTTAAATACTTGAAATAGAATTTGAGACTCCACTTGGTAATGTCTTTTCTTCTTGCACTTGTAGCATATACATTTTCATTTAGACAATTACTTTTAGAGTGATCAACAATTTTGTGATTAAGTTCTTGTTAATACATTTTTTAAAGTAAACAATCTTTCCCAAACTATTGTACTTCATAAATATCTCATAAAAAAGTTAAAGTTTTTCTTTTGTTTTACAATATTTTTCTTTTTTAAAAACAGTTAGCAAATGATATCTATTCAAAGATTGTACTTTATTGCCATTTATGTAATTGCTGACCAAAGAAAATTTTCTTAAATTTTCATAGAAGAATATCCTAAGAATAAAAAAAGAACTTTTCAAAGAGAAGAAAAACATAATGTACCTTTCCAAAACTTCCTTTTCCAATAACTTTCAAAAACTCAAAATCACTTGGTCGCACACTGAAAACAAAAGAAAGGAATAAAATTAAATAATTTTCTATTTTTACCTTCAGAAAATAAGTTAATGTGTATTTAAAAATCTCAGTTAAAACCGAAATTTTACAAAATATTTGCTGATTAAAGATTGTTTTGTGATTTTAAAAATACTTATAAATTGTCTTTAAAGTGAACTGCTATTAATTTCTCATTCAATTATCTTTTTTAATTACTTTTCATGCACAATTATAATTAGTAAAAAGAGCCTTGTCATTATTTTTATGTCATATTAAATTTTCAGCCAAACCAAGATGCTCATAAAAAATCTCATTCAGTCTGCAGACTTTTTCACATCACTTGTGTATGTAAGTAGATGCAATTTATGAAAAACTCAAAATAGAGATGGATAAGTGAAGATTTTATTTCTTACACACTCTCTCATATATATATATATATATATATATATATATATATATATATATATATATATATTTCTTTGCCTATACATAAAAGTCATGATGCTTACCATTCTATTTTTTATCTTTGCTAATCTTTATGGAAAGCAAAGGAAAAAAACTCAATTCTCAATTTTCACTATCAATTCAACCAGTCATCCACCAAAAATGGACATTATAAAGCCTAAATTCATCATACAAGATTAGTTGTTTAGTTGCATCAATGTCTATCACTTCAGTGACTTTCTTGATAAACATACAAAAACAACTGATTTTGCAATATTTTGTTGGATCGCAATATTTTATCATTCTTTTTTTTTTTTTTTTTTTTTTTATATATCAAGCAAGCCTTTAAAAAACATTTGTAAACTGATGTTTTAGCATGCTAATTTTGCAAGCCATTGTTGGTAAGTTTATTTCTCAATAGATGTTTTATAAAGCTGATTATACTAAAGTTAGATTTACCCAACAAATATCCATTTATACACATTCATGGAGATTATCAAAGGTGAAGAGAAAAAGAGAAAAAAAATGTCACAATTTGTATAAAAAATAATAAAATGTAATTTTTTTTTTACCTTGGTTTTTCACTTGGACCAAGATTGACCGGGTTGCTATCTTTTCCATTCTACAAAAGAATTAAAAAAATAATTTTCTATAGTTTCTAACATATAGTCTGAAATGATACAAAATCTAATTTTATTTCTGAAATAAAAAAAAAAAAAAAAAAATCACAGTGTTATATAAAAGGAATAGCCAAGGCATTTATAGTTACCCATAGTGATTCAAGAGCTTATAATTTGGCAATTAGAATCAGTTAGGAGACAAGACTTTCAATTCTAGTCTTGAAAAAGTTCCTTGATTTTGATATTGCTAATTTCTTTTCACTGATAATTTATAGAATTGACTGAAACAACATTTTGTTTTAGGGGTGTTTTTTGCATTAAATGGATTAGTTTCACTTAGTTCACCTTTAGATTGACCAATCAAAATGCTTGTTGCTACTAAGCAGTACTTATTTAGTATGAGAGAATGGAACTGACTTCATATCTTTCAACCCAATACTGTAACCATTCACAAGAGCACAAATGAAGTCACTTTTGAAAAGAATGTTCACATTCTAAAAATTTATATTTTAAAAAAAAATTAGAGAAAGATTAAAAAAAACAAAAAATGCAAAGAAAAGTAAAGTGTTTATTTCCAATCAATAATAACCATTTAAAATCATCAACTATTCATATTCTATAAAAACAAAGTAACTTTTTACTTGTTTGTATCAATAAAATCCCGGGGGAAAATAAAATGGTTGTGTCTTTAAAAAATTTTCTGTCTAATTGTCTTTATATTATAATCAACCATTTTCTAAATAATTTTAATCTTTTTCTTATCATTAAATTCTAATTTGTAACTTAATCTTCTCTAAACACATTTGGAAATAAAAGATTTTAATTAACATATTTTACTACTTGTTAAGTACAAAAAAAAACTTGTCATTTTCATTGATACTACTATAAATATTTAAAAAGCACCAAAGATGATCCAGTAAAGATAAAACTTTTCATGACTTGATAAACAGTTTTAATACAAATATTTGCTAAGTTTAGCCTAGACTGGCATAGGACTGTAATAGAACAACACTCGGTGAGGATCATCTTCATAACAAATGACATGCAAAAGTCATCTGCTAACTACTATTTTACAGCAAGTACTCAGCAGAGATTCTGTCAAAAAGGCAATGAAAATCAGATACCATTTGAGGATTGATTTCTCTGGTAATGACTTGCATGTTTAATCTGCTCACAACAACTCTGACAAGTAACAAGATGATTCTAGTCCTCAACAATGAAAAAATCATTTCAAATCTCAAACAGTTTCATTTTGTTTACTTTTGTATAAAATTAAGAAAATCTGCTCATTTCATTTAAATAAACATTGCCATTTTATTTAAATTTTTAAAACATACATTACTGACATTTTAAATTAAAACTGTTTCTAAGTAATTCAAATCTATATAATAAATGTGAAAATGTCTGTATGTCACACTTTTTCAATTAAAGGGACATGACCCTAACTTTTAAATATCTCATCTTCTTCAAATGAGACTTGCTTATCCAAGATTGGAATTGAATCCTCGGATTGCAAATTTAGCTCTCTGTGAAACTGAAGACGAAATGGCGAACTTGGCTCAAAGAGATCTCAGCTATTTTGGTTTTGCCAAATCCAAACAAAGAAACTGGACAAATTTTGAGGGAAACAGGATACCGCATGTAAGAACTGTGACAATGTGTTCAAAACAATGACTCCTTGTTGAACCAAGACCAACAACCAGTGTATCAGAAGATCCTTGATGATATTATCAACAACAATGGAGGAATTTTCTACTTGGATGCACCTGGAGGTACAGGTAAAATTCTTGTAACTAACCTTCTTTTATCTGCAGTGAGACTCCATAGAAAAGTAACTCTAGCAGTAACATCATCTGGAATTGCTGCTATTCTCTTACCTGGAGGGCATACAGCACAGAGCACCTTCAAACTTCCATTGGATTTGAACTACAACAGAGCCCCTATTTGCAACATCAAAAGAGGAACCAACTTGGCTTAAGCTACTAGAGGAGACAAGCTTCATTGTCTTGGATGAATGTACTATGGCATACAAGTGAGCATTTGAGGCCCTGGACAAAACACTCAAAGACATTAGACAGAATTCACAAGTCACTGTACTACTCTGGTGATTTTAGACAAACATTACCAGTCATTGCAAGAGAAACTCCAGCTGATGAAATCAATGCTTGCCTGAAAAATTCTTACATGTGGAGCTATGTTCAAAGCCTGAAAATAAACATGAGAGTTAGAATCACAGCTGACCTTGAAGCAGGAAGATTTGCTGCTTTGTTGTTGCATCTTGGCAAAATGGACCAAAATGGAGATATTTCACCCCCAAATGGTTGTGGAGTTTCAGCTTCAAGTATCCAAGACTTGATTAAACACCATTTCATAGATTACAATTGGCTTTGTGAGAGGGCCATATAAGCTCCCAAGAATCAAACTATGGATAGCAAACTATGGAAACTTCTCCAAGAAATTCCAAAAGAAAGCATGAAGTACTTTTTTATTGACACTGTGGTTGAACAAGAGCAGGCAGTGAATTATCCAATAAAGTTTCTGAACTCAATAAATCCTCCTGGAATGACATCACACAAACTGGAACTAAAAGAAAATGTGCCAGTAACACTATTGAGAAATGTGGACCCTCTAAAGCTTTGTAATGGAACAAGGTTAATTATCAAGAAGATTCTTCCTCATCTCTTGGAATCAGAGATACTGGTGCAGGAAAGGAGAAAAGAGTTTTAATTCTAAGAATCCCCTTAATTCCTCCAGATCTTTTTGAGTTCAAAAGACTTCAGTTTCCAATGAGAGTGAGCTATGCAATGTCAATCAATAAGTCTCAAGGACAATCATTGAAAGTAACTGGACTTCATTTGATGGAACCCTGCTTTTCTAATGGCCAGTTCTATGTTGGTTGTTCAAGGGTTGGGAATAGAAACAAGATATTTTTACTGACATCAAGTGGGAAAACCAAAAATGTTTATCATGAAGTTTTGCAATAAGTTCCAAATAGATAAATTATATAATTGTTTTGATGAAAACTTAATTGTTTGAAAAATATTTTTTAAGCTTAATAAAATTTAATATGCACACAATGCATGAAGTGTCATTGTTGGACCAAAGGCCCAATCAAGAGTCCTCTGCAGGAGCTAGCTTAAATGCCACCCAATAGGATGACTTTTAAGCTAGTTATAAATAAATTGATAGAATAAAAATTGTTCACATCACTTGATCAGAGATCATTTAGAGTTTGAAGATGACTGCAGAAAGAAAAAGATCTATTGAGTAAGAAATCTATTTATTTTGGATGAAGAATGTACAAATACAGTAAAACATAAAAAAGCAAAACATTTATTTCACTAATTTTATAACTTAAAGAAGTTATACTCTTTCACATTGGATTTGTTATCATACTCCATGTAAAAGTCTTTCTTATTTCACTTGATTTACATTTGACCTTGTTATTTTGTAGCACTTTCATTGAACCTTTACTTAACCTGATAAAAAAAGTTACTCTTAAGTCTGGAATAAAAGGGTAGGTTGGAAAATTAATTTAAAATTAATTTGATTTCAATACAAAAAAAATGAGAGAGAGAGAGAGATTAGGATGAACAGAAATGTAGAAAAAGGGAAAATAAAATAAATGAATAGTCTGGAATAGCAGTGGGTAATTTGGAAAAAAAAGATCTAAATTCAAATAGCTGACAAGGCCAGCCTATTTTGGAATTGGGAATATATTATCATGATATCTTAAATTCTTCTATGGAAATTACTATTTAATGAAGTTGTTATTTATTTATTCAAATCTGTTTTCTTTCACTCGCATCTCCTGTGTCAGGTTTGTGTTTATATTTCTGTTTGTCATTCCTTCAACTAAAGTAGCAGACCAATTAAAATGTTTATGACAGTGTAAATTTTAACTGTTACCCTTATGCATTATTAATAATTATCTAAAGTGATTTTAACAATTAATTATACTGAACAATTTTCAAGATGTCTTCTGCATTATTATTTCTATAGTATAATTTTTCCAAGCAGGATTTCTACTCTTTGAAGGGTATTTGTTACCAATCCTTGGTTATCTATTTTCTTTCAATGAAAACAACCAAAGCACTCATGAGGGTCAAGATTCTTTAATTGAGTTTAAATCAACACTAATCATCACACAGCAATACCAAACTAAATTTAGCTTACACTACACACCATAAATTGCTATCTTGACTCAAGTAAATAGAGAAACAGTTAACCTAGATCTTGTAACACTGGTCATTACTCTTCCCAATCATAAAAAAAAAGGATAGGTTCATTCATCTAGACTATTGTGAAGCAGGGTATAATACGTTCTGTCTGCATTTATCTATCTACAAAATAGTTGAAGAACAGTTTGAAGAATCTTGATAAAACTTGGTGAATAGATAATTATATTTTAGAGTGTCTATTTTTTTCCTAAGCAAATTAAAATGTTAAAATCAGATTTGTTTGTTTTATATATAAGTATTAAATAATTTTGAAATATTAAACAGATTGTTTCCCTAAATATTTTTTTCTTTTGTTTAAAACTTTAAAAAAATTTGGTTAACACTTTCACTGCTGCATTGTTATAACACTGTTACCTGGCTGTACTGGTCTATTTTGAGAAAAATAGGAAATTGCCATTTACTGGAAAAAAATGACATAGGATTACGGCTCAAATTGAGAAATCAGAGAGCTGAGTTTGAATTCCATTTGAGTTCATTACATTCACTTACCTGCTAATACCCTTGGGAAAGATATGAATCCTTCTCTTCTTCCCCCCAGATACGTATAGATAGAAGGACAGACTGGGTTTTATATCATTAGGTTGTAATCGGTTTAGGAAAAGGAAAACACTGAATTTAAACCGGGTGCTGCCTTGTGGGTGCTGCCTTTTTAACTTCTAAGTGGAGAGACGGGATAACCTGAACATCACTGATGCAAAAGGAACTGACAATCCATTACACTATACTGCTTTAGATGTCACTATGAACCACAATGGTGAGATGGAGGGTAGTGGTAACCATAGTGGCGCAAAATGTGCGAACTGAATAAATTATGATGAAATGACTATAAAGAAGCTGATGGTGAATTTTTATTGGCACCACTATTTTGGTTTGGATCAGATACTCTGCTGTACAGAATAAGTTAAATACTATCATTAAATGGCAATATAAAAAACATACATCACAAAATAGTTCCTATTGTATGCTACTATATGACTATGCTAGTTTGGAAATAGCACTAAGCGTTAGTTGGTTTATAATACAAATGGTAATTATTGACATTTTATAGTATCTTGAGAATGTATATATATATATATATATATATATATATATATATATACACACACATCAACAGCAGGCAATTAAGTTTCATAAAAATGTATAATTACAACCAGAATAGTGAAAGTGTTAACTAATTATTATACTAAAATAATAATCAATGATTTACAACTGAAGAAATGCACTATAAAACTGATAAAAGATCTTGTTTTATACTTTAAAAGCTGTTAGAAAAACAAAGCTTTGTTCTATCAATGGAAATGTCTACTGGAAATGAATGCTTACAATAATAATATCATACTGAATGCATTTTATTTTATTATAAAATAAAACATAATTAGTCATTAATGTATGACTAGTTTTTTCATTAGTGACAGATTTTGTGAACATAATTAACTTTCTCTGTTGTCCATTCAACTTTGATGTAACCAAAACCAAATAACACATAATGTGTATGTGTGTGTGTGTGTGTGTGCCTCTGTGTGTGTGTGTGAAACATTTCTTTCATTTCCACTGTTGCTGATTTCTTTAATGCATTTTCTTTCATTATATTCAACATGTACAAAATTATAATTTTTAGTAGAATGTATGGCAAATAGTATTCATTTGCCTAGTAATAAAGGCAGATATGGTGCCCTACTCACATATGTGAGGTAAGTTTCTATGGCCAGTGCCATAAAAGCATCAGTACAAAAGGGAAGTGCTGCCTGGGTTAGAGGTCCTCATAGCCAAGTTCACTTCATTTTGGCTGTGTCTTATGTGAAGACAATATATCCTATCCAAAGTTAATCAATATGAATTGATATACACCTCCTTGTTCATCTTGAACAGAAATAACAATCATGTTATTAGTCTATATCAAAGGTTTCATAATTTAGAATTATTTTTCTATCAAAAAGTGAACATGGTCGTTACTACTAGATAATCAAGAAACATTTACCCTTTATCTTTTAAAATAAAACTGCATGCTGTTTCTTTATAAAAAGAGAAATAAGTGTAGCCTGATATGTAAATATTAACTGCATCTTGATCTGTGTACAAGGAGGAACTGAAAAGTTCTCAGTTTAACCAGGAAGGGACCAAAATATCTGATTGTTATTTGGTCACATTTAGGGAAATGTATTGGGCTGAAAACTCTTCAACACTCCATCATAATTACTATACCTCACTGAGTTAAGGGCACTGATAAGTTGTTTAATAAATTCAACTCCTGTGCTTTTGTAATGTCCTTTGTAAGACCGATTTGTATTTTACAGCTTATCAACCCTTTATGGGTTATTTAAAACCTATTTTGGATTTCAGGAGGTTGTTTTACAATACTTAGTGTTCCCAAGTGGTTCTCCCTCTAAATACTGACCAGGCTCAACACTACTTAACTTCTGTGATCAACATACTTTCAATGTGATTTGATTGTAAGTGTCCTTTCTAAGAAGGACAAAATAATATATATATATATATATATATATATATATATATATGCACATATGCACACGCTACAGTTCAAAAGTTTGTTGTTTTGCACTTTAAGATAAATTTATTATAGATGGTTAAAAAAAAAGTCAGACATGATTTTTTATTAGAAATTTTATTATGACAAAAAGAAAATTTTATGATTAAATTTTGCTCTCATCAAAATATCCTCCTTTAGCCTTGATTACTGCAGCACAAACTTTTGACATTTGTTGCAAAAGTTTCTCAAATTATAAGTTTGATAATTGATTCCATTCTTTTTTGATGACTCTAAGAGATCATTTTCTTTTTTTTTTTTTCACTCTTCTGTAAAGTTCATCCCATTCTAATTCTGGAGGTGCCTCCACACTTTCAAACTATATATATATATAACTTGATAATGGGAATATCAAGTATAATTATACAAATAATGTTACAAAATTCTCTTTTTTAATGTTGAGTCCAACTTGAGGCCTTAAACAATGTTCACTTATTACTACTAAAATATATCACAGATTTATTATATAAAGTGATAAAAAATAAAGGAATAAAAAATGTTCCCTTTCAGAACTTGTTGGTTTGTAAAGTGATTTGAAAATCACTAGAGACAAACTGTATAATGATTTTTGAGACGAATAATTAACATTCCAGATTTGTTGAGGCACCTGAACATCACCTTTATGTTGCTGATGTTGTTATCATGTTTCAGACAATCCATTCAATGACTGATTTTGCTTGCATAATTTATGAGGGAAGACAGACAAGTCTCTGCAGGTTCATGCCATAAGCTTGGTGGTTATCAATAGAAATTGTGTGACAGGAAATCTCTTCAAACCCCTAATACTTTTCTAAATATCTTCGCTTAACTCAGGAATATCAGAGTCTAGGCAGTCAACTTTTCTAGAATTTCTAATAAAATTGCCTGCATTGTTTTTGGTAGTGTTCCAAGTACATCAACTCTTATATGTACAACCCTAACTAGACCTAGCATCTAGGAGACTAATTAAAAAGGGGAATTTACAATATCTACTGCTTTAGTACAGATATTAGGCTTAAGACTCCAAAATGACACCACTGGATTGTCTAAGAGACATATAACCTAGGTGATTAAAAAGTTTTAAAGTTATAAGTTCAATCCCTGGGTTGGGTAATGTGAAAAAGTCATATACTCTGATTCAGTGAAAGAAACATACAAGTGACAGAAAGGTGAATAGACAAGTGACAGAAAGGTGAATAGACAAGTGACAGAAAGGTGAATAGACAAGTGACAGAAAGGTGAATAGACAAGTGACAGAAAGGTGAATAGACAAGTGACAGAAAGGTGAATAGACAAGTGACAGAAAGGTGAATAGACAAGTGACAGAAAGGTGAATAGACAAGAGAAAATTAACACTGAAGTATTTCCTAAATAGAGAAAACAGAATAAGAACTATTTACTTCATGAGTGAATAAAGGTTTGGTTTAAAGTATGATAGACACCCGAAGAAAACTCGAGGCTACAATAGCTGAAATGTTGTGTCTATAATAAACAAAATAAGTATATTAGTCCTAACAGAAAGACATACAATAATGATAATTGGTCATCTACAAAATTTTGGCATAAATTATCTTTCACATTTCACACTTCATTGCTCCTGGTGATAGTTGTGTTATTTTCCAATTTTTTTTTTTTCATTTACATACTGTAGTTTACTATCACAACTACAGTTATAATTTGGCAGGTGTTACTTTCTTTGTTTACAGCTATATAAATCCATCATGTTTTAACAAATGTTAAAGGTTGGAAAGGTGTGAGATAGCTTAACTGAGGTCAATATGAAAAACAGAATCAGTAAAGAAATTTGAATTCCATCAATGACTAAATTCATATAGTAGTAATGCCTTTGGGAAAGGCATGAAATCATTTCTCCTTGAACTATTGCAAGATATCTTCACAAAATATCCTGTTACTAAGGTAATGTCATACTTGACAGAGGAAAAACAAAGGTGAGTGAAAACTTTAGCAAATCACCCTGTTATAACTTCCCAAGTAGTAGCAGCAAACAGCTGACAATTTTTATTACTTTTTATAACTAATTTGTGATATTACTTTATCCAAGTGGCTGCAGTACCAAATTTCCTGGACATAATAATATCCTAAATTAGTCATAAGTGAGAAAATATTGATAGGTGTTTCTCAACAGAATCTGATTTGATTTATTTGGAATTGCTAAAAGGGTTCCTAATATCCCATACTCTTACTACTACTAAAACAGAACAGGAAAAAAAACAAAAAAAACAGTTTAGTCTGTGTTCTTGTAATGGTGAGTGCCTCTAACCTCTTGTCAAAAGAAGGTCAAAGTGGTAAAATTTAAGCTCTCAGTAGTATAGTGTAACAGTAATAGTAGTACTACTGCTACAACAATGTCAATGACCCAAGTGGCAGAACAATGGTTTGTTTTACTCCAAACTGACATCCACTATTCCTGTTTGAATAAATTGCAGCTGTAATAAAGTATTTACCAGATTTTTAATCATTTTTACCTGAATTTATAATGTAAATTATATCATCAAGTTGACCTAGTTGAACATTAATGATTGATTAAGCCAAAAAATTTCTTACATTTTTGTGGCTTTGTATCAGACTCGGTTAAGCTTAGTAAATTCTTTTTATTTCCAGTAATATTCTAGTTTTTTGTTATATTTTGTCTTTGTAGCCATTAATGACAAATCTAAATTTAATTATTCTCTTTATTGCACATTGGAAGTTCTTTTGTTTCTATTAGGTTGGTGCAAAAATAATGACGTAATAATGTTTTTTGACGTATTTTTTAACGTCAAAAACAACATTATTACGTCGTTATTTTTGCACCAACCTAATAGAATAATCTTTGAATATTTGAAATTAACAGACTGATCAAAATAAATTTTTAGTTTAAAAAAAGATATTATGACTATTATTATTTTCTTCTTCATTATTTTTATTCATTTATTAATCTCTAAGATAACAGTGAAAAGAACAGCAGGATGACCTAATGGATAAGAAAGAAGTGTTATCAGTTTCCTAGTTATACATCTGCTGCCTTAAATCTTACATTTTCAATCAGACCTTGACCCATAAATGTACATGCTCAACCCAGGAGAAAGCAATTGGTACAGTAAAATAATTTTGAAATTTAATGGGTAAATAAACATAACTGTTTAAGCTCTTAATGACATGATTTTATTATAATGTCTAAATCATTTTAGACAATTTTTTATATAGTTATGCAGGATAAATATTCATTACTAAAATTAAGTATTGCTATAACATTTAGTCAGGTATTATTAAAATATTTTATTTTCTACAGTTGCTATTTAATTAAATGAAGAAAAGAAAAGAATAAGTTATAGAAGTAAAAAAGAACAGAGCCATGACAACAAGAATAAATTTTAAAAAATCTCCCATTTCAAAATGCCATAATAACAAAAGATTAAGAAATATGTCTACAAAAATGTAAAAAATAAAGATGGCTGATGGATCTGATGCAAATTAACAAGTTCTCCAGTATTTTCTTCTTTAATATCACACTTGGAAATCAACAAAGAAATAATGTAAATATTAACATTTGAAATGTCAAAACTATGAGACATCCTGTAGTCATTTCAAATTCTAAGTAATTTCTATATATTTTCAAATATTAATTTAATCCAGATGTAAAATCTATCAAATTAGATAAACTGACTTATTAGTGAAAGTAACTCCTGATTTAGTGATATGAAAATTTCTGTTATATTCATATTTGTCATGGTACAGAAAAGTTAACACAAACACACACATACACAAAAAAAAATCTCCCTGCTATATATGAAGAGAAGGCTCTTTTTAATATTTAGAATATTTAACCTCTGCACTGTAGACATCAGGTATTTCCTGAATATTCTTTATTGAATAAAAGAATTATTGTTTTTATTTCTTTTGCTATTTAAACAAAATTATGTCTAATAGACATTTATTCTTCTATGTGCTGTGTCCCTTCAGGACGTTGATGATCATGGCTCTCCACAATTTCCTGTCCTTTATAGCTCTTAAGAAATTTTGTCAATACATCAGGAAGATTTTTTTTTCTTGTGTTAGGAAAAAATGAGCCTTATGATATAGTAATTATTCAACTTAATTTGTTTAAGATATTTTTAATGTTCTAGCAAATACCAAATAATTGTATTTGGTAAAACAAAACATAAAATTAAGGTGAAAATTCTGCCATCCATTTATTCAAATTTTCTAGGTAGGTTATATGTTGATTTCATCAGTCCCTCTTGCCTTCAGTCTGTTCTGTGAGTATCAAATTTTCCAAGCCCTCTTTCTTATGTGCCCTAGAAATTTCAACTGTTTCTGATTGTTGTTGCTCACATTTTTAGTCCATGGTATCCTCAGTATCCTCCTGTAGAACCACATTTCTATTGCTTCATTTGGAAAATTAGCATAACACAATTTTGCTATTCTATTCTTTCTCCATCATCTGGCATTGTGCCATGACAAGCAAAATTTTTAGTAAATATTAAGAATAAACAATTTTGAAAATTATCCAGAAGTCTTTGTTGCTTTTAAACAGTTTCATCAATGGAAATAGAAGCATCTGATCTAGCCACCTCCAACTCATTTTGAACAAAGACAGGAAATCCTTTTAAAAATTGATATCTCAATTTTATATGAAAGAAACGAGGAAAACGAGAAGAAAATTGTAAGAGCAGGAAAACTAAAAGGAAACAAAATGAAATAAAATTAATAATCTTTTTTAAAAAACAAAATATAAATAAAAATGTTAGACAAATTACAAAAATACAGAATTTAAAAAGAAATAAAAGAAAATAAATTATGATCTTTAGAATTGATCTTTGATCAAGATCTGTTCTCTTGAATCTGTACATATTTTTGATTTGCATGATAAAGTATATGTGTTCCAGACTATATTCTTTTCTTTAGACAGTGTAAAAATTTAATATAATTTCTATTTTGGAAACTTATCATATTTTACTTTTTATTAAGTTTGTCTTCAAACTTTTCATTTTTCTTTAATATAAAATTATTTAACTTTTGGATGACTATCAAAGTAGTATATATTTTTTTAGATAACAAGTTGGTAAATAAATAAGAATCTTCTGTTAGATTCGATTGACAAACATGTTCCTTGCCTAGATAACAATGTGAGATGCCAAATATTCATTATAACTCTGAGAATCAAATCTTAAGCATAAGATATACCAAAAATAACTGCAATAAGATTTAGTCATTATTTCACGAATTATTTGAACTAGCATCCTCATCTTTGATATTTTTTTCACTATGTTTCTGACAGTGTTGTGTCTCTCTGATCTTTATTTTATTTTCTTAACTTCTGAGAAAGTATGGACCACATGATTTAGATTTTTGTCTTTTGGTTAGTCCATACATCAGTTTTTTTTTTACAGTAGGGTTCACTCTGTACAAGGCCCAGGTGCCACTAGAGGTAGAGGATTACATTAAGGGTTAGTTTATATGGATAGGAGGGGAAGATAATGGTTGACTCTAGACCTGAACAGGTTAAGATTGTAGTGATTGGGGAAACATCCTCTTCGGTGTCTGTTCCACAGGGCAGTGGTTCACGGGAAGAAGCTGCCTGAGTGGAACTTACTTCATGCTGATGGAATACAGAGGGAATGTGGGTGGTTTGCAACTATGTAAGTGGCATGGCAAATCCTAGCTGTGAAGGTTAGACCTGGCAGAAGCAAGAAATGTAGTTCATCCGAACACTTTCCATGGTAGAGCAGTGAGAGACTTGCTACATCCTGCCTGTGAGAAAGAGGTTGGAGTGTGGAAAATAATTCTTCTTCAACAAAGGTTCAGAGATGATTTTGAACTTTATCAAGACTGGTAAATGAGGTCTGTGCATCTTCTGCCCAAATATGCTAACAGTACTCCTTTTTTTGGCCTGATCTGGCACTTATAAAGGTAGAGGATAGCATGAGGAGTCAGGTATTTACTGGAGCAGTACAGGGGGCCAATCATTTCACCCACATCTTTAGTGATGGATCCTATATAGGAGTTCCACTTGAGATCAGGTCTGTGTTTGAGTCTCAGTATCCTCTCAAGGCACAAGGCCTCCTCAAGGGGACATCTGTTCATCATGACTTGTGGTAGTTCAGAGTCTGATCAGCATTGCATTCAATGCCTCTAAGACCAGTTTGGTCTGATCAGCATTGAATGTAACCAGCCAGTTTTTCCCCCAGATGAGAAATTAGTATTAAATCAAAAGAAAGTTCAGATGCCAATCTTTGATCATCAAGAGTTTTAGAGGAGCACTTGTATATCATTGTATCATTGGCATAGATATTTACTAATGATCAGGGTATATTCTTAGGTAGATCATTTATGTAACTCAGAAAGAGGGTTGGTCCAGGAAGTGACTCCCGGGGGATGCCTGCATTGACCACCAGGCCCTCAGAGGACTAGCTGTTAATAACTATCTTCAGAGATCTACCTGTTAGTAAGGATTTTATAATAGAGAAAACCCTTCCAGTGATTCCATAACTGGAGAACTTGTGTAACAAGCCTTTGTCAAAAGCCTTCAAAATATCTAATGCTATGGTCCTTGCAGTATGTGTGCCATCAAGGGCCCCACTAATTCTGTTTGTAATGGGAGTTAGGATGTCAACAGTGAATCGGGCTGATCAAAACCCTTTTTGCTCATCACACAAGAGGTTGTTCCTGTCTAGATGTTCGATGACCTTCTTGCTAAATAACTTTGCTAGGATTGCGGGATAATTCTGGGTTGATATTCTTTAGGATGACCAAGAAAAATTATTCTCCAAATGAATGCTAATGCTTTTCAAGAAATTTTCATATGTAAATAAAATTTGAATACTTAACTTTTACTTACATAAATGACAAAGATTATTTATGTTTCAGTTAATTAAGATCTATATAGTTATTCCAAGTCTTATAACTAACAACCCCATAAAAAATTTATATAGTTTTGTCCTATGTCAAGGTTGAAAATAGGTGTAACAGATTTGTGAGGCGGTTTGCACAAGAGCTCACACACCCACTTTTTCTATGTCAACCATCAGTGACAAAACTTTTTGTCATAGTAACTAATCTAATAATGAGACAGAATAAAAAGAAAAATGGATTCATGCCTTTAGATTAGTGTAAAGTAGGTATAAGCACTCAATTCCATTTTCTGTAATAATAACATAAACCACCTTACATTCCTTGAAATGTGGTTATACAATGACTCAACAAATACACAAGACTTATAGAAAGTAATTGTGCTGAAAAAGACTTGTCAGAGGTTTATATAGCCAGTTCCTGGTTGGAAATTAAGACAAATTTATAGTTATTATAATATGTTAAAATGGCAAAATTACCAGAAATTTTTTTAAAAAACTTTGTCTCTTTTAGATTTTAAAGATTATTTAATTTGGTGTGGTATAAAGTATTTGTATAAAGTGTTTCCTAAATATCTTAGCTATGATCCTGAACACAATATTTTAGGTTCTGATGACCATCAAAACAGAAACAGAATTTCAGTTCATTTTTTTATATTTCTTCTCACAGTATGTCAATCATCCAAAATAGCAATACCAGAAGTGAGTAAGAAAGAAAAAAAAAATAGCATAACAGAATGATTGCATCTGAACAGAATGAAATACATCCAGAGTTTGTATGCATTTATTGATGGTTAATTCTTCAAAATTATTTTCCTGTTCCAGACTTTCAGTTATACTTTATATTCCAAGATTGTAATGCAAATATATTTGCATTGATTTTAAAACTGTTTTTCTTATTTTTTCTTTTAATTCATTCAAAAACCTTCATTTGGAAAACAATCATTTGTTTACTTACCCTAGAGTCATATGACAAAAACTAAATAGAGCTCAATATCTTTATAAATGATGATAACAAATGCTTAAAATATTGATATGATTTTTTAAGTTTTAAATTTTTTATAAGAACAGACTGTAGTAGGAATAAATAGCTAACAATTTATCCAAGGTGCAAACTGCTAGTATCCTATAGTGAATCTTGTCGACTGATAAATTGACACCATCAATCTTCTAGTTATGGCAAGAAAAATGAATACTCTAAATAGCCTCCCCACCATTGATAATAGACACATAGACAGATAGTTGTAGTTTACATAGCAACTTTCAATCACCTAAATCCATCCCACCATGCCAATCATTATTGATCATTGATCATTATTGATTGGGATGAGTCATTTGATTGAATGATATTGGTTCTATCAATTCTTTGTTCTGTCTAACCAATCCTTTGATCATCAATAACATAAATGCATCCACATTTGTAAAGTCATGCAGATGGAAACATTGATAGCTTTTTACTAAATGTGCCATATTTTTAGTTCCATAATTTCTACAATTTATTTACATACCACGTAAGAAATAGAATGATGGTTATCATTTCAGAAAAGAGAAAACTGAAAAGTGAGTTAAATTTCTAATTGAGATTATTTATATTGCTATTACCTTGGAAAATATAAAGCCCATTCTTCTTGCAATGTTATATAGCCAGTCATCTCGACCTTTTTTTTTGTCACTGGCATGCCAGTGTACATTCTCTTATAATTATGTGCCTAGGAAAATATCTGCTATAACCAGTGTTAGCACTGGCAAACAGAGGGCTGTTATATTCTTCCATGAGTATCCATCAGAATGAAATGAAGAACAAGTACATCTTATACACCAAGTTCCTATTGCTCCACAAATGTGATGGGCTTACAGCCATATCACGTTGAAACAGCAGCTCTCACATGATTGCCAGTTAAGCAATGTTGAGCCTAGACAGTACCTAAATAGGTGACTACTTGAGAATACTAGGTGCTATAAACTTGGATGTGTTGCTGGTGTAATGGATAACAACTCAGAATTGAAAATTGGAGAGCTGTGTTCCAGTTTCAGCTGGATTCATTATAATCACTTATGAGCAAATAAACTTGGGAAAGGTATGGATCCACCTCATATCCTTCCAACTATGAATTTTGGGGACTTATAAACTTAATGTCTCAGTATATTTTTTTACCAGAGCTCATATTTCAGTTTTTTTGTTGTTATTGCTATTCTCTAGCACTCTGTATTACTGGTTCCCATATGGTATTCATTTCTATGTTTGGCTGGCTAAGGAGATTTTCATGGCCTAGTAGCATATGTGCTGATTCCTTAAGTTTTCATATTTTCCGGTGATGTTCTCTGCCTATTATTTCAACCTCATTTCACAGTGTGTGTGGGGGGGGGATTTCCCTTTTCCTTCCATTTCTGGTCAGCAATGCCTGATTTTTCTAGTTCTTAGTCATATTCTCCTCTATAGGGAGGGTCTTACTCAGAAGAGGTGTTTGTGAAGTGTTGAACCACTTCTGAAGGTTGTCCTGATATTATATAAACCATAAATCTTTTGTATTTTTTCCAATAATCCTTTCATATAGGTAGACTGAATCTGTTTTCTGAGTGTTGTTTTCTTCTTGTACCCTTCTATCCCAGTTTGTGGGAGCTGCTGCCATATACCCAGGAGAGTTGTTACATTATAGGGTATTGCTTATAATGAGCATTTATTGATCATCTTGGTCATCACTTATGACTTTTGCTTGATGTTATAAGCAGCAGATGTACCCTTTCTTTATACTGTATGGCTAGTGGGAGTTGAAGTTGAGGTATTGTCCAGTGAATGTTGGTTTGTGGTATATTGATGTCTTGAACACATGCTCTATTCAAGATATTAGTGCATCTAGGAATGTGAATTTGTTGTTATTTTCTCTCTCCATTTGAACTGTATCAGTGATCTTATAGAGTTCACATGGTCCAGTAGTAGCTGGATCTCTTCCTGGTGTGGCCAGAGTATGAAGGTGTCATCTACATATCTCAGCCATAGAGCTGGCTTTAGTGATGTGGATTGTAATGCCATTTCTTCAAACAATTCCAGGTATATGTTTGTTATTGTTGGTGATAATGTCAAGCCCATTGCTAAGCCTTCATCCAGTCAATATATGTCTGATCCCATTCTGAAGTGTGTTGTTTTTGTACAGAAAGTCAGCATTCTATTGGTATACTGATCCATTCTCCTAGGGATGAATCTGAGGACAATCTTTCCCTGACTACTGATAGTGACTCCTCTGTAGGTACATGGTGAACAAACTTACCACATCCAGGCTCACCATCTGGTTGAATTGGATGGGAGCATTTCTGATTATTTCTACAAAGTGGATGAAGTTTCAGACATATGAAGGTATATATATATTTCCTATTAATGGGTTAATTATATCTACAAGGAAGTGACTCAGAGGGGAGCACACATTGCCTTGGCAGCTAATAATTGGCCTTTGTGAATTTGGTGGAGACCATATATGTGAGGTAGGTTGGTGTAATGCTGTGACAACTACCTGTATGTCTTAGGTGGGAATGGTCATTGTTCTTGATTAGGATCTGCGACAGTTTTTATTCTGTTTTCATTGTTGGATCTTTCTTTACTGTACCTACCATTTTTATTGAGATCTTCCAGTTTTACTGTATATTCTGGTGATGAGGTTTCATCAATTTACAGTTAAGTTGGTTAGATATAACTGTAAATTCTATGCTAACAGTTTCTTTTCTCACACTTCTCACTTGTGGAAGTCGCTTCTGGCTCCATCCAACTTATAATCATAAAAAATATAAATGCAGTGTCAATTGCTATCTGATTAATCTTCTTTTGTTCTTGTTCCTTAGCGATATTTCTGTTTTGAGCTCTTCCACACCTAGAACCCCTTGTGTCTGAGTGGCTTTACTGCCTTGCTTGGGCTGAAATCAATACAATATATAAGAATAAAAACAAGAGGAAAACTTAACTTAGCCAATGAATTGCATCTTCTTATGAACTTTATCAATGACTTCATCATTTAATTTGATAAAGTCCATCAGGGGACAAAACGTACCAGCTAAGATAAGTTTTCCTTGTCGTTATTCATATTGTCCTTTTACAGATTTTAGTTATATATGAAACTTTACACACACCTATCTGGTGAGTATTTTCAAAGAGATCTAATAGAAACATGCACTCCTGTTTACTTAGATTAAACATGAAACTTGACCTTTTAATGTGAATACAGAAATAACTTTTGAATCATGATTTAAAGCTCTCAACGGTAGGTAACATTTAAAATGAATTATCTTTGAGGCTCACATAAAAGAGTTCAAATTGTTTTGAAAAATGCATTTACAATCATTACCAAGCTCAGATTATGGTAGCTTATTGATAATTGATGACAGTTGTTACTTAACTTATAGTACTTGAAGATATAAATTTGATCTCTTTCTCTGTACTGTAAATATTCTAGATAGGAATAAGATTTTTTTTAGTAAGATGTCTGTATAGAATTGAGATTAATTTGTAGTCAAGGTGGAAAATGGATAAAGATAAATCCCATGCAAATGACGATTCTTCAAAATATGATTGTTTGACCTGAAATCTAACTTTTAAGCAATTCTAATCTAACTACAAAGAGTAACTAAAAAACCTTACTGCTAAAGTCTATATTCACATTTAAAATATCCTAATAGATTCTGATTTTTATATACAGAATATTGTATTTTTAATGTGTATTCTGTATTAATCACTGATCAAATGTGAAGCAGTTTGAGAAATTAAAAAATTATCATGAAACTGAATGAAAAAATAGCTTACGTATAATTTTGTGATAAATAAGATGAATATAAAATAATATTATCATGAAAATTTTGATATTAACATTAATATGAAAATTTAATTAGAAACAAAGAAAAGAGTGTTGAACTGCTACATAATATCAATCCTCATATACAGAAATGAATGCTGGACAATTTCCTTACAGATGAAAAGGAGACATGAAGCAACAAAGATGAGGTTCTGAGAATACCATGGATAGACTGTGTGTGCAATGAGCAAGTTTTAAGGAAAATGGAAACAAAAAGAACACTTGTATTTAGAATAATAAAGAGACAGCTGAAATTTCTGGGATCCATAATGGAGAAGAAGGGCTTGTAGAATTTAACTCACAGGACATAATGAAGGAAAGAGAGGCAAAGAGAAAGTAGCCCACCTAATAAACTTTCATAAATGGGTGACAGAACAGAGACTGGGAGAGATAGTAAAGGGATCAACATTGCTTAGAAAGACAAAGGATAGAAAGATGTGGAGAGTCATGATCATCCATTTTCTAAAGGGACATGACACATAAAAGGAGAATAATGTATCCTGGTCAAGATATGAATATAATTTAAGCCATTAATGACAGTTAACACATAAAGAAAAAGAGTTATGTGTCTCTGATAGTGCCAAGTGTAATTCACTGTTGGTCTCGATTGAAAATCTATTGTTTTTTGTTTACGTAGGACTAAGGCAGAAAATGATGAGAAAACTAGTTTAGAACACTTATTACTTCCACTTTCTGTTAAGTTTGCCAAAAAAATTAGGAATAACTTGTAAAACATTTATGTTGGAAATATAAATTTTAGTTAGAGTTTAGGGCAGTGATTCTCAACCACCCTACTGCAGCAAACTAGTATGTCACAAAATATTGTCACAGCATATATGTGTGTGTGCATGTGTGGAAGGAGTAATGATACAGTGTTAGTATCTGAATAAATATTAAACTTTTTTAGTTCAAATAGTTCAAATAATAAGACCATACTCAACTGAAGAAGAAATGAGTGTGCTTATCACATATTCAACCAAACATTGAAGAAATCACAACCCCCCACCCCCCAAAAAAACATCAGACACAGTAAATAAGTTGCACAAATAGTTGAAAAGAAACATAATAAAGTATTAGGTTGGTGCAAAAATAATGACGTAATAATGTAATTTTTTGACGTTAAAAAATACATCAAAAACGACATTATTACGTCATTATTTTTGCACCAACCTAATAAGTTCATATTTGTGCATGTATTATTTTTTTAAATCTATGGTTTTTATTTCATAACTTAAATGTTATACCCTTTAAAAATTTTGCTAAGTGTGCCATGATAGTTTCATTTGCTTCTAGGTATGCTATTGCTTAAAAAGTTTGAGAAACACTGGTTTTTGATATGCATTTTTTTCCATTTTTTTAAAAGCTAATTCTGCACACAGAGGAATATATTTCTAGAATATTAATTGGTGAATCATCAAAACTGGGAGAAATAAATAATAGATCATTAGGTATATTTTCTAAAATTGTTTTTCTTTTCTTTTTTTTTAAAAACATTTCACCCCAACCAAGGAGGAAATGCCAATAGTGCACAGGGGGTTAAAGAGAGTGAGAGTATAGGAGGGACCGAAGAGAAAGGAAGCTGAATGGAGTTCAAGAAGATAAAAGTTGGTGATTGATGTTGCATTTAAATTTTTGAAGATTGTAGTTGTCAGGGAAACAAGGAAACAGAAGGGAGTTCTACAGGCAGGAAGTGTGAGAAAAGAAAATTTGGAGTAGAAGCGGCAGTTACATTTACCTAAGTCAACAGTAAAAGGGAGGGACCTAGATGCCAATCTAGTAACACTTAAACTCACATAGTCCGGACACCAGGGAAAAAAAGTTCTCAGAGCAGTAGCCATGAAAATATTTGTTGAAAAGACAGACAGATGCCATGTCACATTGGTGAGAAAGTGTTTGAAGTCAAGATCGATTACATTGCAGATCCTTCTTTGAATCTTGTCAAGAACCTCAGGATGAATAGCAGAAGCACCAAACCAGATATGGCAACAGTGTTCAATGCATTAATGAATGGTAGATTTGTAAATGTGCAAGATGGACTCTGACAAAAAAATCTTCTGGCATGACACAGTGACCTAACTTTCCTTGCGGTAGATGCAACTATTGATTTGATGTAGGCATTCCACTTCAAGCCAGTTGAAGAACACGAGGCCAAAAAGGTGTAGTGTGTTGCTTTCCATGTGCCTAGCATCAGCCATACTAATGGCAGGCAGGAAAGTTTCTCTATGGTGGTTAAATGAGAGCATTTTGTTCTGGATGCATTCAAATTTATGAGCCATTTAAGAGCAGCAGCCAGGTTGACTTTGACAACTGTGATGTATTTGCTATTGAGACAGGAGTAAATGGTAGTTTCATCAGCATAGATGTCTACTTAGGAAGTGATGACATCAGTGAGATCATTGATAGAGATCTGAAACAGTGAAGGACCCAGGATAGAGCTTTGGGAGACACCTACATTTGTGTGAAAGGATCTGGAAGTGAGCCCATTCAAAACAACCTTCATTTCATAATTTGATAGGAACAACTGGATTAAATCAAATGCACATCCAGTAATACCATAGCCCCGGAGCTTACATAGAAGACCAGCATGCCAAACCCTGTCAAATGCCTTCGAGATATCTACAGACACAGCTTGAGCTTCGCTGTTATCATCAAGAGCTTGATATACATATTCAGTGATGACATCAGTAGTAGATCTGGCAAAACAGAAGCCATATTGTTTGTCAGAGAATAGATGATGAGAGGTAAGATGCCAGCATTGATTAAAGCCTTAAATACTTTGCCAAAAAGCAGTAGGAGACTAATAGGGCAACAGTTAGAGGGGTCAGAAGATTCTCTAGATTTCTTAAAAACAGGAACTACAAAGGAGGACTTCCAACAAGTAGGAAAGCAGGAAGCAGCAAGGCAATATTTGTAGAGTTTTAGAGAACTGGAGTCAGCTCAGGAGTACATTTCTTTAGGATGACAGCTAGGATCCCATCACCTCTGCTTGCGTTATTGGAGTCTAATTTGGAAATAGTGTCCGAGACCTTTGATGGATTTATGCACATATTAGTAGAGCCTCTGTTCTAGAAGGGAAATCAGGTGTGGGTGCTCCAATTGAGTCGAGTGATGAGTTGGAAGAGAATTTCCAAGCAAAGCATTCAGCCTTATCAGCTGAGGATGTTAGGACTTCGAGTTGATTTAATAGAAGAGGGATTGAAGATTTGCTGCAGTTGAGCACATTCTTGCAGAGTTGCCAATAATCTTGAGAATTGAACTTGCAAGATGCTATATGTTGTTTCATTTTATCAGGAAACAGTAACTTTGTTTCTTTGAGGACACACTTGCACTTGTTATGAGCAGAGATAATAGATGTCCATTGCAATCAGACATGTCACTCTGGTATAGCCAGAAGAAGTGATTCCTGCGGCCTATAGTGTCTGTTCATTCAGGTGAGAAGCAAGGAGATGAATGCAGTTTAACTTGGTATTTCCTTGCTGGGATGAAAGCATTGATGACAATTTTCACCCAGGAAGAGCTATCACATGCACATTTATGAACAGGAGAACTACATTCCAGGGGAAGTCACAAAGGGAGCCATGGAATGAGTCACAATCCACACATTGACAACAGAAAGACATTCTGTTGGTAGGAGGTTCTTGGCTGGTAGAGGAGTAGAAAGAGATGTTTACAGATATTACTGCATGATCAGAGTTACCAAGAGGGCAGAGTTGCAAAGTACAACATGAGTCCAGGATAGAGGTAAAAAAAAAAAAAAAGATCTAAAAGAGAAGTGTGTCCATCAGGATTACTGGGGGAAGTTCACTTGTGTGAGCGATTGAGAAATTAAGGGTCTGGATTCCAGTGGGGTTAGTGACAGTGTTTAAGCCACCTGGCATGGTGGGCATTAAAGTCACTGAACACAAATATATTTGCAGATGGCTGTAGGAAAATGGCCTTGTCTATATTATCAGACATACCATCTAGTACACAACAGTAATGAGAAGGGGAACTGTAGAGAAAGAAGAAATAGCTGACCGAGTTAAGTAGAGACAGACGGAGACACGTCTTTATGTAAAGCCAGGTATGCACAAGTTTTAACTGATTGCTAGTGAGCTCTTTTTATTACAAAAATGTAAAAAAGAAGGAATTGAAGAATTTCCATCAGGTGTAGAGTTATTTAGAGTTCAGTCAGTTATGGGCCATGTGTGATACATGCGTAGGCAATCATGTATCTTTCGATACATGACTAATGAAGCAGATTTCCCCCCACAGTCAGTTGCCATTTCTTTCTTTGGTAGACCAGTTGCCATCCAAGGCTATAGAATCCGGTCTGTCCTGCTATTTACCCATAGCTGGAGGGAGAAGAAGAGGATTCATACATTTCCCAAGGGTATTAGCACATAAGTGAATGTAATGGATTTGACTGGAATTCAAACTCGGCTCTCCAATTCCTCAATCTGAGCCGCTATCCACTGTGCCTCCTATGTAGAATTTTCTCATGAATTACAAGTATTTTAACTCCATTAACATTTGTTCTGTTTTATCAAAATTTTCTTCAACATAGTTTAATATTTGGCAATTATTTCCTTATAATTTCTTTTATTAGTGAATCTGAAATCAATTTCTCAGTGCTATTGTAATTAAATTTAGAAGAGGATTTAAACTTTTTTTTAAATTAATTTATTCAGTGCTCAGACAGCTTTTAATATTGAACTGAAATATATTTCCTTGGTTGATTATTTAAATGTAACATATCTGGTTGAATGCTCATATTTAGCATCTTTCAATACCCAGATGTTCAAATTTATTCTTTTTTTAATAACTGGGCATTCAAATTTAGCATCTTTCCAGACAGCATTTAACATTTTCATGGTTTAATATAGAAATTTAATATATTCATATTGGTGAATAGTAAATATTTAACATCTTTCACCGCCAGCATATTGGAATCTATAATCTTTTTTTAAAACTCAGGCAACTTTTAGCTCCACCTGCTTCATGGAGAGTAACAGTCTATCTCATTCAGAGGGATAGAAATGAAATTTCTTTGAAATTCAAAATATTATAAAATCTTTAATTTAGAATTTGACACTATTCTAATTTCAGATAGCAAAATGACAATGTTCATTAAGGTGAATTTAAATTGATAATTTAGTATGGGCAAAAAAGAAGAAAAAGCATACTGCCTAAAAAGGTTAAATCTGAAATGAAATTTTGCCCTACAAATATGTCTGACTACCTAAAAGCATGTGGAGAAAATTTGATTTGTATTCTCTATTTTTCACTTTTAGAATTATAACAACCTCATTTTGAAACAAAATCCATTGTTGGGCCAAAAGTTTTGCTGAAAAGCTTAACTCAATTCTCAAAATCTAACCAAACAACAAAAAATCATATTTTTCTTTTGGGAGAGATTCTTGGTTGGGTTAAGAATTTTTCAGCCTCTTCTTATATACATTCTATAGATCTTACTTCAATAAAATTATTGTAGCAATTAGTCATAATAATGAAAACTTCACAGGTTCTTTAAGTTACTGTCATACACCAAAAGAACAATAGAAAGTAAATTAACTGCCAGAAAAGACTTCCTTAGTTTTACTTTCAATATGAAATTATGTCACACAAAACATTTAACTGGTATCAAATTTTATTAGTAAGAGACTGAATGAAGAAAAAGTGTTGAAGCTGGTCTTGAAAACGTGTTAATAACCAATGTATTTTGCAAGAGTCTAGTATGATCAGAATACTTTAATAATTTTTATGGAAGGATTATTGTAGAAATATTGAAAATATGATGTTCTAGGTACAGAGGTCAAAATGCACCATTAATGGATTATACACACTATAAGTATCAGCCAAGGTTTTAATATAAATGCAAACTCAAAGTTTAAAAGACTAATTTTTAGTTTTTAACAAATCTTTGAAGTATCTGAATACACTGTGTCGAACGAATGTTTGCATGCTATTCACTAAGACAGAGAATATTACTTTCATAAGTGGAATAGTTCATCTTTGATTGTTCCTAACCTACAGTTTTTCTTATTTGTTATTCTATCAAAAATATGCAACCATTCACTATGTTATTTTTATCTTGTCTTTATATTAGGTTGGTGCAAAAATAATGATGTAATAATGTAAAAAATACGTCAAAAAACGACATTATTACGTCATTATTTTTGCACCAACCTAATATTTTTTGCAATAAAATTTCTAATTGTTTTTCATCAGTTGATTTCTCTTTATTTAGACACTCATCATAGTACATGAGCATGTGTGTTTGTTTTTGATGCATTTCAAACAGGATTTTTTAAAAAATGGAACAGAATACTTGGTTTTATTTTTAATGTTTATGGGAAAGGCATTTCTTCAATTCACCTGATGTCTTTTAAGCATAAGAATCAAAAATATTTTGCAAACAAAGAATTCCATTTAAATACAGAAAATACTTTTACACTATTTACATTGTTTGGAGTGTTATCCTCATTTTTGTTGCTATATTCACAACGTTTCAGCTGTTGTATGCTCCAGCCTTCTTTGGGTGATTGGAATTTCAAAATGAACCCTTTATTTTATCCACTGGGGTAGATTGTTTTAGTTCAACGTGCCATGCCTCTTCCAGGTGTCTCAGCGCCAGTTATCTCCCTTTAACTTAACTTTCCAAGTTTTTGTTTTGATACGGAGATATCCGGAAGGATCATGGTACATGGAACTAGAACAATCTACCCTGGTGGATGAAATAAAAGGCTCAGTTTGAAATTCCAAACACCTGAAGAAGGCTGCAGCATACAATGGCTGAAATGTTGTGAATATGGCAACAAAGATGAGGACAACAATCAGAACAATGTAAATAGCATAAATAATTACAATACCTCATCTCAGAAATATAGACAGAAAAATACCTTGCTTTATTGTACTACAGAGGTTAGAAACAAAATGCCATTATTTCAGAAGATTGATTTTAATTGTGAACTAAGTATATAAAATCTTTCATGCATTTACACTGCACACTATAAAGAAGAAGAATTTTGAAAAAAAAATGACATATTTCAGATATGAATTTTTCTAATACATATGTAAATATTCTTGAAATTCTTTGAGCAAGACATATTTTCACAGGGTGTTTTTTCCCATTTTTCGTATTCATCAACTAGATGCCTGCAAAAGGAGAAAAAGCTTTTTTTTATTTCCATGTTACTATTAATTTCCTGTCTCCATCATCTGTAACACTGCATTAATGACTAGTTTGATTTTAAGAGATTTTTATTTGGAAACAGATCAAGACAATGCCAAGTTTTGCATTTATATTCAAGAAGATTCAATCATAATTCACTATCATCTGACAGTCTCCCATTTTTTGACTTTCCATTTACTATTGTTCCTAAAACTTATTCTATATTATTCAGATGTATCCTGCCCTACTAAATGATTATGTTCTTATGGCCACATAATTCATATCATAGATATAGAATGACTTAATTTTTTTCTGATCTTTAGCAAACCAAAAAAAAATCTCGACCCTGATATAGGAAATGACTTTCTTGAAATATAAAATACCTGGTTCTTTTACATCAAAATTGTTATATGACGAGGCAGACTAGGTTATAGTCAAGGGATATTTACCATCCAAAATGACTCTTCTAATATATTTCTACCAGATCCAGTCAGCCTGAGAACAACTTATAGCCAATGATTTCTCTCAATGTATTATTCTAGAAATACCCATTTTTCTCTGTGTGATTATTTGAAGCAAATTCAGTTGGTGTTTAATTTGAAGTGATAATTACTTTTTATCATATATTTTTTTTATGCACACAGAAAGTAAAGGTTGAAATGTTCCTTCTCAGTAGAGAATCAAATGACAGTGAAAAGATAGTAAGGTTGCAAAATGAAGCTTTGAAAATTTACTATTTTTGAAAATAGTTACTTACAAGCATAAAGAGCAAAACCTTCTTTAGCAGAATAAACTTTAAAAATTGCCTCTTCCCAAATCTGGTGTGTAATTCTTACAAATAAAAACCTGAAACAACTTATGGTTAATTTTTTTTTTTTTAATTTAATACATTGATTTGCAAGTGAGAATTATTGCTGAACATAAAACTTTCCCAGAAGCAACAACATTTTCCCAAAAATCACTGCATGCATTAAAAATATAGAACACAGGCCCTTCCTTTATCATTAATTTTGAATTCCTCTTCTTTTATCATTATTTTTGTAAATATATAAAATTATTTTCACTCATACTGAATGAAAATAATTTTATATATTTACAAAAATAATATACACACAATGAAATAAAATAAATAACATTTTACAATATTCGCCATATTTAATTGCTCATTACTTGGAAAGCTAGTTGCTTGAGTAGAAAATAAAAATGTTAAATGCTTTATAGAGGAAATACTGATTGAATTTTAATAATCATACAGATGATTTATGAGAACTATTATTATTTTGAAAGAGAGAAAACCAGCTGTAGAAGAAGGGTTAACTTGTTTATCTTTTTCACTGTAATATCAATAGATCTTTTGATCAATGATAGTATATTATAACAAATATTTAAAACTATTGGAGCTTGATCCAGCATTCAACTCTCATGGAATCCATGAAGATTTTTTTTAGAAGATAACATTTACTAAACTTTCACATGCTTGGGCATGATAGCCATTCTATAAAAAGATCCATAGATTTATTCATGTGTGCAATTTTTAAAAATCTTTTTTATATTTTAAAACAGTTTTGTCCATAGTTGCTGTCTTTGATTAAAATTTTTCTATACTTAAGATATGATGTGAATTTTCTTTTTACACATTTGTTGCATTGGGTAATCTTCCAGTTTTCATGGCAGGCATTTGGTGACCATAATTGACTGACTGATTTAAGGTGATGTCATATATTATAATATATTAATTAATACAAAATGATTTCCTAAATATTTTGCAACAACCATGTCATTGTTAACTTTACTTTTGTTATAGAATAGTATATATGGTCATTAAAATTAAATTTTGAGTTAAATAAAACATCCAAATCCTTTTCTTTCATATATATTTTCAGATTTGACCCTAAAAATGTGTACACATTTTTAGAATTTACTTTTTTTGATGTGTAATCTTACTTATCATAAAACGCAGACGTGTGTGTGTGTGTGTACGTTTATATATTGGGTCAGATTTCCTACATTTTTCAACCGATTTCAACAAAACTTCACAGGACTATGTAAAATTACCTTGCAGTGGTTCTGACAGTGCCAAAAATTGGAAAAACACAATTGTTTTTGCATGAAATCAATTTGAAAACATGATTAAGAGGCATCACGAGAATGAAAGGGGGACAACTCATATCGAGTTATATTTATTATAAAACCCAGGTTGGTTGTGCGTGTTCATTTATATATGGGATTGGATTTCCTACATTTTTCAACCGATTTCAACAAAACTTCACTTTTTTTTTTTTTGGCAGGTAGTGTTTCTTATTGTCTTGCACACTTTTTCTTTATTTTTACATTCAGAATGCTTTAAAAATTCCATTTACAAGACAATTGTTTATAATAAAATTCTATTCAATCGGTAGACTCATAACGATTGAAAACAATGTTTTTGCTTGAGTTTGGGTTTGACGAATTCGTAAAAAACAAAATAAAAAAAAATAAAACTAATTAAGATATGCATGTCCGTCAACCTTAAACAGTAATCTTTGTCAATTTTATTTTTCAGTCTTTATGATGGTCGATACTTGATCTATCTCTTACTGTTACATCTCCGGGCAATGCCGGGCTCTACTGCTAGTATTTTATATTTTTCAATGTTATCTTTTAGCAGCCACTTACATTTCCACAAATGCAAACAAGTCAGGTCTTTTTTAATAGAACATATTTCAAAAATTTACAATCAGTTTATCATCATCTATGAACAATTTAATATTATAAGTTATTGTTTCTGAGATCATTTATAAAAAGTAAAACAAGATTGATCTCAATATCGAACCTTTCATAATTGACAAAACATTCATCTGTTGATATTGGAACTCCAATTTTTACTTTCCTTGTTCTGTTCTCCAGATAATTCTTGATAATATTTAACATTTTTTTTTACTAAATTCAATAGTCTCAAGTTTTACAAAAAGACTAAAATGCAGGACATTATCAAATATTTTAGTAAAAAAAAAAAAAAAAAAAAAAAAAAAAATGAACACGATTTCCTTCATATAAATATTTGTTAACTTTCTTAACAGTTTCAAATAAATTTGATTAAAAAGATTAACTCTTTAAGAATCTGTTTTGATTTGCATTAATTATAGGATTCCCATGGTCAAGTAAGTATTCTCTTAAAAAGGTTTCAAACAAAGTACTAAAGTGAGGGATACTGGCCTATAATTTTATGATCACTATACAGAATATTTGTTGTGTGTAGGTGTAATAGCACTCTTTTATATTTTTGGTAAGCATTCTTGATCTATACAAGTATTAAATCATTTTGTGAGAGAAGTAATGAAGTTTTTACATTTTATCAAATACTTCATCAACTTGGGTGTATATTATCTGGGCCAATAGATTTACATCCATTTTGTTTTCCAAGCATTTTCTTTTTTACTTTATTTTAAATTTATGGCTTTCCAGTTTTTAAAGGAAACACTTTAACTAGCAATTGGGTTTATATAAAACTGATGAAGAGAACTGTTGTTGGGATCAATAATATTGAATTGCATAATGAGTATGATGTGGGGTGATTTTCCTGGTTACTCAAGAATGAGTAACATCATAAGAACAAATTATCAAATGGTAATCAGGTAGAAACACAGAGTGACAAAAGGAAGAGTTAATAGTACTACTCTACCATGAAAATCTAGGTTAGAAGTACTAGAGAAAATCACTTGAAAAACTTTGATCGACATTTTTATGTATCTGATTAAAGAAACATATATAAACTTTCAGTGTTATTTAATGCCAGCAGTAAAATAAATAAAACCAGTTCAGGTGTGGAACTTTGTGCATGCAATATGAAATATACATGAGCTACCTGATGTTGTATGATCAATAGAAGTTTCACCTTGCAGTAAAAAATGGAGCCATTATAAATAAGGTTTGCTTGTTAAGGCAACAAGATCAGCAACAAAATTTATTGTTACAGATGTTTATATTCAAAGAAGAAATAAAAACAAAAGCAACTTCTGTGTTTTTTTCATGGATACAATAGTGATAATAAGTATAATTTATAATATAGAAGAATAAATATTATAAAAAAAGATATTTCTTTAAATATCATAAGAGAAAGAATTTATTATTGCATGAAAAATTATTTTTCTTTACTGTTTTCATTTTTAGCAAAAATATTCTAACGACTAAATATTTATAACAAAGAAGAAATAACTGAGCAATTTATGTATTTAAAAATGATTTAGGAGATTTAAATAATTTTAATAAAAGTTTTACAGATGAACAACCCCATCAAAATAACAGTGATTTATTTGAATCTACTCAGGAACTCAAGTGGTAGATTTTAGTCATCCTACTACTAAGTTATTGCCAACTTTCTGGAATTAACTACAGATGCTCTCATTTATTACAACCAAATAGTGAATTTGGATGTTGTTCATCAAGGTTCCACCTAATGTGACCTATCATGTAATTGGTGAGAAATTGGAGTCTTACCCATCTCCTTGGGGAATGCGCCAGCATCCCAATGGACAATGTGCAAACATTTTTTCAAATGAAATCTGACATAGCAGCAGGAAGAAGATATATCCATGGGATTGCCATTACATTTAATGATAGTAAACATACAAGAAAAACTTTGAACATATAGATTTAAGAAGCCAATCATTTGATTGAGATATGTAGATAAGAAGTCCATATTCACAATGAAAATATACAACTGTTGAACCATGTGAATTTAATAAGTTCATCAATACACTGGAAAAGGACAATATGCTTTGATTTTTTTTTAGCAGTTCAGTGATGGATTCCACTTTTAATATTTTGTATTTTCTACAAGATCCTATAATTCTTGTAAATATGAGTAAAAGACTAAGCAGAGACTTCAAGAAAAAATATTTAAGTGGTAGGAGGAAAAGAGGTATAGACAAAGCAAAGAAGGCTGATACAGAAAAGGACAAATGCTTGTTAAACAAGTATTTCAGTAAATCTATTTTTGAAAATAAAGAACAAGCGGAGTCACAACACAAAGAAGATGAAACTGAAGAAAGTCAGCTTGAAGAAATTACACATGACAAAATGGAAATTTATTTATTGAAAGCACTGGATTTTACAAACAAGGAAACTTATTTGTTGATACAAATACTGATATATTTGAAGTAAGGAAGAAGTAAAGTTCAGAATCAACCAGTTTTATAGAATTAATAGATAATCCTTCAGACTGGCCAGAAATGGTAAGTCAGAGTGTCAGGAATTATGCAGTGAAAAAAAAAAAAAGAAAAAAAAAAAAAAAAGAAAAGATTACCTACGATTATTATAGAATATTTTCCAAGAATGAGAAGGGATCACATTTTTCAAAATTTCATTGTGAAAGAAAACTGCTAAATAGTGAAATTGTTTATTATTTATATAATATCTATCAATGGATAAACTCTTTTGCTACTACTGCAAATTTTTTGACTTGCAATTTGTTGTTTTAATAAATGACCAAACATTAATACACAGCTAAGCAAGTATTTGTAAGTGATATAATGGAATATGCATACACCTGTGTTCCCCCTCACTGGAATATGATTGGCTGGTGTCCATCATAAATACCGATGGATGCGTAGGTACAACATAATTTAAATCTATGACAACGCCCATTGGACTACGCCATTGGCTATTCTATTGGTCTACACTTATTATCTGGGACTACAACAAGTACCAGTCGATTACTGCTACCGTATTCTACTTGGTTACAGTAGCCAAACCCACTTAGCTACTTCGATCAAATATATACCTTTCTGGGACATATCAGTAAGTTATGTTCAACTGTTATGAACTGCTGGAAAGTTTGCCAGCTGAAAAAAATATTGGGTACAAGTACAAAGAAAAATACTGCTCAAACAAGGAGTAAAAAGGGTAGCATCAAGTTTCTAAGTGAATGGTAGCCATTGCTGACTTCCTAGAGACACTTGAAGATTTGAGGAACACATAGGAAGAACATAAATCTCCTGAGTGCTCTTAAATTGCTTGAAAAGTTTGATCCAGTAATGCAAGTAATTTGTGGAAAATCTAGAATAAGGAAATACAGGATCATTGTTTTTGAAAAAAAAAGGAACATAAAACTTGTTCCCCAGGAAATCATTTTGCAAATCAAGGCTGTTAAGTATTTTGCAGTAATTCTTAGCTAAACCTGATGTCAGCCATCAAAAACAAATGTCATTTAGATATTGATATTTCCAAGTGTAGCTTAGATGTGGCACAAGGCCGAAAGTATGAGGCACCCAGTGAGGATCAAACTCACTATTCAGTTGTAATTGTTCTAGCGAGACAAGCTTGCTAACCATTACACCTTAGATATATAGATGATCATATACAATCTAATATTTCACCAGGAATATACGAAAAGTTCAAGTTTTTAATAGTGAAAAATAGCACTGATAAAATTGTGTGTAACTCACTTATAAATAAACTTCAAATATTAGGACTTGATCTTGAAAATATATTCATGAACAAGGCCATGATAATATGTAGGGATACACTTCCAGTGAGTAGGCATGACTTCTAGAGAATAATTCAAGAGCTTTTTTTTTTACACTGTGCAAATCACAACTACAACCTAGATATGGCCAAAATATGTCTAGATGCAACAATTTTTTGGGGCTTCTGTAGCATATTTACAACTGTTGTACATCATCTACTAACAGATTGGACAGTTCTTTTTAGAAAGCATAACAATTTTGCCTGTAAAAACTCTGAAATAAGATGGGAATATAGAATAGAAAGCTTTAAAGCTGCTGATGCATGAGAAAAGTTGGCAGAAAGCAAAAGTGATGCTGAATTATTAGTCATTCAAAAGAGAGATTACAAGTTTTGTTTTCACTAAGTTTTTGCTACTCTTTATTCTTTTGGGTCGATTTTATAAATAAGGAACTTTACTGTGATACAATGAATGTTCCTTCTGAACTTTCTTCATTCCAAAAGCTTTGTAACTTGTTAAAGACTTCTAGAGAAAAAAAGTTTTGATGAAACTTTGAATTTGCTCAAAGATCTAGATGCTAAATTTGTATTCAAAAAGTTATTGAAAATGCTTATGCAAAAAGAAAAAAAAAAAGTTATTTTCATTATGAATCTGTAGATGAACAAATCCAAACACTGACTGGTTTTAATCAAGTGACAGATAAAGGTTTTTAAATACATGATCTACAATTTGAATAAGTGAAAAAGCATCAACATTTATTTAGATTCTTTTGTTGTTTTCAGGACACCATAGGAAAAGATGTAGTAAACCAACAGAGGCACTAACACAGGACAAAAACAATTTAAAACAATAAAACTGGCTGATATAGATGGTTCCATGCTTTGTGAGGAAATGGAAATACTAAAGCCACTTATGCCACCAGAGATTCAAAACTTCATAGAGATGCTTGAATTCCTTTCTAACAGCAACAGGTCCATTCCATTTCCCAATTTATTTATTACTCTTTAGATTTTCTTGACAGTTTCAGCAACTATGGTATTGGGAGAAAGGAGTTTTTTTTCAAGCTGAAATTGATCAAAGCTTAGTTCAGATCATTAATTCAGTAAGAATGTTTGAACAGTTAGGCAATTATGTCTATTGAAGCTGAAATTAGTAGGAATTTAAAGTGAGGCAATCTCCTAAAAAACTTTGCAGAGGCAAAAATAAACTTTTCATAATAAAATTAATAATAATAGAAATTATTTATGATTAAATGATTTTTTGAGAGCCAAAAAAGATCTGCTTGGTCCATTAACACATATGTACTTTTCAAGTACACATTTGAATGTTTTCTCTATTATAGAGATATAAATAGTCTATTATAGAATTTATATCTCTATGATTCTACTGTCTATAGCTGTAAACCTGGAGGCCTTGCCAAAAATATACCCAATTAACAGAGTTTGTCTACCTTACATCAGAAGAAAGGATTATTCTACATTTCATACAACCTAAAGACGGTATTTGAAAGTAATTCTGCCCTTCAGAGAAACCTCACCAAAATTAAATTTTCATTAGATGAGAACATGACCCTGAAATATGTATAGCATTCCATACAGTTGGAGTAGACAGTAAATTGGCAAGAAGAACTGCCCTTTAATAGTAAGGGCTTAAAGCCATACAAAATGCTATATTTCATGAAGAGACTATGAAATCAAGCATGATTGACTATATGTAAAGAGAAAGGAATATGAGATTCACCAATTCCTATCAACAACAAGTGAAATTGAAAGAATTAGCAAACATACAAGCTATTAATAAACACCGCAATAAAGCTAACATAAAATTGAAGCAGACATTAGTATTAAGTCTTCAAAATTCCACTACCTTGTTATATGTAAAAACAATCTAGTGAATGTATAGAGCTGCCTGGTGTTTGATAAGTCAGACTGTGAAATTCTTTTTTTCTGGTTCAGTGATCCTCTAGCATGGACAGAAGTATGTGACCAGTTTTTATGTGGTTGGAATAAGGTCAGAGGGTACAATGATCAAAATGTTATGACTATAGTAACAAAGTTCGTAATATGGCAATAAGTTAGATAAAGATAAATGCAAAAATATTAAAAAATAAACCCCAAGTGTTCTCACTGCTAGCAAAGGTAAAATGAATACTTAATTCAAACTTTATCTTTTATTCTGATCCGCCATGCTGATTTCAATGAGTTGAAAATGTCAACAACCAATAAAAATTCAATCTTCCTAAACATACTTATCTGCATTAATTGGCAATGAGTTAAAATATCAAGGACCAATGAAACACTCCCAACTTTTTGAAGGTAACCACACTTTTTCATTTCTGTATAAAATCATATGATTGCAGTAAGTTGTTACAACCATAAAAATAAAAAAAGACAAGCCTATCAATTGGTTAAGTAATTGATAAAATAACAATACCCACAAAATAAATTAGTGTACAATAAACATTTTTATAGTGATTTTGTTGTATTGTGAGAAGAGTTACAGGAGTAAATAAGAATTTATTAACTTTTCTTTTTAAAAATATTATGTACTTCTTAAAAATTCTAACTTTGACAGAAAAATACTATTAAAAAATTAGTGCAAATTTTAAAACATTTTGAATAAAGGAATTTGATTAAATTAACTCCTTTTTTATTTTACGCAGTTAATTCATAGCTATAAGGATAACCAATTGGCAGCGTCTAGGAGTCTATAAAAACCAAAATAACAATTGTGATAATTTGCTTTCTGTTTAGTGCCAAATAAAACTGGAATCAGCAGAAGTCATCTCAAATTCTGTTCTGTTTTGTAAATGACTCCTGGTCATTGCTAATCACATATCAAACTGACAAAACAATTTAGTGTTCCTTATAGCATGCATGCATATCTTTAATACCAATTAAAATTAATTACAGGGAACAATGTGTTCATATAATTCTTAAATATTCATGACACTGTTTTATGCTAAAAGCACTTTAGATTTCTTTTGGTAATATTGATCTGTGATGATAGGTCCAGGATCAGGTTGCAGATAATATAATAAGGTTTTCAGTTCAGAATTATTCATTTCTAAATTCAGGTTATAAAAAAAAAAAAAAAAAAAAAATGGTGAAAATAGGAGATAAAGATAATTTTGGATGGGAAAAAATGAAAACACATTTTATAGCACATTAACAGCTGTATTTTGGTTGTTTGGGTATCATGACATTTGAAACATGATTTTTTTTTTGCAAAGAAGATGGTTCTTTTGTCAAACTTGAAAAAAAAAAAGGCAGTGTCTAGAAAGGAAGTTTGAAAAAAGTAAAGACATTTGAATACTAGTTGTGGATATTTTCATTATTTCATATTTTTGAAGAAAATGAGTTTCTTCTTCATTCTTTGTTGTTGTTTTTCTTATCTAAATTTGAAGGAAAAGACATTGTGATAAAAAGCAGAAACAAATGTAAAAATGTAGCTACACACAACATCCGTCTGTATCATTGTAGGCAAACTGACAACTTCATTAATGTAGACTGGATTTGACTAGCATGCAGAGTAGATTCAAAGATTCCTCTAAATTGCTGTAGTAATTTTTCTATAGGATGTGATACTAAAGTTTAGTTAGTAAAATTAACAGCTGTTATTTAATATAGATGAAAATACTTGACATTTCATCAACATTAAATATAGCAGGATCAGTTTTCTCCAAAGTTGAATAAAAATTATTTTTTTAATTTTTTACATTTAGTTCAATATTGAAGAGTTCAATATACACTGATTGCTGAGAGAAATGTTTATTTCCTACAATGAGGACACTAAAACCAAACAAGTACAAAAATTTAAATATCTTGGAAGTATTTTAATAGAAGACAGAAAATGTCATACCAAAATCCAAAAGTTCATTGGGATAACAAAAGATGCCTTCCAAAAACTAATCAAAATATTAACAGGAAAATTTGGTGATTAACAAAAAGAGTACTGTACATTGTTACGTGTCCTCTTATATGGCAATGAAAGCTGAACAATCTCCTCACAGATGAAGAAGAGACAAAAGAAATGTTCTACAGAAGGATGCTGAGAATACCATGAACTGAACATGTGAGCAATGACAAAATTTTAGAGAAAATGTAAACAAAAAGGACACATACTTAACATCAGGAAAGAAATAGTTGAAACTTCTAGGAAAGTGGGTTTAGAAAATTTGATACTCACAGGACATATTAAAAGTATCAATTTAAACATCAATTCAATTGTTCATTTAGGGAATATGTTGGAGAGATTCATTTGCATGCAAGATCCTGCCCCTACAAGTATCAAGAAGTTATAGATAGCTATCAAAATGGCATGATTCAATATCTTTCCAGAGCTCTTCTGACCACTTTTGAGATTGATGCCATGATGAGTTACTGCAATTTGCCAAGCTAATGAATATTAAACACCTATCCTATAACTTTTAGCTCATCACCAAGAGAAGAATTCTCCAATGCAATTAATAATATCTACACTCAGCATTATTTCATTTATTTTTTTGAACTATAGTCTTCATTTTTCACATTGCATTTAACTAATTACATTCTTCCGCCATCCTTATGCATATGCTGTATCATGTGGTTTAGTGGTTTTGGTTGTGTAAGGATATAACAGAAAGAACGTAGAAGCTGAGAGAGATCCAGTTCAAAGTTTAGGTTGTTAACAGTCAAGAATTTAAAATGAACATGGGTTCACATGCTATGGGGGTAGAATAAATTACAAAGGTACATGACTAAAATGATCTGACAGATCCAAGTCATTTTAATGAGATTAAAACAAATTTTATTGATGGTGGACTGTCATTATTTGATGTTGATAATTTAATCTGTAACCATAGCATGTGAATTTTTGTAGATTTAAAATTCCAGACTTTTAACAACATAAATGCTCCTCTGATTATCTCCTCACTTCTATCTTCTTGAAAATGATCATTGATAGTTGAAAGTATTTGGAACATTACACAAAATTTTGGCAAGTTCCTTTACAAATTTCCACTTGATATCAAATGACTTATATGACATCAGAAGAAACTCATCCAAAAGGCTTATTGTTTGGCTACACTTGGTTAAGATTTAATAATTTAAAGTGTATTTATTTTTGTTTTACATAATGATGTTACTTTTTTAGAATTCTTTAAAGCTAATTTTATTTGTACATAGATGACAAGGCTGGGGAAATTATTATTGCTAAGTCTTTTATTTTGCTTAATTCTTAATAAAATAGTGTGTCCAAGAAAGAAGTCATTTTCACATGGTTAATTATGTTTTTTTTTTTTTTTAAAAAAACAAAACAAAAAAAAACAAAACAAAACAAAACAGCTATATCATATCTGTGAAGGCAGGATGTAATTAACATCTTATCTACCAAACTGACAACATCCAGTTCTTGATAAGGTCTCCGTGACAGTCAAAAGAAAGTACTTGAATAAAAACAGAACAAAACAGCTTTGAACATTTTATCCAGTTTTGGTCCAAATGTGAAAATTGGAAAAATAATAAATAATTAAATAGTCACAACTTGTTGGTTGACTTTAACAAAACTTGTTTGAAGATATATATATATATATATATATATATATATATATATATATATATACACACACACACACACCTTATAAGCGCTGATTAAAATCTTAAACCCATGCTTGATGACACATTTTACAATATAGAACATTTCATTTTTTTCAACTCATTAATAGAATATCTAAAAGTCTTTACCAATTTATCTTTAATGTTGCAATAATTTTCAATTAGCTTTTATTCGCATCTGTATCTTAATTTGAAGAAAGACTTTTCTTTTGTTCAAGTGAGTTGTGATTAATGAGCTATAAAAGGTTAATGTGAAAAAATAGGCAGTTGCCTTTGAAGTCTTCATTTCGATGTTTGAAGCATAAAGCTGATAACTGTAACTGGTTTTGATTGAACAGTGTGCACAGCAGAAAAAAAACTTTTGAAAAAAAAAAAAAAAAAAAAAAAAATGAAAAGTGATTGGATTTCTATGGTAACAAATAAGAGAAAATGTGGCTTAGATTAACAAAGACATTTCTTCCAATTAATTAATTACAACAATGGCAATCAGAAATTGGAAAGATTTTAACCCTAAGGAGAAATTGATTGAAATGTAAAGATTTCTTTTTTAACAATGGCTATTTGTTATATCTCTGAAATTTTGTTTCAGTAGCTATCTTTAATGATAATGCACTGTAGCCAGAAAGTCAGTAACAATTGTAGGATTTGATCAGTAAAATGAAGTAAAATATAAAATTATTTTAATTTATAGATAAAATGTCTCAAGTATGAAATTAAGTTGAAAATATGGCTAGAACCATAATCAAAATACCATGTATATTTTGATCATAATCAATACTCATAAACAGTTTTGCAAGTCTAAACTTTCCAAAACAGAAACTATGATACTGAAATGAAAGATACCTACTCTGAAACCATCATAAAAATTCAAGATGTGAAATTAGTAAATATTGAACACTTCAAATACCTCACTGTATGGATCAGTTATAACAAATTTAGTACAAGAGATAAGGAAATTGCACATAGAAAAAATGTACTAGAAGTAGTTTTACTCAACACCACACATTGCTACATAACCAAAACATTAATCTAAATACTTGAGTTTTGTTCTTAAATAAATAATTGTTAAAAATGGCTTTGAGAGAGCAAAGCATGTACGTCTCAATCGGGATCATCTTTCTTCAAACCTCATAGACTGGTGCTACAGAGTCACAAACAAAGAACTGTTCCAGATAACAGAAACCACATCACTAGCAACAACTAAACATGTAGCTTAAAGGGAAAATAACAGTATAATCAAGATGTTAATGTTCCACACTACTTCAAACAAATGGCAAGAAAGGAAGCAGTAGGATCAATAACATTAGTTGTTTACAACCCCTTCTCATTTGATTCAGCTTATTCACACTAGGCAATATATTACTGGCAATGTTAATAATGCAATATCTAATATCATTTATTCAATAAAAATGAATCTTCTTATATACTAATTATCCTGGAATCATTTAAACTCCTTATTTTTACGTTAAAGAAAATTTTTAGTTTAAAAATTAGATAGGTTCGCTTATTATCCGGTATTCACACTCCCCACCAGAGTAGGGGTTTATCCTTTGTTTAGGATTGGGTCTCTGGTTCCTTCTAAAGTCTACTTCATCTCTATACTTCTAATATCAATGACCGAAGTTTGAAATGTTATTCACTAATTAAATCTTGATTTCTTCAAGTTTGGAGTTAGCTGTAATTTTTCCTGCATAGCCCCAAAACTTTACTTCTTGTCCTTTATTATCCTAGTACATCACACAGTAACCCTCTACCTTAAGTGTCTCTTGGGCCTTGTATTGAGAGAACATCAGTAAAAAAAAAAAATAAAAATAAATTTACATTGATGTTGTTACCTTGTTATAAGCAGTTATTTTATCCCCTTGATGGTAAATTCAGTTAAATTAGATAAATTTATAACTATAATATTAATTGTTCATACTATACTATAAAAAATGCAATTAAAACTTTGTCAAAAGCAATAATAAATATAACAATTTATATACTATAAAAAAATACAAATATTCTTGTAAAATCTTTGAAAATTAATGCTATATCACCTAGTTGCCAATATCTTTAACCAGGGAAATGGTTACACTTCTATATATGAGAGAGACAGAGAAATATGTTTGTTTATTTAGAATAAATAAATAAAAATAAAGTTGATTTCTCACTCACCATGACAGGATCAGAGTCATAAAAACTATCTGCATCAACAGGTTCCTGGGCATTTCTTGAATTGTCCAGGGAGAGAAATGCACGAACGTCTGGACTGTAAAAAATGAAAAAGTCAGAACTGTATTGCAGTTAAAACTAAAAATTAAAAGGTAGAAAAAAGAACAATAAAAATTACTTGGCTCTAACAACATATCTATTGACAAATGTAAAATTTTAATGCTAAGATAAATCTTCTGAATCCCTGTAAATTATTTCAAGTTAAAGCAATAAGTAAATAAACATGTCACATCCAACTTTGTCAATATTAACTAAAGAAGAAATACTGTCAGTATTCCACCATTTGAACTAGTGTCTTCATCTCAGTTGTTTAGTATCCAAGATGAGATAGAAACCAAACTTTAAATAATGGATAACAATAAGTGCTTTCAGTTGTAAAATATTTTCTCTTAAAAGTATATATACGTATTTTTACATTTATGCTGCTACAAATATAACTGATGTGCTACCAATAAAGTCATCATCAGATGATAACCTTGGGGACAAGTAAAATTTCAGGGCCAAAACTAACCCAGGGCACCCAGCAGTACTTTATCAAGAAAAACTTTTGTTGAGCTACTATTACCATGTGAGGATGCCAAATGAAAATACAGCCTCAATAAAAAAAAAAACAAAAAAAAACAATATATATATATATATATATATATATATATATATATTTATTTACTTTCTAATCAATGTTAATGAGCTCAGAAAGTTCAATAGTATAAGATTTGAATTGACCATTTGACAAGAGCTTCAGCTCAAATGTCTGAATGATATTCTAAGCTATGACATTCTTCATTTTTTTTAAACAAGCTGACAAGCAAATAAATCTTGAGTGTGTGTGTGTGTGTGTGTATATATATATATATATATATATATATATATATATATATATATATATATATTGTGTGTATTTAGGCAGCATACATATTTTTTAATCCAATCTAAGCTTTCAGCTTACATAAGCCATTATCAAAGATGACAATTACTGTACAATATATTAAGCAATACATGGACAAGAATGTGATGATAGTCTGTTTCTGTTTACATGGATGATTTCCAAGCAACGATAAACACGTGCACAAAAACTAAAAATTCTTGAAGCTATATACTTAAAACAGTTGAAACCTAACCTAAACAAAATAAACTATGAAATCTCCACAAATATCCTTAAATGTCTATAATTGGTAACAGAAGCCATTGTTTTATACCAACACCTTCCCATACTTAATACTTCTCGAATTCACTCTCATGTGGTCATGTGTGATGTCATGAACTGCGGTGTGATTTTCGCTTCCAGCATCTTATACGCACATGTTTATCGTCGCTTGGAAATCATCCATGTAAACAGAAACAGACTATCATCACATTCTTGTCTGTGTATTGCTTAATATGTTGTACAGTAATTGTCATCTTTGATAATGGCTTATTTAAGCCAAAAGCTTAGATTGGATTAAAAAAATATGTATCAATATTGTGATTTTCTTTCTTCATTTAATGATAATGTTATTAAGCTTATCAGACGTTATGAAAAGAATTTACATAAAATAAATATACAGCACTTGTCTATATTATTTATTTTAATGAAACATATATATATATATATATATATATATATATATATATACATACATATACACACACACACAAAATTTCTCTTTTCACTTTTTTCAATCACCACTAATTATTATGCAGTTAGAAAAAATCCAATAATGAGTCCACATTTCTAAATCACTGTCAATGGGTTGCAGCAAAACTTTTATACCATTCATGGCATTTACAAGAGCACACAAAAAAGAACTAATTTATTCTTTAATAGGATATTCTGAAAGTACTAATAATATCCTTATGTAAAGAATTTAAACAACAAAAAAGATTAGTAATATCTTCCACTTTTTTTTTAAATAAATCTTTTAAATCTCTTTTGAGAGATGAGCTTGTCTTCACTTTATTCCTTCAAAAGACATTTGTACATTTAGTTTTGACAAAAGGGATGCTTCATATTGAAATATTACTGAAAATAATATTGATCAATTATGATTTACGTAAAGATAAAATATGACAAAACATTACAATTGAAAGTATAAGTGGAAAAGCCATGCCACTATTTTGTATAACTGTATCTTGTATGAATAGTTTTTCTTCATACATACTCTCAAATACAGGATACTGAAAATGTCTGTAATTTACTGCTGGGGTTGATATCAGATGATTTATTTACCAACAGTTATTTATTTGAACCAAAACCAATCATCAGACACACACACAAAATATGGTAATGAATTATCAGTGTTCAAAACTTTTTAAGGTAAAAGTCATAACACACACAAACAAAAATAAATATGTGGTATTTCAACAAAAAAAGAAAAAAAAAAAAAGGAAAAAGGAAAGAAATTGGGATCATGATGAATTTAGAATGGAACTGGATCTTACCAAACTTGATATACAATGCTTATATATTGCATTCAACTTTCATAATGTTCAAGTGTGTGTGTGTGGATCTAGATAGTTGGCAGTGGTTATGTTAGTTGCAGAATTAATCATTGTAGGTCATTCTGTTATCTCAATGTTCTAGGATATGAATACTTATTTGTCCAGAGCAAAATAGGTTGATATCATATAACATCTGGTTGACATACTGAAGAATTAACAATATGAATTTGAACTCCCATAAGAACTGCACAAGGACAAGTTATTTTAACAAATAGGAAATTTTATTAATATATAAAAAAAATAAAAGATTTTGTATGATTTTTTATTGCTCTGAATATTTCATGTCAAGAAATAGAAGTGTAAATTATTTTTTTTCAAACTCAATGTTTTTTAAACTCAATATTTTTTTAAACTCAATGTTTTTTAAACTCAATGTTTTTTAAACTCAATGTTTTTTAAACTCAATGTTTTTTAAACTCAATGTTATATTTGTTTCTCAATAGAGACTCAAATGAGTGAGTAACTGGAGTTGAATATTTCACCTAACTGCTCTACTCACAGTTCACTAAAATATTTGATGGTTTAATTGGATATGTATCAAATATAACTCATTGAGTTTTGCAGCATTATCAAATAATGATTGTAAAGTAATTCTTAAAATATATTTTTATCCTCTTTTGAGGAAAGTAAACAGATTTGAATTATGTGTTTAAACTTTACTCATAATCAATAAAGTATTAATTTGAATAATGAGAAAAAAATGTCTTAATATTTGTCTTAATATTTTGTAGAAAAAAAACAAAAAAACCCATGCAAACAGGTCCCTAGACATTAAGTGATTCTTAAAGAATCTTTAAAAAATCCTACTATGAAGAAAGGCATTTGTCTCTGATATGTCTCGGAAAGGGATATATTTGATCAAAGTAGCTAAGTGGGTTTGGCTACTGTAACCAAATAGTACACAGTAGCAGTAATCAACTGGTACTCGTCGTAGTCACAGGTAATAGGTGTAGACCAATAGGATAGCCAATGGCGTAGTCCAATGGGCATTGTCATAGACTTAAACTCTGTTGTACCTGCACGTCCGTCTGTATTTATGATGGACACCAGCCAATCCTATTCCAGTGAGGGAAAACTCAGGTGTATGCATATTCTATTATATCAGTCTCTTAGTAAAAAAATTTATAATCAAGTAGAAACCTTTCCAAAATCATATTGTGAATCACGTCGTTTCATAATTAATTTTCATCACTTTAACTGTTTAAACTGAATAGTCTCTTCTGCATATAATATATGTATGAATAGGAATTTTTAAAAGTGAATCTCTCTTATTGTGAACAGTCAGAATATATTCTGTTATAGATAAAAAAAAAGTTTGACTACACAAATATATATATATATATATATATATATATATATATATATATATATATATATATATATATGAATAAATGTGTAGGAACACCTGTTATGTCTTGTTTTTATTTACATAAAATAGTTTTGGTGATAAAGAGTGTTGATAATTGTTTGAGTGAACCAACCAGAAGTAACAAGTTCAGGTAAAAAAAGCATTAATATCATACAACAAAATGTATCAATATAATCAAAGATTTTACTTGTAAATTCTGTGAAAGAAAGTAAAAATACATAATTTTTTTCAGTGTTCACACATAATTCTCTGCTGATAGTGAATTGTTTTTGTCTTGAACAGTTTGTCTGCAAAGTGTCACCAGAAAACTTGATGCAGACAAGGAAGGAAAATAAATGTTTTTGCATTCTAGCAGGCAAATCGTAATTACTTCCCCTGAGTCATTCATTCTGGAAAAAAAACGTCACCTTACTTTCAAAAACAACTAATTCTATTTAAAGGAAACAAAATTTCTAATAGCACAAAAATTAACTTAATAATGAAATTTTTGAGTAACTAAGTTTTGAGTCCTCTACAAATAGTGTAACGTAAATACTTATTCAATCCCTGAAGATGTAACAAAAGAATATTGTTTAAAAAATCAAAAAGAGAAAGAGAAAGAGAGAGAGAGAGAGAGAGAGAGAGAGAGAGAGAGAGAGAGAGAGGTAAGTGCAATTATTTATTTGTACTGGTTAACATGGAGGGAAAAAAAAAGATGGTATTTTTCCTCACCTTATGGGCAAGAATTTTGTTTATATACAAAATATGAAGGTAGATCTGAATAAAATGCTTGTAGGTAATAATGGACAAGTAAAATTAAAATGAATAGGACAAACTCAAAACATTCGTAGCACATAAGTTCTTTTCAATTCTATTTTCTCATACATTTCTGCATATTTCACTTCCTTTCACAATATTTTGATGATGTGAATATATGAAGAAATATAAACAAAGTTATCTAACTCTTGTCTGTCAAAAACTAATTACCTTCATTCATTTTATTCTGAGTTTTAATGAAAATTTGATGCAAGACATTAGATTTCATATTTATTTCAACACAAGTCAAATTCTCCAGTAATGTTTCCAACACTTACCAAAAATAAACATTGACTGAGTAATGACATCACTTGCTAAAAATTCCAGTAAATTCATTAAGTTTTACAGTCTTGTGAAATAAATGAATTAAAAAAAATGAATTAAAAATAACAAAAACATCTATATTTAAAAAAAAATAGTGAATAACATTATTAATATGTAAACACTATAAGAAATATATTTTTGTATACATATTAAAAAGAATTTTAAATGTATATGACTCCACAATATCTTTACATGACTTCAAATGGGGTTATGAAACCTACTTTGAGAGCCCTGATTTAAATGTTATGTTTATAGATTTAGCATGAAGAATTTGTTCATACTAAATAATAATAATACTTGAATTGTCTACTTCATGCAGACATTCATGTTTAATGCTCAATCGGATAAAATAGTTCAACCATTTTTTGATTCCTGGTTCTAATTAATTCATTTGTTTTTATCCTTTTCTATTTTGAAAATGAGCATTCTTCATCATGACTGATAACCATAGATGCTCATAGATGGTAATAGATTCACAAGGAAATTTTGACATTTGTGAGACAAGACAAAGAAATTACTGTTATTAAATGCTAAAACTAACTACTTTGCTGCCAATATGAGAAGCAAGGTCAATTTTAAGCAGTTCAGCAAAATGCACAAATTCTTCACTAAGATTTCCCTCAAAATCTTCTGAATGAGATTTGATGACCGCTTTAAAATCTCTCCAGCTGTCAATGAAAGTAGCTGATGAAAGGATCCAAATAAATCATTCATGTTTCCTCATTTTGTTTCCTGGTATTTCAACATAGTAGAAAGCAAACTGTCAATAATGATAAGAAATGCTGAAATGCTAAAGTTTTGAGAATGCTTCAACTACTTTTCACATTTTATCAGATCTTTGACTTTTTGCTTAATGTTTGAAAAAATAGGCTGCATAACTTCAATATATTAATGGAAAACTGTGTTCAAGTTTTGGGCAGAAGATTGGAATGAACATTTGAAAACGCTATAATACTCGACTCTACAATATGACCATTATTCCTGTTTCAAACTTCATCATAGTAGAAATAGTCAATCAGCCTGCTGTCTACCCTGTTCTCAGATTATTGTTATTTGAAATGTTATCCAAAACTTGTTTTACTGCAAAAAAACTATGAAAATATTCTTGTTGTAACTGCATGAGCTGATCACCCGATATCTGGTGTTCTTTTCATAATGGACAAATGAGAACCACCATGAGATAATACACCAAAATGGAATTCCTACCAATAAATAGGAGCAGAAAAAATTGGATACAGGTTTTGTACAAATGCAAAGAAAATGAATACTTCTTGATAACAATCAGAAGCACATTTTCTGACCAAATTTATTGAATGTGCAAGCAGGTAAGGTAATGTCTGCAAGCTCATTTGCTTCTTTAATTTGTGATTGTAGACCACTATACTTGTCATTCATGTTCTTGCATTATAATAAATTTTGACCACTGCATTCATTTATATCAATGCCATTTCCTTTTAAAAGGGAGAAGCAAGCAGTTCACCACTATGAACTTCAATATCATTTTTACTTTAAAAAAAAAAAATCAAAAAAAAAAAAATTTTTCAACTTGTTCAAATGGCAGAGCACAGAGTTTTCTGGTCAAAATCAGACATATCTAGGAAAGAATCCAATGAAATACAATAATATTTGTATTTTTTTTAAATTTCTCAGATAATACAAGCTGATTGATGAATTCCTCAAATATAGTCTTCAGTAGTATGATTTATGCTTTCACATCTATTGTTTGCATGGATATTTATGTTTTGCTAGAAAACGGTCAAATTTGGTTAGTAAGTCTAACAATCCCAAGTAATTTCCAGAGCCAACATCACAACTACGAAATGAAAAGCCTCATTTTGCTAAAAACATCCCAACTTGAATTATTTGCTCTGAAAGTGCGTACTTTTTTTCAGTCGTCTTTCACAAGTGACATGCAGTCTTAGATTTTTTCACATCAACAGGGAAATTAATGCTTGTCTAGAGAAGTAACTTTATGTCAACATAATGTAGTACTTGAATTTTTTTTCCACTAAACCTATTTTCAGTAAACTTTGATCTTCAAGTCATAAGTTGGCAAAGGAAACAGAACAGTCTTCCTTTGCTTTCAGAAGAGCACGGCTGGTTTCTTTTATATTGCTTGTGGTTTTATAAAGATGAATAAAATAACATTTTAACAGCATCAAGGTTTCTAGTTATTAGCATAGAATTGAGTAAAGGAAGAGAAGTAACTAGTTACATGCTGATATTGATCACTTGGCTATTCAATATTCACAATTGCAATCATCTAGAAAGTTTAGCCATTCAACAATATCATTAGAATACTTTTTCTTTTTTTATTATTCTTTTGTATTCACTGGACACTGGCAGTTGTATGCCTTGAGCTTCTCTAGTACTAACTATTTTTATATTTCTAGCTTCAGCCATTATATCACTATCATCAGAATCTTTTTGGTTTTTGACTTAAGAAACAAACATTTTTCTGTTTAATGATCTCTGTATATAATTTTGTACTTTTTTTCATTTTCTTCAGAAACAAAACCATCTTTTAAATTTGACAAAAGGAATAAGTAAATTACACAAATACAGTGTGGGTGGGTGTTCATTGTGTATAAAAAGTTCATAAACAATGAAGCAAGATGTTTAGTACTTTGTACTTTTAGAGAATAAAAAAGTTGAAAAGTATTTTGTTCTCTTCTAAGATATTGTGTAGAATGAATAAAAACATTGCTAAAGGAAAAAAATACAAAAACAAATCAAGAAGTTATATATATTCCAATGTCCCACTCTACTTCATGCACATATGTAATTACATCAATGTGAGCATCACTTTGGTCTAAGGAAGTCCTAAGGGACAAAAAACATCACATGCAAATATTTTTCCACCTTGTCATTAATTTTTCTAAATATATATATATATATATATATATATATATATATATATATAAATTTGAAAATATTTACTGTAGGGTCCCAGGCTACCTAATATTACAAGACCCTGCAGCATTATTTTGCTATATGATCAAAATATTGACAATGTAATGAACATTCTGTAATGAATCTTCCTTTTCAGACTCTTCTTTTTTAAAACACTACATCTGACTTGCTCTGTTACTCTCTCTATATATATATATATATGTAAGCTGAGAACAAATGAAGTATAATTCCACTGTCTGTATCATTTAATTTAAAAGAGACTTCAATACAGAGTAGAGCTAAATATTATTTATTATGTTTACTAAAATATAGGAATAGTATAAGAAATGCATTTTTGTATCTACTCTTATACAATTTTGTAAATGCAAATTATTGTCCTTGTTAGATACACTGAGGGTGTACACTATCATTTTTTCACACGTCAGGAATATTAACAGATTCAAGAGGAAATTCTGAAAAGTATCATTCCTTAAATATACTGGAAACATTAGCAGATTCAAGAGGAAATTTTCCAACATTCAAGAAACAAAGAAAATTATATGAGGTCTGGTGTACTGATATGACAGCTTTTCAATATGCTTCATGCTAAAAAATGAGACAACTCTTCATTATGAATTGAATATGCACTTATAAAAAATGAAAAATACCAAAAGGAAAATTGACAGGTCGATGAATTAGTTTTGCTTTTCATGTAGGGAAAAAGGCACATAAATTTGGATGGAGTTGTTGCAAAGTAAAATTTTAAAGATGTCTCTATTGACTTCACAAAATTTCTTTTTCCTGAATAGAAGTAAAAAATATGAAAGAAAATAGGTAATAGCAAATAAATAAAAGTTAAAAACATAAAAGCCTGCAATTAAATAATTCATGACAATCTAACAACTGTAGTAAGCATCAGCAATTAATCCATGAAAAAAGATAATTAAAAATATTTCTCAATTTAAACTGATTTTCAGGATGATGATCATTTGGTTTAAAATTTAAGTTTCAATGAAATGCTTGTTCCAGCAATTTGTTATTTTAAATACAAGTCCGTATTGTTTTCATACAACAACTGTATATATGAAATTGATTTGAGTTTTATTCTTTTCTAAACAGGTGTCACTAATAATAAAGGCAATAAATCTCCAGAGAGCAATCAGATGTGTTCAAACATGTGTGTCCAAAGCTTCCATTAAAATTCTAAATCATAAAAGCTACCATTATTGATATAAAAAAAAAAAAAGTTTTCATCACTAAACAAAGCCAAAATCAAAACTGGATACTAATTTTTATAATTATAATAACCCCATTTGGGATTATCTAAAATCTTATATACATGATGAACAATAAAGAGGAAAGGTCTTTTAAAAATAATCCTTTTCATGTTTTTAGAATAAAATGGTATTTTAACAGCATTTAAAAAATAATCATTTCAATGTGCTGCTAGAGAAATACACAAGTATAATTTAGTAATTTTCATAAGATTATAATAATTCATATATTTAAGTTTGTATTTACTAACTTGTATATTTGGAATTTTATTGTTTTAGACCATTTGACTGTCTAATGGTAAAAATTCATCTATAACTGTACCTATATACAAATATAGGTACAGTTAGTTTGGTATAAAGATTAAATAGATTTAACATTGAAGCTGAAACTCATGATTTCATTTATTGAGTTCATTCTGGGAATTTTCTAAACTAAGTTAACATAAATTGGTTGTTCACAGTCATGAATCCTATAACCTTGAGGTTTGTAGGAGCACCATCTACTGCAGTCGTAGCAACAGTGGCATTTCATAGACATGACAGCCTCACAGAGACCAACCCTCTCCAGGTTAGTTTCAGTTCAGAATTTTCCTTCTCCTAGATTGGTTGCCAACCAAGGCTATAGTGTCCAATCTGTCCTGCTATTTACCCATAGCTTAGGAGAAGAGATGGATTCATACCTTTCCCAAGGGTATTAGTACACAGGTGGATGTAAAGAACTTGACTGGAATTTGAATGTTGCTAACCATTACTCCACCATGTATCTGATAATTGGTTGTTAATGATTATGAAAAGTAATTTGTTCACATTTTCTATTTATGTTTCAAGTCAGAATTTTCCTTGAAGAGAGCGAAATTTTGCAATTCGTGAAATCAGATATCCATTTTTAAGTAAAAATCTTTCAGAAATGCCAATAGAAGAATAAATAAAACTAAACATGTTTTCAACTCAATCAATCATTCATATTATTTTGTATTCATGTCTAAGGAATGTAAATGAAAATATCTTGCTTACATAAATATACGTACTTACATCATGAAATTCTAAATCAGCCAATGTGTTAAAATATTTAAAACCTGCAATTGACTGATTTTCTATTTAAATGGTTGACATTTCAACGTCATTACAAGGCAGGTTGATAGTAAACAGAACAGAATTATAAGCAGTACAACTTTTCTCTATTGATATTAATGACATGATCTTTAAAGTACAACAGAAATGCTAAATATTTTCAGTATTATAGATTTTAAAGAGTAAAACTCATCACAAAAGGAAAGGAAAATATTTTTTCTTTACCCAGATTTGAAGCCATGTCATTTGTTTTGCAAGCATGTATTAACCTTTATTGACGTCAGCAAAGAAAGTTTAATTTTCACACTTTTTATTCATTTTCTTTATTTAAAAAAAATAAACATATTTGCAAAAGTACGTTTCTACAGAAGCAACCAAAAGCAATAGAATGTTGCTTAGAAGCCGATATAGTGCACTGGTCACAGTTTTAGTTTTCAGTAAAGACAGATTTTGTATAATAATATTTTAGTTGAGAACTGATTTTTAAACCTTTTTTTTTCTTGGATAATGATAATCATCCTTAAGTTAATTAAACTCAAAGTGGACGCAATACCTAAAATTCTCTCAGACAGACCAGAGAAATGGCTGTTATTATATAGCAAATAACAATTATCTAAGCATTCATCTGCAGATGTGTCATTTCTATGTAGACTATATATCTGGACAGTAATGAAGAATGCAAATTTGAGGAACTTGTTCAGTTTAACTATTGTAAATACTGCATGAAATGGTAGTGAATTGTATAGAAGATTGTTAATCAAGAATTGTTTGAGAGCAGATTCTGATATTTTCTGTAGCTTTTAGATGTGGTGTTACTGGTCTATGAATTATTTGGACTAAAAGCATTATCTTTGTCATGGTGTCTTCAAGAGCTTCAATAATAAAATTGTAATTACATTTCTCTCTCTCTCTCTCTATATATATATATATATATATAGATAGATAGATATATATCTATATATAACCATGTAGCAACAAAAGGAGCTTATGCTGTAGCCACATTAAACACACCAATTTGTTCACTAGCTCAGTCACTAAATCTACTTTCAAAATCTACCATGACTAACTGTAAAAGTCATAACAATTTACCACCTAGAATGCACACTATGCCAGAAACAATATGTGGGATAATCTGAATGGCCTTTTTACTACAGAATTAATAATTATCACAATCGAATTAAGTCAGCTTCCTCATGAAGAAGTATTACCTGTAGAACAACATTTCCACCTACAAAAACACAATTTTAAAACCCATGCCAAATTCACTAGAATTTAGAAAATATAAAAGTTCAGAGCAGGCAAGATTAGAAAATTTTTAGAAGACCATGAGGATAAGTAGATTCTGTGCCTCAAAACACTCCATCCAGCCAGACTTAATCACAAATTTAACAACATAGATAGAATTAATATATGACCCCACAAATCAGTCCCTACCCACATTTCTCACCCACACAAGACAGACATGCTTGCAGATCTTATACACACATCATACTCACTCACTCCCTAAAGAGCTAAATGATAACACACACTCATACTAATATACACAATTGCACACATCATACTCACTCACTCACTCCCTAAGAACTAAATAAAACACACTTAACACAGATACATCCTCTTTCTCAGAACCAGTAAAACTGTCAAAATGACCAAGGGAATTCAGAGCAACAATTTAAAGGAGACTGTTTGACCAACACAAGGAGTGACCAAAATTTATGATAAAAAAATAAAAAAACAAATGAAAACTACAGGTAAAGTTCATTTTCTCCATCAAATCATTCATTTCTGTAGTTCACTGCTACTAACAACCAGAAATTATTTTTCTCCTGATGATGGGCATGCTGGCTGAAACTAGTCGAGGAATATTTTTTCGTTTTATTATTTCAGTTATTGAAATAATAAAATGAAAAATATATTAATATACAACCCAGTGTGTCTGAAAATTTTAATTTTTCAATATTTTTTATTGTTCAAAACATTAAAAAAAAAAAAAAAAATATATATATATATATATATATATATATATATATATATATATATTTTTAATCTGATATTTCTATTACTTCAAATGTTATTATAGTAGATACTTGTATTTGAAATAAAGGCCCCATTATTATTTTTACTTTAAACAGTGTGTATTACATCTATTGACCTGTGTATTCAAGAAATCTTAATAAAGAAAATGCACTCTCCAGCAGGGTTTGAATTTGCACGGTTTCTTTTAAAACCCTTTCTAGAAGATACCGTGCAGGTTTGATTTCTGCCAGAGAGCATTTTTTCTTTAAGATTTCCAAAATACACAAGCTGATAGATATATTACGTACTGTTTAAATAAAAAGAAAAAAGATGTCTATTTGAAATTTGAGTATCTACTATAATAACGTCTGAAGTAATAAAAATATAAAACATATTTCAATCAAGTCTAGTAATTCTCTAAACCTAATCAGACTGACTCAACCTTTTTTAATGGCAGAGGGTATAATATATGTATATATCTTGTCACTATGATTACTAAGATATAATGTAGACTTGTAGAAGGCGAATAAACATTGCAAGAAAGATGAAAAGAAAAGGTGCTGTTAAATTTAGTTTTCATTGTAATTTTGACTGAAAACATCCATTTAATTATTTGAATTAAATCCTGTGTATCAATGTAAGAAGACCAACATAATTCACGACTGGCACTGAATAAGTATTCAAGAGTTTGTCAATCACTGTTGATAAGACAAAATAAACTTTCTAAAGAGATGAGATGATACTGACCTCAAGTCATTTAACTTTATTTAATGATCATTGTTGTCTACTGAACTCAACATAGGCAAAATTATTAGCATACACAGGAATTTGGTTTATTGTTTATTAGGAAAAGATTTACTCATTGAGATTATTTGATCTGCCAATGAAGAATCAATTTGTTTATTATATGAAGAATATTCTGAGGAGATCATGTACAGAGAAATACATTTTATAATGCAGAGAAATTCAGTTTATAATGTATAAATATCTAATAAAATATATTTTTATAACTTTTGCCTATTTGATAATACGTAATACATTTGTATTTGGTATCAATAAATATAAACACTATTTTTATGCACACACACATACACATTTTAGATATGCTAAAGGAACCACACAAAGATGTATACAGATAAATATACATATCCATTCTGTGTGTACATCCATCCATACACACACTATATGAGAAATATGATAGAGAAAAGAAGAGATCAAGTTTCTGTATATACATTTATGCTCTGTTATATATATATAATCACACATATAAATATACATTTGAGACAAGCACTAACACTGTATCTTCTCCTGAACAATGCCAAGTAATCTTGCTCAAAGAGATCAATGAACAAGTTCAAATTGGTAACTGTGGTTCTTAACAGCTTCTATTAAAGAACTTTTTTTTTGAAAGGGTGTCTACTTGTGTCTATGTACACATGAACACACATATATATATATATATATTTAAAAATATCTGCAAATACATGTAAATCCCTCACCCACATACTGAACAGCCATATAAAATTTACACAGGTGTGTATATTTGTGTGTACATATACATCTGGGCAGGTATATTTTCATACACAGGCAAGGAATTCTACATTCTATTGTACAATGTTTCACATCATTAGAGAAAATAAATTCAAATATCTTCTCATTCAATTACCTCATAAGCACAGTGCTGCAATGGCACAAAAAGCCACCATGAACAACAGATGATGTATGAAAAGTCTCTCCAACAAAAATCAATAAAACTGAAATTGATTTGTAACAATGTTCCTTATTACCTTTGGCTAGATTTTAAAGACACATATTTTCTTCTAAACAATTTTAGTAACGAGACTCATTAACATTATCCTGTGTTTAAAACCTCACCGCATTAAATCAACTACTTTACTACAAAGTAAGTGCAAAAAGTAAAATTACTAATAGTATAAGTGATTATTGTCTTTAAGATTTTACTTCAATTTTTTATTTGCTTGCCATTGCTTCTGGTTGATAGTATAATACCATTAACAATGAAGTGGCTGATAATACTTGTACAGAAAAGGTAAAGCCCTAAGAAGTTAAATGTTAGAAAGGCTCAGTTTTATGTTATAGAAAGGACGCTTGATTGCATTTAATGAATACTGGAATAAAATGTAGAAAAAAATTGAGAAAAATAATCAGCTTCCAGAAATTAAATATGTTGAGGAGATCTTAAGGAATCAAACTCAAATAGTAATTTGAAGATAACTTAGTATAACTGGGCATTGGTCCTTATCCTGCTACTATCACCAAATCAGGTGGAAACAATAACAGGAAATAAATTACTTTCTTGGCTGAAATAATAATAAAAAAAATAACTCTAAAAACTCTTGAGATTGTGTTGTTTACATGAAGATCTCTCCATCACATTGATGCAGGTTTTTTAGGCAGAATAATAAAGAGTTTCCAAGTGAAAATTAAAAAAAATCAGCCAAAGACAATGAATTGTATGGCTTGTTTGCATAAAGACATTTGCCAATAGTCTTATAGGAAGAAAAGTTTTTAGTAAATGGATTATCAGAATAGAGTCAAGTGACTAGCTGGCCCTGTGCTTTCTGGAACAAAGGAAACCTTTAAGAATAGAAATCAATGGCCTAATCATACCAATATATTATTAGTGATAAGCTGACAGATTGGGTTCCATATATATTGATGGACAGTGAAAATTTAGGAATGTCTGATAAAGCTGCCAGAGAGAAAAGACACATAAAACATGAGCAGAACAGAGATGCAAGAACAGAAAAAATATCTTAATAGTGGCTGTAATGGAACAAAACTACTAAGTTACCATCCCATAGAGTTATAATGACAAAACAACTCAAAATCAACATGTAAACATATTGTAGAATGTACGTATCACAAGCATTGAATACATGTTCATCACACATCAGCTTAGGTCAATTGGCTATGTAATTAAGATGCTAGAGAATTGTTTACCTTATCCTATCTTATATGGAAAACTGAAAGATGGTACATGTGCCCTAAGTGGTGAGAAGAGGTTTTAAAAAAAAAAAAAAAAGGTCCATCTTCAATGCTGCATTCAGCTCAGCCAACTTGAGACACTTGCACTAAAAGTTAGCTGCAAGTGTCTCAAGTTGGCTGACTGACTGATTACCATTGTTGTGAATAACTGATTCAAATTTCCGATTACTGCATTCCCATACTAACCATTAGAATTGGACAAAGAAAGATGCTAGTTGAAGCAGAATCACAAGGGTGAGTTAGATGCAATTTTCCCTGTTTAATCCATGTTTTAAATTTTCCTAATGCAAAATCCCTTAATTATAACTCAACTTAAAAAAGGAGAGTGCTCACAATTACAGAATGGCAAACTGCAGTTCAAGATGAGCATATCTTTAAAAAGTAAAGACAAACAGCTGACAGTATTAACAAAATTAATATTCAAACTTTTCAAATGATCTGTTCAGTTTAGTAAAAGTAGATAGAGATGTATTGAATGCCTAAAGAAAGTTTTTCAGAAAAGAACAAAATATGAATCTTGAATGAATGGAAAATATCATTGTTATAAATTTATTACCTTTTTATTCAGATTGTTAACACATTTTGTATTCTAGAAAGACTGAGTGATGTTTTACAGAACATTATTCAAAAACTAAACAGAAGCAACTGGAAAACAAAAGAAAAAATAAAATGTTAAGGCCAACTACAATCTGTTTAATATAAAAACAAAATGTAGTTGACATTTCTGGTCAAATATCTCGAGATGTAAAAAAAACAAACCAAAATGGCTGCTTGTAATGTCGCCTGTAATCTTGATCAATGTTCACATATCATTGTGCCTTGATGTTTTTAGTAAATGTTATTTTTTTATCACTATGCTAATATGTATATTAAACAATTTGTATTAAATTTAACTGACAAGGTTTGTTTGTTTAGATTTTTATTGTATTCTACCAATTTTTAAAAAAAGTCCTTTCTCAACTATTAGGTTGGTGCAAAAATAATGACGCTTTTTGACGTATTTTTTAAGTCAAAAACCGTCATTATTTTTGCACCAACCTAATAGATCAAAATTGTTGATTAATTGTACAAAGTCCACTGTTTTTAGTGCTTTTGATCATCTTCATCATTATGAAGTAATGAATGTTGTCAGTATTATAGACAAGTGTTTGTTATCCCCATCCTGGCATATTTTGAAATGTTACATTTCAAATTCAAATATAGTGCATCACATGAGTGACATCATGAGTAGAACTATTTCATAGAACTTGATAAGCCTTGAAATGAGTATATTGAATATTTTTTATGCATTATGATTGTTTTTATATACATTTTAAAGATTTTATATACAATTTACCATATAAACTGTAAATAAAAACTTGAAACAACCCAAAACAATTATCATACAAAAGAAAGAATCTGAATTAAATAACTTTCACGAAAGGAGACGGCATTTTAAAGTGTGTATAAAATATTTACTATGCATTTATATTCATTTTCTAGTGATGTCAAGGTTTGTTGAAACCATTCTACACATGACATGACACTTACATTTGAATTTTAAATGTGGTGTTTCCAAAACTGTCAGGATGTAGCCAACAAAATCTTGTCTACCATAACATACTAACAATATTTACTTATTGATGACCGAGGTTGTTGAAAGTACTCAAACAAAGACAGAATATATATATATATATATATATATATATATATATATATATATATATATGATTGAGGTCAACACCCATTGATGAAAGTGTTTCATGCTTAAATGCAATCTTCAGACCAGGATTTGTATTTTTCCTATATTTGAATTAGTTGTCATCATTGGAATCAGAATATTGTCTTACTGATCCATGCTGCTCTAAGGGTAATTCAGCAAAGAGCACATAATGAGGAAAGATTTATATTAACTTTATATTATAGAAATATTTACATGAAGAAGAGAAATAAATTGAAAATACTTTCATTTTTATGTTAACCAAGTCACTCCAGATAGAAAGCCAATATAGTATGGGAAAAGATAACCATAAATCACAAGACCAATATTTTATTAAAGTTTCATGAGGTATATAAGTTAAATAATCGAATTAGATTCTATTTCATTACCAATCAAATAACATCTCTCTTTCTCTCTCTCTCTTTATATATATATTACCAATCAAATAACATCTCTTTTCTCTCTCTCTATGTATATATATATATATATATATATATATATATATATATATATATATATATATATATATATATTACCAATCAAATAACATCTTTTTATCTCTCTCTCTCTATATATATATATATATTACCAATCAAATAACATCTTTTTCTCTCTCTCTATATATATATATATATATTACCAATCAAATAACATCTCTTTTTCTCTCTCTCTCTATATATATATTACCAATAAAATAACATCTCTCTTTCTCTCTCTCTCTCTATATATATACATATATTACCAATCAAATAACATCTCTTTTTCTCTCTCTCTCTATATATATATATATTACCAATCAAATAACATCTCTTTCTCTCTATCTCTCTCTCAATATATATATATATATATATATATATATATATTACCAATCAAATAACATCTCTTTCCCTCTCTCTATATATATACTACCAATCAAATAACATCTCTCTTTCTCTCTATCTCTCTCTCTATATATATATATACTACCAATCAAATAACATCTCTTTCTCTCTCTATCTCTCTCTCTCTATATATATATATATATATATATATATTACCAATCAAATAACATCTCTTTCTCTCTTTATCTCTCTCTCTCTCTCTCTATATATATATATATATATATATATATATATATATATTACCAATCAAATAACATCTCTTTCTCTCTCTCTATATATATATATATTAGGTTGGTGAAAAAATAATGACGTAATAATGTCGTTTTTTTTTACGTATTTTTTAACATCAAAAAACGACATTATTACGTCATTATTTTTGCACCAACCTAATATATATATTACCAATCAAATAACATCTCTCTTTCTCTCTATCTCTCTCTCTCTATATATATTACCAATCAAATAACATTTCTCTTTCTCTCTCTATATATATATATTACCAATCAAATAACATTTCTCTTTCTCTCTCTCTCTATATATATATATATATTACCAATCAAATAACATTTCTCTTTCTCTCTCTCTCTCTATATATATATATATATATATATTACCAATCAAATAACATTTCTCTTTCTCTCTCTCTCTCTATATATATATATATATATATTACCAATCAAATAACATTTCTCTTTCTCTCTCTCTCTCTATATATATATATATATATATTACCAATCAAATAACATTTCTCTTTCTCTCTCTCTCTCTCTCTATATATATATATATATTACCAATCAAATAACATTTCTCTTTCTCTCTCTCTCTATATATATATATATATATATTACCAATCAAATAACATTTCTCTTTCTCTCTCTCTCTCTCTATATATATATATATATTACCAATCAAATAACATTTCTCTTTCTCTCTCTCTATATATATATATATTACCAATCAAATAACATTTCTCTTTCTCTCTCTCTCTATATATATATATATTATCAATCAAATAACATTTCTCTTTCTCTCTCTCTCTCTATATATATATATATATATATATTACCAATCAAATAACATTTCTCTTTCTCTCTCTCTCTCTCTCTATATATATATATATATATATATATATTACCAATCAAATAACATCTCTCTCTATCTCTCTCTATATATATATATTACCAATCAAATAACATCTCTCTTTCTCTCTCTCTATATATATATATATTACCAATCAAATAACATCTCTCTTTCTCTCTCTCTCTATATATATATATATATATATATATATATATTACCAATCAACTAACATATATGTAAGCTACACAATTTTTCAAAATTGTACATTAAAACTGATTAAAGAACTTCATTTTACATATGCCAAAAGCACAACAGAATTAATGACATCAACAATTCCTTTAAAACATCAGTCTTATCAGAAAAGTTATTTGTTATCAAAGTCCACTTCTTAAAATTTGCTTGATATTTGCAAAGTATGAAGATATAAGATGTGCTGTCAGACATCAAAAGAATTTATGTTTATTCTTAAATTCAACTGACTGAACTGGAGATTTTCAGAGTAAATGCAGATTTTTCTATAAATAGAGCAAAGTAAAGTTCAAATGTAGAAAACAGTGGATTACATGAAAGAAAGTAAAAGAAAATTGGAGATTTTGAGTTTTCATTCTACCTCTTTTAGTAGACAGACAGTGAATTCCTTGGGCTAAAAGACCAAGTGAATAAATTTTCTTCAAACAAGCAAGGGAACCATATAATACAGAGACTAGCTTAACATAGAGTTGCAGTTTAAATAGTAGAGATTATAGACTCTTTCTGTCAGAGATTAATTTAGAAGCTTTTATTCTTTATACATGTGAGTGAATATCAAAAGTAGCCTATTGTAGAGCTTTTATTCAACTAAGTTCTATGTTGGTTAATGGTAAGTATCAGAGCCTCTGTCACAAGGAAGACCAAGATTGATTCCTTGCCAGAAATATGCAGTTAATTACAGACTTTTACTTTCAATTTTTGTGTGTGTTGGAAAATTTAGTTTTAAAATGAGGTTACCTAAAATTAAGTTCAAAGTAATATCAAATGAATTTGTTTTATACACAGGTAATTTATTAAATATCCATGAAGATTAGAATAAAGCTTATGATTATATAAAATATTAACATGATTTCTTAGAAGAGAATATAAATAAAGGGTACTGAAGAAATTCTTGGTTCCATTCACTTCCAAAAATTTAGCCAAATCAGATTTATTTTTGGAATCCATTTATGGTCAGAGTTAAAAAAAAAAATTTCAGCACTCTCCTGTACACATTATTTTGGTATATCATTATATCTAAAAGCACTTATTTTAACACAATTTCCTTGTCACTGCACTTAATTCAATAGTCAATATTAATAAAACAGATCAGACATTGTACAGTGAAATTTCAGATCAAAATTTAGTGTTAGGTTATGATACATTCTTTGTGTGTGTGTGTGTGTGTGTGTGTCAGTTATTGAAGAACATATTTTTAAATAAAAAAGGGTGCTTTGCTCATGTCCAACTCAGAAATAGGTAGGTCCTTGAATGTGACATGATGAACAAGACAAATGACAGGTGGTCTCTGTATGAACTCCACAGTGATAAACATCAAGTTCATGTTGCCTGTAAGGATCCTGGAGATTGTGCACAACAGAGGCCATGTCATGCCAAGGACTCAAAGAAGACTGTCAGCATAAATGTGAACCACCTGATCTGAGCATACAGTCACTTCTAAGGTAGCATTAAGGTCATCCTCAAATCTGTGAGTCTTCTACAAAATATTTGTTTTTCTTTATATTGTAATTTGTTACTATATGAACACTATATAATACAGTATGCATAAGGTATTTGAGGACATGTGATTGTGCACCTATGGTTATTTCATAATCAATGAATGTGCTTTTATCTTTTCAGTGCATCAATGACAAACTATCAGTTGACACCTAAGATGAAATGACATTCTGCAATTGTTGTGATACAAGCAAAGCACAGTAATGTGGGGATTGCACATTTTTTAGAAGTTGAAGCCTCTAGTGGGAATATGTCACTTGTAGTGAAGTGTAAAAAGCATTCACAGCACTTAGACAATATCAGGATACCATTGCTAGAGATCTCCAGGTGACCGAGGGCATAATCTGCAATGTGGTGCATGAAGACATTCAGGAAATATGAAACGTGAAAAAAGGACAATTCATGTCAGTAAACGCATGGCTGCTTTGAGCAAAACAATTACTGAACAAGTTGAAATATTCAGAAGAATCTGGCATGATTTGATTTTTTTCAGGCAAAAAATATTTCGACCAGGATCAAAAAGTGAAACAGAGAAATGCCAGGTAGTTATGCTCAGATATCTCTGATGACCACCATGTTATGCGCACCATGTCTACAATAGTTTTGGGGTGGTGAGTAGTGAAGGACACATCATGATACCCTACTTCTTTCAGTAGGGTCTTTAGTTGAATGCTGCTGGTTACACTGAGGTGCTGGAAACCATTGTGAAGCCTTGGTTAGACCTTGTATGTGATGAAAGTCAGTATGTGTTTCAGCAGGACTCAGCACCAGTTTACAAAGCTGTGGTTCCCCAAGATTGGACAGCAACCAATCTGTGCAACTACATCACACCAAATATATGGCCCCCTAATTCACCAAACCTAAATCTCCTTGACTATTACATGTAGGGGAGTTGTTGAACAGGAGACTAATCAATGTTCCAACAATATGACTTATTCCTTGAAAGCTGTCATTACCTGAGTAATGTCCAATATCAATACAGACCATATGATACACGCATGTTCCATGATTTCAGGCTATCATTGCTACTGAAGATGATTATATCAAATAAACATGTAATCCATCTGCATCTGTGTACCAATATTTTGTATCAATAAATTGTAAGATGTGGTTGCTTTTCTTACAGTTTCCAATATGTTCACAAATACCTTATGCACCCTGTGTATATAGAAATTGAAAACATGGATTAAATTTGACAAAATATTAAATAAAGAACAAGTAGGAAAATCTTTATAAATTTGATATACGTTGCTATTTAGCTTCATCAGAAATTTTGGGAGTGGAATGATGCAAACATTTACAGATGATGTAACCTAGTATTACACATTCACTTACAATTAAGATATAATTAAAATTCATTATTATATTAAATTTATAAAACATTCTTAAAGTAATTCTAACATTTCAAGAAATAGACAAATGGATGCCATGCTCACATAACCAATGAAAACAAAATAAATGTAACATTTAAAAACTGAGATATATATATATATATATATATATATATACATACACACACACATATTATATATGCACATACTAATGGTATAAAATAAATGTGACATACATGAAACCAATGAAAATCAAACAGAATTTTAAATTGAAACAACTCTGCATCATCCTACTTACAAAATTTCTGATGAAGCTAAATAGTGAAACATTTTAGATTTATGAGGACTTTTTTGTACTTGTTCTTTTTACTATATATTTATATTTAGAAAAATACAACAGACTAGAAACTGTTTTTGTGACATGTTTCATGCATTAGGATTTCATTGAACTGGGCTTTGTTGACATTGCCAAGTCTACACATGTACACGAAATGTCAAGCCCAGTCCAATGAAATCCTAACATATGAAACGTGTCACAAAAACAGTTTTCAGTTTGTCATATTTTTCTAAATACTGTTTGTTTATATATGTAGAGAAAGAGAGAGTGAGAAAGAGAGAGAGAGTGAGAATGTGTGTGTGTATATAAGATACATAAACAAATATTACATTGAGAAACATATAATTTCTTTCAAATGCCCTTGATCCTGATACAAAATACCAATTTGAAGATGATTGAATTTGAAAATATCATGGATTTAGCTGTACTGAATTTAAAATAAGTTAACTACTGACTCACATTGATAGAAGTATATTCAGAATGTACTCAGTCATCCAAAGTAACAAGTGTCAACATTCCATAAAGCTAAGACAAGTTGAAACCAAAACGTCAAAGACAAGGGAGCAGAAGAAATAATAGATCACCAACAAATACGACTGGAGATAAAACATTTGTAACAAGGAAAGAATCATTAATAGTTAAAACCAATTAGAAAATTATACCCAAATATTGTATTTACAAGCTGATATAATTATTACTGTTCAGATAAATTAGAAAAAAGAGAAAGAAAAAAAATTCTGTTTGTTACCATTTTTCATTTTTATTTTATATCATTAGAAGAGATCCTCTCTTTACATATGTACAATACACCTAATGAAGACCACACAATGGATTGGCTGAAATGTTGCTTGGGCAAGATCAAAGACATATGGTATATAATACTGATATTAGTTACTTATTAGAATGAACTTAGTCTGGTAGAAACCAGAATAGGGGAGCATCCAGTGAGTATTAAACACATTTCAGTATTTAACTGGGGTGGAAAATAAGCTGACAATCATATTATGGTAGGCATATTTTACTATGTTGACCAAATTGATATGAATAAAATAATGGTTTTAGTCAAAGAAAGTGCGTTCCCTTTAGTTTACTTAACAGCCATATTTCTTAAATTCACCCAATGAAACTATAGGGATCAAGGAAATAATTTTATTTCAGAAACTTTCCCTAGATCTTACAAATATGAAAACAATATAATGCATATTAGAAACTAAACTAACCACACCCAGAAGTAATTAGATTACAAAAAAAATTCTTACTATTGCGAAACTATTGGAAAGGATCAAATGTAGTGTCAAGTTCAGTTTTGCTACACAAATCCCCATCTTTTAGAGCTGTTACAAAGTCACATTAACTACTCCTTGCATCAATATATCTGTGTTAAACTTTGTTATAACAAAGAACAGAATAGAATTAGCTGGACCAAAATGGATTGAATGAGGATTTTACAGAGCAGAATTATGACTAAGTTAGATTTGAAGCAACAATAGATATCTGTTGTCTCAATCGTAATTAATAAGATGGAGTATCATTTACTCATGTATTTATTCTGGTTCATGAATTATCATTGGGGATTATTTGCCAAATTACAAGCTCTTTTCTGATGTCAGTTAAAGAATTCTTAAAAAAAAAACAAAAAAAACTGGTAAAATTTAAATCTTGCTTGTGATTTACTCACAAGGAAAAAACTGTATCCAAAATTATATAAATATGTGTAGTTGTGATCAATTCCTATTATATATGAGAGAGAGAGAAAAACTTAGTCTAACAGAAGACAAATGCTTGAAAAAATAAATTTAACAGTTGGGCCATCTATTGCTTTGAAAACATTATTAGTGATGCCAATGAAGCTTTCTTGTCGTGATGACCCCTTAGAGTCAAGCATTGTTTCAAAACTGAAATATTTTCACTACCCTAGGGTGTTCCATAAATACCTCATGATATCAACAAACTTGGCAGATTTTCCATTGCCCTGAGAATTGCATGAACTCTGTGGTTCTCATTATATGTTCTTTTCCAATATGATGTCAATTTTAACCAGGTATGTTGAGATTGAGCCAGCAATAAATACCTCAACAATTCATACCAATAAAGAATATATCCATTATCTTGAAATATTTCCTTCTTGTATTATCTATTTTTCCATTCATAATGTTAGTCAATGTTTTCCTCAAAAGAAACAATGTGAATATTTTTAAATAACAGCTTAATGTCAGGATGCTGGAAAGGCAAGATAACATTTTAAATGTACCATGACTTCAGTCATATAGACTGAAGTCATGATACATTTAAAAAACAAAACAGTCTTGTTTGATGGTTATATAAACCATCAAAAAAGACTGTTTTGTACTTTTCTGAAAAGTACCTCCTTGTATGCTTTTCTCCTTCACAAGAATTTATCTTTATCATTTGGGTAATCAAATTTTTATTGGTAGTTTAATATCTTTATTTAGCTTTAGTATTGTCCTCTCATATTTGGTTTTTATCTCCATGAGTAACTTCTTAAGACAACCATCATAATCAATTGTGACATGCTTGAAACTAGCAAAATCTTATCAATAAGTGTGTCTAGTGTCAATTTCCTTTATACCTGTTATTAGAAACAAAGTGGAATTGAAATTAGTCATTTTTGTCTGAAGTTTTGAGATTAAAAATTATCATTATTATACACTAATTCAAATTTACATCCTCATCTTGATTGTCAAAATGTTTCAGTTATTGTTCCTTCTCAGCTCATTCAAGAACCTGCTACAATCCTGGAATTTCAAACTAAACCCTTTATTCAATCCATGGGTTAAACTATTTTCATTCCACTGTCTTATGCTGGGGGTCCTCTTGTATTAGTCAATTGTGATTCTATATCTGCTTATTCTACTGCATGAATAGCATGTATAGACTTCATGGACTGACTGACCCAGGGATTAAAGCAATAAACTGCATACACTTAACCTTAACATTTGAATCCACTAAGATATTGATTAAGAAAGAAATTAAGTTCAAGACTTCGAAATTAATGAATTTAAATTAACCTTGATTTAGGGAATACTATAAAGCAGTGGAAAATAGAAATGGATGTGATGCTTTCTGGGATCATTTTCCTTCAAAGATTATCTTATAGCTTTTTTTTAAAAGACTGCCTCAGACCCGACTGAAAAATCTATTTCACACCCCAGAGCCTGTTTACTACACATTAAACTTTTAGTTTATCTGTGCATTTAACTTTATTTGATTTCCAATTTAATACACTCTACAATAACCTAAAATACAGATAATCTTGTTAGTGTTAGCCAAGTCTAATCTACATCCCATCTACCTTAAGAAAAGCTTAGTCTGTGGTACATATTGGTGAAGAGCCCAAGCCTGAACATCATGTAGGATAAAGGGTGGTCTTTAGGGTTAGATTTTGATTGTGTGCCTTATATGCTGTAAAAAACATTATTTCTGCTCTAAAAGTGTTTAATAATCCAATAGTTGAGATATTATACTTTATTTAAATAAAGTGTTTCTTATATCAGCTTTCCTAGGCAATTTTCAAAAGAGTTTTCAGTTTTTATTACATTTTATTGGATCAAATGCCAAATGTTGAAAATAGCAATACTATTCATATTAAGAGCAAAGTAAACTAAAAATGAAGTTAAGTCAAAAATAGAATAAAAGCTACAACAATTTCAAGGAGGAATAAACAGCCAAAGGAAATAAGAATTTATAGCAGATTAAACAGATGATTGTAATACAATATACATATAGATGATTGTAATACAATATACATATAGATGATTGTAATACAATATACATATAGATGATTGTAATACAATATAGTCAATGCAAGAAGGGAGATTATATAAAGAAAGTGTTTATTTTTGCATTAATGTAAATTGCTTGAAATCAGTAGGTTTATAGGCCTTAACAGCTATTCATTGGTATTTTACAGTATATAAAATTTTTAATCTAAGTTTTATACATACAAATTAATGTAAGTTTTGTGTATACAAATTCTTTGCCAGTGATATGCCTGTATAAACTGCATACATCAAGGAATGTGATGATTTTCCCTTTTAAGTGTAACGAGGAGATATTTTAGAATGGCTGCATTTTAATTGTACTGACAAATCATTTGTGGTCTCTGAATTAGGGATGACAACTGTAGTTTACATAGATTGCTGTTGTTGAGACTAAAGTGGAAAAAAATGTGAGTCAGCAAGTTTATCAATTAACATTTTTAAGCTTTTCTTAATATTCATTTTCTACAGCTTTGTAAAACATTAATATTATTGAGAATGTTGTATTTTTGATATTATACAGCATATGGAATGACATTGCCTTATTGCAACTGATGATATAGCTGCTTATTTTATTCATGTCATTCAACAAAGACATATGTTGGTAAAAATTCTAAAAACAAAAAGGAAATATTTTCAGGCAAAGATCTTTTTACCTAAGCTTTGTGATATGATACTGAATATAAAAGTATGTTCATTTTAACTGAATATAAATCTTTAAAAATATGTATACAGAAAACCGGACATCTACTGCCACAAAAGAACAGAGTGCAAGCCATAAGCAGAATCACAGGAAATGACCTATGACATTGTCCATTTCTAGATATCACAGGTAAACTAAAATATAAATCATTTTTTAAATAGCGTATCTATTTAATCATTTACAACAATCAGATTTAATACAGTAGATCAAAAAATTAGTAAATAGCTTTGATTTAACACTTTTAATGTATTAGGTTGATGCAAAAAAATTGTTGGTTTTTGACCTTAAAAATACGTCAAAAACCGACATTATTTTTGCACCAACCTAATACAAGAGATTTGTACCTTAAGAAAATACAACCACATCTTGAATGTTCTAGAACATAGTAATATTTAGCTAGAAATTAGATCTTCAAAGTCTAAGCCAGTAAATACAAAATGGATCTTCTTCATTCTTCACACTTACCTGAACCAAGTTCAGAGATATTAAAAGAAAGTGTACAATTAATGTTTTTGTTGCACACAACCCTTTTGTTTAAAAATAGGACATTATTAAATTAAATTATTAAAAACATTTAATAATTTAAGTTTATAATTTAAGTTTATAATTTAAGTTTATAATTTAAGTTTATAATTTAAGTTTATAATTTAAGTTTATAATTTAAGTTTATAATTTAAGTTTATAATTTAAGTTTATAATTTAAGTTTATAATTTAAGTTTATAATTTAAGTTTATAATTTAAGTTTATAATTTAAGTTTATAATTTAAGTTTATAATTTAAGTTTATAATTTAAGTTTATAATTTAAGTTTATAATTTAAGTTTATAATATAGTGAAAGGTTACTGGAGTGTTATGTTGGACTGACATAACATTTCAATGAACAAAGTTACTTGATGATACTCATCTGTTCAAGTTTCATGCAGCTATTTGTACTGGATTACATAATAAGGAAGCTAGGAAGTATTTAACTGGATTATAAACTATCATTATAGTGTGCCAGGAACATGACTAAAATGACTGGCAAAAGGACTTAGTACACAGGAGCTTTGATTCATATCCTTTCTTGGGGACATTGTATTCATATTTATTTTTTTGTAATCTGTAAAATACTTTTATTGATCCCCCATCTCAATTTTTCTTTTTAATATCAGATTTGTTTCTTTCTTACCACACCCACCTCAATTTCCTGTACCCCCCCCTTTTACTCCCAACATGTTGCTCTTTCTTTCCTTTCTCTTTCAGTAGGTTCTTCACAGGTCTGTGTCAGAGGTTTTATTTATATTAAGCTGACTGGAAATGAAATAAAATAAATTAAAAATGTACCAGAAATAAATAAAAGAAATTGTTTTTTCATGGTGATATGGATAAAAACAAAAAAAAAAACTTATTAATCTTCACTTAAATGAATACATTGTATGATGATGTCATGAAGCCAAACCATGTTTCTATCACACAATTACATCATAAGATTCAAATATTACATACTAAATGAATCATGAGATAACTATATAGAAACATCACAACCTGTTTCAGACAAGATATAAGAAATTTAAGCTGCTTGAGCATGTATTGTCTATCTTTCAGAGAGAAAGCAGACACTGCATTGTGCTTGAATTTCAAAAATACTTTTGGGACATTTCAATTTGTAGGAAAACAACTGCATTTGTTTTTCATCCAAAACTAATAAAAGGGTTTCCCTCCAAATTTTGAGAAGTGTATTTCAACCAAATGTTTCAACATGCAAACTATTTTGCATGTTGAAACATTTGGAAGAGAAGATATTTGATATAATGGAATATGCATATACCCGAGTTCCCTCTCACTGGAATATGATTGGCTGGTGTCAGTCATAAATACAGATGGATGTGTAGGTACGACAGAGTTTAAGTCTATGACGACACCCATTGGACTATGCCATTGGCTATCCTATTGGTCTACACCTATTACCTGTGACTACGGCAAGTACCAGTTGATTACTGCTACCGTATTCTACTTGGTTACAGCAGCCAAACCCACTTAGCTACTTCGATCAAATATATCCCTTTCCGGGACATATCAATATTAAAAAATGAGAAATTGTTAAGAATACCAGAATACTTTGCATTTTTAAGTAGAATGAGATTTGCTTCAATTAATAGTAATGAAAATCTGAATTAAAGGTTTTTCATATGTGGAAAAAATAGAAAGTAATGAGTTACCTGTTTTATTAGATTAATATGTGCATTTTTTTTAGATCTGTTCCAAGAGATGCCTATGAAAAAATGTTTCTTGAAGTGAATTATTTTACTTTCCCGATATGTTTTAAGTTAACAGTCATGTGTGAAGATGCCAGGAATCTTTAAAATGTAAAAAAAATAAACTTTGCATAAATTCCAATATAAGTAATAAGATTTTAATTGCTCACTTAATAATTTTTTTCTCAGAAAAAGGAAAGTTTATTGGAGGTTAGTATTGTGGTGAGCCCAGATGAAAAAAAAAAAAAATGAAAATAAATATATAAGCAAAAAAAGAATTCAAATTAAAATAAGACTTTCCTTTAAAACCCATATCACTTTCTCTCACTCTCTCTCTACCCTTCTCTCTTAACTAATGAAAAGGCAACTCACAAATAAAAAGAGGAAGAAGAAAAGACTGAATGCAGCTGCAAGATGATGGAAATTTGCTGACCCCAATTTCTATTCATTGTGACTAGAAATCTGCCAAAATAAGAGAGGCTCCATGCATAACTTCCACTATATATATATATATATATATATATATATATAAAAAAAAAAAAAAAAAAAAAAAAAAATTAAAAAGAAAGGAATGCTAGAAAATAAAAGAACTTTGGCCAATAAAAACAAAAAAAAACTTTTGATGTTAAACAAAACTAAGCTTTCGTAAGGGATATAATCAGACAACTGACAAGCAGACAAAGAAGTGACCACCAGAGAAACCAGTCAAGCATGTTACACAAAGAAACTAAGCGGCCATCTGTTTAAAACATTTTCCCACCTTTCTGAGGGCCGAGAATACACTGCTGATTGACACTGGACCTATTTCCAAAGTAACCACACCTAACATAAGTCAATAAGATGATGACTACTACCAAAGTCTGACTTGTAAACTATTAAATACCCAGCTGAATGAACTTTCACTACCCCGAATTACAAAGGACTCATTCCAATTGAATAAATATATATTATCAGTTTATACCTTTGATTTTGTTCATTTCTGATAAATATTGCTATGAACCTCTACCCCTTCTCCTCACTAGTGACCCTGATGTAATATGAACACACAACCTTCTGATGTTTATTGCACCATGTCTTTTTTTTTTTTTTTTTTTTTTTTTTTTTTTTGACAGGAACTTATTTTTGGTCAGTTTTTATGTCCATATTACTATAATATGTACAATAATCAATTATTAGTAATATTTAAATTTTCTTTCCTTTTTTTATATTTGAAATGTTTTTCACTGTAAAAATATAAGTTTCCTGTCATTTTTGTGAATGTTTTAACATTTTTCAAATATTAAACAAAATATGTTTTCATACTCTCACCAAAGTTATTTCATACATGTTAATATTTTAAGAGCAAACAAGAAAAATGGAGATAAATGCAATTATTATACAAGTAGATGAATACAATATTTTTGTTTATCATTAAAATTGTTCTGTGCTTTAGTCTGCCATTATACACAATATAAGATTTTAGTATACAATTCAATGTTTTCACAATAAAACTGTTAATTAATAATGGTAAAATTTTCAGGATATACTAATATGATAAACATCTATGAATTTCAGCTTATAGTATCTGTTGTTATTAGAAATATTTACAATTATGTATTTATTGATATGAGATTTTATCATGCAATGAGAGTTGTTCATCATAATGTAAATAATTATTTTTCATCATTTCACCCCAAGCAAGGCAATAAGGCGACTAAGAAACAAGGATTTACTGAGTGTGAGAGAATATGAGAAATAAAACACTATTAAGGAGAGAGAACAATAAAAAGAAAAAAAAAAAACAAGAATTAAGATAACAATTGACATTGCATTTAAATTCTTGAAGATCAAAGTTGACTGGAAAGCAAGAAGCCGAAAGAAAGTTCCAAAAGCGAGAAGTCTGAGAGAAGAAACTATTAGCACAATACTTATGGTTACATTTGACCAATTCAACTGTAAAATAATGGGGCCTTGCTGCCAAACTAGTACTGCACTTAAGTTCATAAAATCTAGATACCATAACGGAAAGTTCATTGGAATAATTCCATGAAAGTATTTATACAAAAGGCACTGGGAAGCGACATTGCAGCAGTGGGGAAAATGACTGAAGTTGACATGCCAGGTCAGGACCTATAACATTATAGATTCTTTGGATTTTATCAAGAATCTTTAGATATATAGCAGAAGCAACAGACCAGTACAGTTGCTGATATTTAATCTTTAATTTCAAGTACATAAAGATTGCCATGGTTCAAAAGAAAGATAACCAGGAAAGAGGAACAAAGATATTATAAAAAGCTATTGAGTGATAGGAAGACAATTTTGGAAATTGCAAAAAAATTGAACAAAGATTACAGAACAATAAGAAAATATTGAAAACATTGGTAAGAAAAAGAAAACTGGCTTTAAAAATGTAACAAGAGATTTGAGAAAAAATTGGAGGGTAATAAGCAGACTGACTTGCAAGAAAGTGTTTGAGGAAGCTGGTATTGAAAACATACACATACTAAGAGTAAAAGTTGGTCTAAAAAGTTAATTCTTAACAGTAATTCTTAGTGATAAATAGTGAACGACATCGGATGGATGTGACAGGTGGATTAGAGATCGGATTTTTCATGAAAATAAGCAACAAGACTTAAAGGCCAACTAGAAAGGCTCAGGATTGTATGTAGGTCTCTTAAAATTTTATGATGGTGTCAAGATAAAAGCAGAGAATTATCGTATTTTAAGTAATACAAGTCACAAAGAGGTAAAGAGTATATTCAAACAAGAAAATATGCCTCCATATTCTGCAAAACTGATAATTGTTCACCTTGTTAAAAAAGGTTTTAAAGACATCTAATTAATAGGATAACTTTAAAAAAATTTATTTAGAATTTATGCTTTCTTGCAATGTATGTCAATTAGAAGCTGAGTACATAGTGTAGCAATTAAAAGGAACAATTTTTATATGAATTACTATACAATACCTCATCAATGTTAAATTCATCTTTAGTTACATCCTTGTATATATAATATAGATGGCAGATATTAAAAGTTTACTTTTTAAAATTTTACCTAAGCCATAAATCTTTTTCTTCTTCCATTAACTTCTAGAACACTTATACTCAGAATAGAGAGCAACAGCTGAAATTTCTAGGACACATAATGAGGAAGGAGGGCTTAGAAAACTTAACTCTCACAGGATATATTGAGGGCAAGAGAGATAGGGGAAGGTATTGAGATACCTGTCTGACAAGCTTGTGTATATGGATGGTGAGTCGGAGGGCTAGAAGTAAGGGCCATGAGAGATAGAAAGTTGTAGACCTATGATCGCCCACATCCTGAAGGACCATAGTATATAGAAGACGTCTAATTCATGAATGCTCTCAAAAATTATATGAAAGGCAGCAACTTGTAATATGGTAATGTTCAAACACGAACCTTCAATTTTCAACAGTTTAAAATATCAACTTATAGACTGAGTATTATATCCGTTCAGCTTTTCCTTCATGGAACGATATGCCTGTCTGTCGATCTATACAGTGTATCAGTCTGAATCAATTAGAAATATGAAAACAACATTGATTTTTTTTCTCCTTTACTGCACAGTAAGTAATGTAATATAGCTTTTTATCTATAATAATATTTTTAATACTTCCAATCCATTTGTCAAGAGTTTTCACTTTGTATTTTCCAATCGCCATTTTTATCTAATTTACTTAGCATATAAAAAAGGTTTATACTCAAGTGTCTATACATCATCACCCTGAAATAAATTCTTTATAGATTTGTTGAATTTTTCATTACAAAGACATATCAAAACAATGTAAAGCAGATTATGTACAAATATGATTGAGCAAAAGAACAATTTTGACAATATTTTCTGTGTTTATCTGAGTGAAGATGTTAACTGTTGTTGCGATCAAGGAGGAAAAATTATATAACAGAAAAATGTAGATGAGGAAAGTACAAAATTGCAAAAACTGAATAAATAAAAACTCATCATATGAAACAAAAATTCTGAACATTTAAAACAATGTTTTA
>OZ010580.1:81979198-81986698 GCA_963932145.1 Acanthosepion lycidas | reverse complement strand
TTCCTATTATCTCACTTTTTAAATTTTCCTTTTTTTTTTTATTTCCACAGTATTCCTATGAACGGATTATTTATAAGAGACAGAGAAGAAAAAAAAATTAGACTAGCAAAAAAGAAAAAAACGAAAAAAAAAAAAGAACAAAACAAAAATAACAAAAGAAGCAATGAGATATAAAAACAAATATTGTTTTACTAACCTGCCATAGGCCCATGTTAACAATAAGTTATAAGTTGTACAGGGGTGCATCTTAAAAATTTGCCTTCCTTAAATACACATGCATTCATGTATTTTAGAGAAAAAGGAAAACAAACATGTATCTATTTATCTATATATATATATATATATATATATATATATATATATATATATATATGTATATATGTAAAAATATACTGAGATCCAAGGACGGGCTATCTTATATGATAGATATATAGTTGGGAAGTGACTCTTCATTTAGCATAGTACTCTCTGATCAGCTGCACACAGAAGGCAAATGAGAGAGAAAGTAAAAGAGACTGACACAACTGAAACGAATTATAAACAATGCAAGTAATGCATGATAGAGTTGTCGGAGCTTAACCAGCTTCTATAGGTTGGCAGGACAGGGTGTGGAAGCAGAAGAGCAGGGAGTGCAGTGCCAATGCCACTGATTATGTCTGGAAACAATGAGCCTAATTTGAGCAAAACAAATCTTTTTCCTTTTAATTTTGATCCAGTTGTTATTCAGCAAAATATGTAAATCTTCTTAGGGGAAAATAGTTAAGATCAAGGAGTCAGGATTAAGAAATTGAAGGTAGATGAAGATGATATGTGCAGAGTGAATCAGAATCAAACAAAAGATGATAATAGCATATATATTTAGTGAAATATCACATTCTAGTTAATGATATCAAATAGTATTTCTTGTTTATGATGTAGGGCATAAAATCTAATTTAGAAAATATTGAATATCTCCTATATTTGTATGACTGTGATGTATAAGTAAAAGCATGCATGTGTATGGATGCATATAAAATCACATTCTGCATTTATGGAGGAATACATCCAAATGGGTTTGTACTTCTTGCCTGTGGGACTCTTCCATTTTCTTGCTTCCCTGCTCCCTACAATCTTCAAAAATTTAAATGCAATGTCTGTTGCCATTTTCTGTCTTCTTGAATCCTATTTGTTTGTCCTTTCTCTTCATTAAAATCTTCTCATTGGCATTATTGCTTTGCTTGGGGTGAAATGATTGAAACCCACACACACACTCACAGACAGAAAGTTCTTGGGCAAACTCACTTTCAAAAATCTAAATCTTATGAAATGGCAAAATATTAAAGTTTCTTTTCTTTTTGTTTTTCTAAAATCCCTTTTTGGCCAGGCTAAGGCCTTTCCAGAACACACACACACACACACACACACACAAATGTGCACATATCTCGGTGTGTGAGTTTTCAGTGTCAGAGAAACTTTTTGACAATGGAATGCATGAACATAAATGATAAAATAGCCATATCCTTGAATATGCCCAAATACGTTTAACTCTTGATATACTTACACACATACCAAGCAGAAACTGGAGTTATATAGATGGCATGAAGATTTGTTAATATTAGGTTGGTGCAAAAATAATGACGTAATAATGTCATTTTTTGACGTATTTTTTAACGTAAAAAAAAAAAAAACGGCATTATTACGTCATTATTTTTGCACCAACCTAATAATGATATTCATATAGATAAACTTTACACAAAGATATACAAGAAGTTTCCGAAAAGTTCATGTACACACTTGTATATATGAGGTTTCTTCTGAAAGCGATGCCTCCCGTTTTATCTTTGACCTTTGATATCAGTGGTATGGCAATAGAAGTTGAATCTTCATCTTAATAACCCATATGTCTTTTTTCTTTATTATAGACAGTATTTGAGTGGCAATCTTGCAAAATGACACCTGACATGAAATTATATATGAAGCTGAAGTGTATCAGCAAAGTCTTCTACACAGAAAAAAATGACACTCACTGGTATTCAATAACATTGACTGTACACCTATAGATACAAATTATGCCATTACTTCAAAGTAGGGACAAAATTGAGGCAGAAGTTAGTGTTAAAAAATTTGGAATAGTGAATAAGAGAGGCAAAATATTAGCTAACTTTTCAGGAAAAAAAACACAAAATAACAATTTGAAAGCAAAGAGGTCATATAAATGGACTTGGAAAAGCCTAAATGAAAAAAAAAAACAAAACATGAAATTGACTCCATAATTACTGACAAAGCCAGTATTGTTAAAGACGTGACAAAGTTAATATAGGAAGCAATCACAGAATGGTATCTTGCAGTGTTAAATTTAACTTTAAAATTCAGAGAAACAAAATGATTCTCTGAAAGAAAACATATAATACAGCCAAAGTGAAGATGAAATTCTAGGCTTTTTAGAATAATGAAAATAACACAGAATACAGGTATAGCAAATTGGTATATACACAATACATATAGCAAATTGGTTTGTATAATTAAGGAAGCAGTAGATATAAGAGGAAATAGTAAACAAAGGAAAATAGCACGAGAATTGATGAAAAAGTTGAGAAATATAATCATAAATATTAAGAGAGATAAAACTAAAAATGTAGAATTAAACTAATCAACAAAAAATGAGAGACAAAAAAAGGGAAGAAAGATGAGAAGAAACTATTAGGAAAAGAAGAACTTGAAACATGTTTGATTCACAATCCATTGCTTGCATTGAAAACAGAAATGAGTAATTTACTAAATGTTGGGACAGTTTGTTAATAACTAAGGAGTAATTGGTAAATCTGTATGCTTCAAAAATTTTTAAAAATACTATTGTCACTCATGCAGATGTTCCTGAAGTAACAATATATAAAATAATACTTGTGCTTCAAAATGCAGAAAAGCACCAAGCAAAAGTAGCAGAGTAAAACACTTTTCCCAAAATGTGGAAGAAGCATTTCACAAAAGATGATAACTATTTACATAGAAAAGAGAAATATGTCAAAATTACAGACTAGAAATAGTAATTCTAATTACTAAAAAAGGAGGTAATAAAGATCTTGGCAACTATCGCCTTATTCCATTACCATAAAAAATATACAAATAAATCTGCTCATTCTTTCTGGTTTCTATGGAAACTATGCTGGACAGACCTTAGTTACAGTTTCTGAGAGAAAGAGTGCATAATCTGATATGATCAACAGTTGAACATGGCTCTATACTAAAACCCTTATAAAAGTACTTATAAACAAATTAACAAATACTCTAGATGCAAACCAGTCACACAGGTTTTAGGAGTGGCTACTCAACAATAGACAAATGATAAAAAATAATAACAATGTATTATAAACTACGTTGTTATAGCTTTGGTTGACTATATATGACTTAGTAGAACACATGGCAGTTTTAGTTGACTATAAGAGCAGGGGGTTTAATAAAACTACATAAAAGTTATTGAGAATATATATTATAAAAGCACTGCAATAATTTGACCATACAAAGACATAAAATAAAGATCAGAAAAGAAGTGAAGTAAGGGGATACAATTTTAGTTAAACTATTTACCAAAAGGGCTTGAAAGTAACTTCCATAAAATGAAGTGAAATGAATGAGAATTGGCATAATCTTTTTTTTAACAATTATGTTCACCTTATACAAGACCCAAGAGCCGCTTGAGATAAAGGGTTACAGGGTAAGAGGCACAGCTTATGGGGATATGTAACAGGTTAAGATTGTAATGATCCACTTGGGAGTTTGTTCCACAAAGCAGTGGTTTGTGGGAAGAAGCTGCACCAGTGGAACTTATATCTCACCAATTGAATACAAAGGGAATGAGGTTGGGGGCTGCTGATTATATATATATATATATATATATATATATATATATATATATATATACAACACATAGAAATGTTATGCCTCTAGTAATCAATTATTGATATATTATCACAATATTAGTAGCATCCACTAACCTAAAATTTCTAAATCAATTTATGGACTGTTTTCTAGCAACTACTTCAGCAGAGATCTCCATCGACCTTTTGATTTCTGTTTTAATTTTGAGAAGTAAGAATCCAACAAGAACATTAATAAGATCATTCAATGGTCTAAAATTTGATTACAAAAATCTCAGCAATTCAATTCATTGGCAGAGAAAGGATGTTTATGTTAGAAATTTTCATTCTTAATATAATCACAGTATAAATGTCAGAGATAAAGGGGAGTAAAGTCACACAAGAGTTTTATGTGGTAATCTATTCTGGTTTATATGCTGTTTCAGTGTCAAATTTTCAGATAAGAATATCAGTTTAAAATTAATAAAACTTCAAGAATACCAGTATTAATCATCAATCAAACTTTAATGCATCAAACTTGATATTACACTTCCCACTTATAGAACTCTTTTCTAGAAGGCTTCTTGCTTCCCAGTCAAATTTGATCTTCAAAAATTTTAATTTTCTCATTCTCTAACATTCAGTAACTCCCTTATTGGCTGTATTACCTTGTTTGGGGTGAAATGATTAACAAAATTAAATTTGTGTAAATACAAATTGTTGATTTATACATAACTTTATTATTATGCATTGTTTAATATATTGTAAAAATCTTAAAAAAAACATTCTTCAGGAAAAATGTACAGAAACATCAATATTTGTCAAATTATTTATAAGCCCATGAGCATTTATGTTTGTTTGGTGTGTGTGTGTGTATATATATATATATATATATATATATATATATATATATATATATATATTTATGTATGTGTGTGTGTGTGTGAAGAAGTTACAGGATTTGTAAAAATATAATAATGAATCTTTTCAAAATAGAAATGTAATCCATTATAAGTTGCATATTTTAATAAGAAACAGTAAAAGACATCCTGATTATAAGTGATGTTAAGTGGATTTAAGCATTTATAAATTTACATTCACTTAAAAAAAAAAGAAAAAAAGAAAAAAAAAGTTACCTTTATCTTGGATTTTTTTTAGCAACTTTATTCAACTCATATTTTTATTCTGACATTTTGCAGAATAAGAAATGATTTGAGAAAAAAGTAATAGTTGTTCAAGTCTAAATACAAATATACTTCTACCTTCTGAAAATATTGTTTATGGAGTTAAATTCAAATATAGTTTAAGATCAGTTTAATATATTTCAAAATTTAAAGACCTTCCCTAATTGGGAAATGAGCAAAAAACACTTTGGGGAATCAATTCAATCTGAATTTCTGGATGAGAACTTATCATTATTAATATTATTTAAAGTTAGACTAATGTCCTCATCTTTATTATTCAATTCCTGGGTCAGGTAGTACAGACTAAGATTTAGTAGAAACAAGATTAGCAATAACCAAGGAGTAGTGAAACAGAGCAAAATGAGATATCCTTAGACATGAACAGTGGAATTATAATCTACTCCTGTGGATTAAATAAAGGGTTCAATTAAAAATTCCCTGAAAGTTATTTGGATTTAAAAGACACTTGAAGAAAGGAACAGGGCACAATGGCTGAAATGTTGTGGTAATAAAAATAAAGATAAAGACATTAGAAAAATGACAAATAATGTAAATAGTCAAAGTGAAAGTAAAATGAAGTTAAATTTTTTTAAAGAAACTTGAAATAGAAAAAAATTAAAAAATGAAACTAAGTACTTTTCTGTGTGAATAAACATATTTCAAGGAAGAAATTTGAGGTAAAATGTTTGATTCTCCAATAGAAAGTGGAATTAATTGTGGTGGAATTTTTGAAACTATAAATAAGTATAGTTTCAAAAAACTTCTTTAAAATATCCATGACTGTCCTCTAACATCAAGTTTGATATTTAGATAGTATTTACTGTTCAATATGTATTACCTTTTTCATACCACATAAAAAACTAAGGCAGGGAATATAATGGTTATTTTTTTTTTAATATTCTATTTTTCACAATAGATAAAACTAATATGGTGGTAATAAAACCTCTTGGACCAATATTCTGGTTTTCTTTAATTAAAACAAAAGAAAATATTTTCATGATGAGTGTAAAGGAATAATCCCAATCTTGTTATTCCGTTCTTAACACCCCTACCAAAAAAAAAAACAAACAAACCCAAAACAAAATATTTTGTGGAGATTATGTTATATGTATGCAAAATCTTCATAGCAAAAAAAGTTTGAATTACACATTCAGTGAGTTCTAAGTCAGACAGAAGCTATCAATGGTTCTTGAAAATGATAAAGTTATATATGGAAAGATTACACAAGTATCATAGAGAAGGAAATCAAAAAGCAACTGACCTTCTTTATAGGTAAAGAAAAAATGAAAATCTACTGTACTTGTATTATTACCGATATTATATACCAAACTGATAACAATGTCTCAATATGAAAAGGCTGGACATGAAGAATTACCAGAGGAATAATATTCAATAATACCTGTAATTTGTGAGAGCACAAAGATTAATTGAGAAATCTGGAATAATGGGAGATGTAGCTAAACCATTTCATTATACAACGCAATATAAGATTCCAGGCATTGTTACCTAGTGCAATCAATTATATATATATATATATATATATATAATTGATTGGTTGAAGCTAGAACTATATATTAAGTCATAACAAGATTAAGTTGTTGTAATCTAGTGAAAATTGTCTAAATTTAAAATTAAGAATGAGATTATTTCATGGTGTAGCATTTAATGTTTGTATCCAAATACTTATATAATAGATATAGGCATTATAGTTGTATAGATTTTTTGCAAATATATTGAAATAATAAAATTCAAAATACCAATTAAAAGGTGAAGATTTTTAACTTCAGATCTTGGGGTAAAACTGGCATTTATCTGGTTAATCACTGTATGATACAAAACCTTATAGAATCATGCTTTTCTTAAAAAAAAACAAAAACAAAACATCAAGTCATTGCCAATATTTAAAAAAAATCTCCCAAATGCCAACAAATGTTTCAAAGTTCATATGACAAGTTCATTTGAGCAAGAGTAAAATCCAGATAAAGTGCAGTTTAACAATGCATAGACTGCTATTTTGATTAAAATGAACTGTACATGCAAATTCTAGGCTTTAAATATATTTCTTTTAAAAGAAACCCAGCAGCAGTTGAAGATGAAGGTCTTCCTTTTAAATTTCTTAAGTTTGTTGAGATTATATGAGATTATATTAAAAAACAAACATCTTAGATTGCTCTGTCTTATGTTGGAATTGAGCACAGTAATCTTACTTATAAAACCCAGGTTGTGTGTGTGTGTGTGTGTGTGTGTGTGTGTGTCTGTACATTTATATATTGGATCAGATTTCCTACATTTTTCAACCGATTTCAACAAAACTTCACAGGACTACGTAAAATTACCTTGCAGTGGTTCTGACAGCACCAAAAATTGGAAAAACAATTGTTTTTGCATGAAATCAATTTGAAAACACGATTAAGAGGTATCACGAAAATGAAAGGGGGACAACTCACTTCGAGTTATACTTATTATAAAACCCAGGTTGTCTG